>JAZDUH010000323.1:492500-740000 GCA_036419115.1 Scarus forsteni | reverse complement strand
AAGGACGAAATAAACCCTCCTCCCCTCCCGTAGCTAAACACTCGCTGCAATACTGAGGAGGACGAAGTGGGGAATCAGCTGACGCTCCTTCGTCAAATAAATCGGTTGTGTGGACCTATTTTGGCTTCCCATGTAAAAGACGAGAGAACGGTGAGAAGATTGTTGACAAAACAACAACCGTGTGCAAAATTTGCCGCTACAGTTCACCGTATACTGCAGCGAGTACAACTAGAGCTGAACTAGAGGCAGCGGCTGTTTTGTGACGTCCGTCAGACGTAAAAATAAAGGTGACTCCGGCCGCAGCTCTAAGGACTGCTATTTTTTTTCCTTTTCACTTTTTATTGAGATTTTATGTTTGTATTTGCACTGTAGTTTAAATAAGAGGAAAAAACTACAATTTTGTTTTTTTTTCAAAGAGCAATATTTTTTGGATTGTATTATTTTTTTGCATTAGGAAGAAAATAAAGAAAATGAGATTTTTGCAAAACTTCCTACTGTTGGGGATTTTCTATAATCTTTATTTCGTATTGTGAGTATTTCGTATCGTGAGCCCTGTTTCGTATTTCGTATCGTTTCGTGAGTTGACCATTTCGTTACACCCCTATGACCTACCCTTCCATCTCTGCCACATAAGTGCTCACCTACCTCCCTCCAAAAGAGTTTATCTACCCAGTTTTCTTCTTCCCTCCCCACTGACCTGCCAACCCAACCACCTCCTAACCTGCCATCCTGAAGACCTTCTCCCCTTCCTATCAACCTACCGACCTACTGGGCTATCTACCTACCCTCATACCAGTCTACTTTTCTATCTTAATGTCCACATCCCTCCCACCTACCTACTTGCCTACCTTTCTGCTGGCCCACCTACCCATCCAGGTACAGTGCCTACCAACAAATCTACCCACCTACGTATCTATTCACCTTCCAGCCTGCTCTTCTACCGATCCACCTGACTACTCACCTACCATCCGACCTACACATCTACCTAGTTAACTCACTTCTTACCCCAACCAAGCCAACTTCCTGAGCAACCCACCAATCTACACCCCTCCTTATCCATCCATCCACCTTCCTAGCAACCAACCTACTTTTCCTCTGACCCACCTATAAAACTGCCTATGTACTTACCTACCTACCTTTTGAAATCCCCACCTACCTCCAACCCTACCTACCCAACAGTCTACCTTACAACTTGTCAACCAGCCCACCTATCCCCCTCACATCTTTCCTCTCTATTTACCATCTACCAAAACATCTACCAACCTGCATACCTTTCACCTACCAACCTACCTGGCCGTCTACCTCCCCACACATGTATGTGTCGTATTTATGGATCTTTATGTTTAGGCAGCTTTGAGGTGATTTACAGAGAAAGTCGATCATCTTCAGGTTTTACTTTGTTAAATAAATCATGTGAAATGGGCTGTAGGTGATTAGACTGCTATAACTGTCATCTACTACATTAGTAGTTGTTACTCAGAGCCACATTAAGCTGCTAAATGATCAGTATAACAAAATCTCACTGTCCACAGCTTTAAACAGATGGATTCAGCCCCAAAGTGTCTCGGCTTTAAAGAGCTGATTTTCTTCTGCACTCAGTATGTGAGAGCTTCACACTCCAGGAGGAGCTCGTACGAAGGTCTCCTGAGTATTAAGTCATGTTTGTAAATGTCTGCATTTCTTAGATATGTTATGTTAGCTGCCTCTGAAGCACGATGGAGATGTTCTGCACAGGATCAGATCAGTTTTAAAGAGGAAAAGAAATGTGGGCTGGTGTTTGTGAGAGTTATAGTCCAGTCAAGAACTTTAGGACTGATATTTTTAGGCCCTATATATCTTTATCAAAAATCAGTGTCATGTTTTAGTGCTTTGTCAAAACTGATTATTTGTTCAATCATTTTCAAATAAACAATATCTATTCTTTAACAGCTCAGGATCAAATCACAGACTCACTGATCCTGAATTAAAAAAATCAAATGTTTTTATTTTTTAGTTTTTATGGAATGCCTGTCGGCTCTCCAGAGAGTGACAAAATGAATGAATACAATGTTTCTTTCTATGATTGCCTCTACTTTACTTTAATCACTTTTCTGTTGTGCTGTAGATCACAGGGCCGTGCAGGTAGAGCGTGTGCCTCACAGCAGAAGGTTGCAGGTTTGTTTTACATATTTGGCTCCAGCTTCATCCCACAGACCAAAAAATTGCTCTTTCAGCTAATTGGTGTTTCTAAATTGCCCTTACATGTGGGTGTGAGTGTGCAGGACTGTCTGCCCCACTACGTGGCCCTGTGATTGGCTGGCGTCCAGTCCAGGGTGTACCCTGCCTCTCGCTGTAGGCCCCAGCACTTGCAGAAGGGATAGGCAGTATAGACAATGGGTGGATGGATGGTGTCGCGGCTACATTCAAAGATTACAGCACCATTAATGGCCTTAAATGTCTGTATTTTATGGATCCTATATTTTAAACTTGGTTAAATTTGGGAATAATAAAATGAGAAGTCTTAATTACAGCAAATGAAACCACTTTGGTCCACACATGCTAAAATCTTAGCACTTTTAAGATGTTAGTTATAAAATAATGTTTATAAAAAAGCTAAAATTCCTTATCTGCAAACTTAAAGAGTAAATCCACATCCAGCTGAGGAGAACAGTCCCACCCAGCAACACTTCATCAGCCTCTGAGATAAAAAACAGGTGGAGCTTTAAACATTCCTCCTCCATCTGCTGAATCTGCCCGTTTAGGAGGACGTTACTCTGGACACTGTCCACATTCCTGCTCCTTTTTATCATTTTATTAATCCAGATTATTCTCCACAGCGTGGTAATGAGCCGGTGCATGTTATCTGCTCCACAGTAGATCATTTGGACGTGGTCCTTCCTGTTTGGATTTGGATCAGACTAAAGGAGGAGGAGGCAGACACTGCAGAGTGAGTAATGGGACGGGTCAGGACCTGACGCTGAAATGAACTTGTGCAGATATGCAAAGAAGTAATTTATTGTCTTTATTTATCTTGTGCAACCTGACAGAAAACACATGCTGGTTCCTCCCCTCTCTAAGAAAGACTCACTTTAGAACAACAGCTGGACAGAACAGCCTCAGCCCTGTGGATATGGGTGGACCTGTAGGCCATCAGCCTGAAATAACAACATGCAGAGTCTGTTCTAGATTCTTCTGAGAGCTGTAAAGCTGTCTTAATGTACCAACCATTTATAAAAGCAGGAGAGCATCGAGTACCAGTGAGGGAGGGCAACACACACCTACCTTAAGGTCAAGTATTTCATTAATACATGTTTGTTAACCGGAAATCTGTCTTTAACCTGCACAGTTACAACCGATAGACCAGCCGCCATCTTCACACCATATCCACACTCAACACACACAGCTTTTAGTTATTAAAACTACATTTAATTTATTGTTGCTGATGTAACTGGAGGCATCACTGCTGTTAATGAGCAGAAGAACACAGACAGAGCCGCAGAGGGCTGTGTGGAGAAAACAGCAAAGATTGATTTGACTGTGATTTCTGAGCCTTCTCTGCTTCGACTATAGGTGAGACATCATGGACATAAAAAGCTTTTAACACTTGATGTTCTCATCACGTCTCTCCACAGAGTTGATGTTCTCAGAGGACTTTAGTCTTTTGAACAGTTCTATTAGATGAATGAGGAGAAACGATTCACAGTTTGGAGTGAGCTGTTCATTTGTGAGCCATTGTTAAATGTTTTGTTTATGAAAAAAAGTTTAAGAAAAGGACTAACCTAAAACTGCACACCAGTTCCCCTTGTTCATTTAACAGAGCTGTTGAAAAGACCTAGCCTTGCAGAGCAGACAGACCTGCCTGATTCTGAAGTCCTGCAGCTCCGTCTTGCCAGCCTCTGTTTCCAACGAATTCACTCGGCTGAATTCTTAACGGCCCAATCAGGGAAGAGAGGCGGGAGCAGCAGAATGCGGACGTGACGACAACCGGAAGTTGAAGACGGACATGCTAATTAGCCTATTGTCCTCATGGCTACTCAGTGAAACTTGGTGAAATCTGCCCTCCTCAGAAGTTTACTTGTAGGGATTGTCTTTGACGAGGTTCATGTCACATATAAGAGTTAAATGAATCATCTGTGTGGTACAATTTAGTGTAAGACCTTAGTATAAGGCTGTTAGCTGTTAGCAGCTAAGTTAGCGGCTAACGGTCATTAACTATTGTTAGCTGTTAGTGGCTAAGTAAGCATCTAACAGCTAACGGTCATTAACTGTTGTTAGCTGTTAGCAGCTAAGTTAGCCCTGTATGGCTAACATCCATGAACTGTTGTTAACTGTTGTTAGCCATTAGCCGCTACATTAGCTGCAGTGTATGCTACATCACAGGAGGCAACCCTGCTTGATGTGGATTGGTCTGTGATGAATGTGACGAGCCAAACGATTGTCCAATCACAAGCTTGTGTTATTTTTAACGTTCTGCCCCTGAAAACAAATTTAAAGGGCTCCTACCCAGATGGACTAGTGAAATATTTCTGTGGCAGATATATGGAGCTGTCCATCTGGCTTGTCAGGTTAGAAAAGACCTGACTCATTCGAGAACAACACGTCACAGTAGGTACACAAAACAAAGCCTCTGTTTAGGAGAAGAAGATAATATGAAGATAACACAGCACAAAGGAGTCATAACAAGCATAAAGGACCGTTCAGAGTTACTGAAGAGTTTATCTCATGACTGTAGGCAGAGGCAGGCTAGCACTACCGGTTGACTCCCAGCGTTTGAGCTAAGCTAACTCACGGTTGTGTTCTTTTAATGCCTTGTATTTACGTTGCATTATCACAACTATTAATCCACACACAAAGGAAAAGACACCTGTGATCAATTACAGTCAAATCTCTTTAATACCTATGATATGATCTGATATATGTTTAAAATGTTCTGGAAGCTCTGAGCGATCATTTTCCTGCACTGGGTTAAACTGTTTGACGGTGAGATGATAAAAGATGTTGTGAGTATTTAAAGTCGGTGTGGCAGCATGCTGCTCATCTCTGATGGGGAGAGGCACAGGCTTTGGAAACAGACTGATATAATAGACAGGGGACAATATGCCGCAGAGTCCTCTGTCTATAGACTAATATGTAGGTGGAAATTGAAGGTAAGAAATGGGCAGCGTGATTCTCACAGGCTGTAAGTTTGAAGAGCACTGAGAACTTAAAAAAGTTACCATCAGTAAAAATAAGCCAGAATGACGAAAGTAAACAGTTCTAGAAGAGTAACATGTCTGTCTCTTTATCTTTCCAGTCTTTGAATTGTTTCTGATGTTGTGGGAGTGCATTAGTGAAATATAACTTAATCTAAGCCTCGTCATAATTCTTTCAGTGTCCTGTGTGTTATTTATGTTAAACAGTGCAGTAAGTAAAGGAATCAAATGATCAGTTCAGACCAAAGCTGTTGTCTGAATACCAATTTGATTGTTTTATTATTCTTATTTTTAAAGCTAATGAGAGCTGACACTCTATTTGGTTCAATTTATGTTACAACAAAACACAGAACACCTTTCCTCTTTGTGCTCTGTCTGGCTCTGGGATGGTGGACCCTCAAAATGACAAACTAAAGAGCTATACGCCTCAAACTGTTGTGCACCACACGGTCAAAATAGGTCCCCTCGTTTGAATAATATTTAAAGTATGCTGCCAGGGCTCTGTAATGGATTTATGTTTACATTAGTCTTTATTTACCTCATCATAATCACTGCCAGGTGCTGAAATGACCTTCTCATTACCCCTGTATTTATAGAGTGAAGTAAGCTGCAATTAAATTAATATTACAAGCCGATGACTCACTGCTCTGGTCTGCGTGTGAACACTGAGGTCTGGTTACCAGAGGACAGAAAAATGAAACTGAAGTGGATAAAGAAAAGTGAAAAGAATCAAAATCAGAGTTCATAAATTTCCTCCAGGTGAAAGAAGGAGAGGGGCAGAAAAAGCCTGAATTACATTTATTGTACACGACGCAGAGCGGTGTGTGTGTGCGCTGCAGGTGTGTGGAGCCGTGGCCTCGGCGAGGCGTCTCCCGCGGGGAAGCACGGCTGCATAATACAGCGAGGCCAGAGGTGAGACTTTCACAGCTCCCCACAATACATATTCAATACGTGCAGGAGCCCGGCTGCACTGCTGCAAGAGCTTAATTAAAAAGTAACAGTTCCACTACGGCGCAGTCTGGCTGACCCACAATCCCCCGCTGGCTCCGTGTGTGTGTATGTGTGTGTCATTGTGTGTGGTGTGTCATTGTGTGTGTGTGTCTGTGTCTGTGTGTATGTGTGTTAATGCTGTATGTGTGTGTCTGTGTGTGTGTGTGTGTGTCATTGTGTGTGGGGCAGCACAATGTTGGAGGGGCTTTAAAGGAAAATAAAAAGGTTTAGAGTCAGCTGGACGGACGAGACACCACGTTAAAGCAGCTGCAGGGTCGGACAGTACGTCAAGTTTTGAAGGTTAATGTGTGAAGGATGAGACATGACTGTTAATTATGACAGAGTCTATGTTGATGTAGATAAACTAGGAAAGAACAGGAGATGATCGTCTTAATCCCTGGGAAAGACTGTTTAAAGCCAGAAAACCAACCACTGAACTGAGCTGATATGTTCAGTCTAAATTACATCTACCTGCAGCTGATCAGGTATTAATTTAACCTAAATAAAGGAGCATTCATTTAAGATAAAAAAACAATAATGGGTATGCATGACATTGTTATGACATTGGAATCTGCAGAAAACAGTTTCTAAAGTTAAATAAGATATGACATTTCTGCTGGGTATCAAGATTGTGTTTTTTTGCTTGATTTTTTTTGTTTGTTTTTTTGCATTTTAATCTTAAATTGGGAGAATACGCTCAAAAATAAGGCAACTGTTCTTTCAGAGGATAAAAAATTCTGAGTTTTGGCTTTTCAAACATGGCAGATGAGGCTTGGTTTTACTGTTACTGTCAAAAATTAATTTTACATACAATGTTGGTGTGATCTGAAAAGAACTTCATGCAGTCATTTCTATATATTGATATTAGGCAAAAAAAATGGCAAAAATCCAATATTGTGCATTCCTAAAAAAAAAAGGTTGTCTGATGCCACAGCAACAAAATCAACATCCCAAACACAAAGTACACAAAGCGTTCAGCTCGTGCTTCGTACCGTGCACAGCAGTAATAACACCACCTACTTCAACACCTGATTGGCTCATCATAAATGTCAATGACAGAAAGTTTTAGGAAAGTTCTTTCCTCCTGTAACACTTTCCAAAGGCTGTTTCCCGGATGGACAAATATGTGAAATATGCTCTGAATAGTTTGAATATTTACATTTCAATATCATACGAAACAAAAGACGTTAAGGTGTCAAAGTAAACTGAATGTCATTAACCTGAGGAAACGTTTTCTCCTTTTCTTGGTTTGCACTCTAAAGCTGCTGCCAATGTGTTATTCTTAATTTCTCTCTTCAGTTTTTGAAAAGGCATTTCCTTGACAGCACGTCTGTGCAGCCACAGTAAACATAAGAGCACAGAGCTAAGAGCTAAAGCCACATTCACTTCCTCAGAGGAGCATGAACTGAGTATTTACAACAAAACCTCCTGAGCTGTGTCGGAAACTGAGACGCTTCCAAAGATGCCAAAAACAAATATCTGTGTGGATTTAGCCTGAGAAGTGAAATTTATGCTCCCAGGGAATCAGAACCATTTCAAAGTTGACGAACAAGGAGAAACTTGTCCAAAAATAACCTTGAAACAGCAAAAACAGACAAATAATGGGAGCAGGGCTTCTATTTTTAGCTTTCATTGAACCAAAAGAAGAACATGTCTGCACAAAGTCAAAATATCAGAAATAATTCAGCACCCTCTCCCTCCTCGTCTGCCTCCATGACCCACATATCCAAATGTTACTTATGACTGAGTTACCCAGAGCTTCCTCCTCTGTGGGTTAAAATACAGCTGACTACACATCTTTTTATTATCATCAGAAAACCTTTTAAATCCTGTTATGTACAACATGTTGCAAAAGCTTCCTGTAAAATAGAGTTTAGAAGTTTTTCTAGAGTTTTAAATGACGAAAAAACTGCAAAAACTGCAGATACTGGTTTTAACATATTAATAAGGAAGCGGAATATTTAATATTTGATAAACAATAAAGAAGAGGAAGGGATTAAAACCTCTCATCCTAATAAGGCATGCAAATTAAATTATTAAGTGTTTTAAGGTCTTTTTTGATCCCTTCTTTATTATTATTTTCTTACAGTGCTTGTAATAAACATATACACTTAAATATTTTATTCTATCCTCTAACAATGTGCAAGTGCACCCATGTATTTATATTTAATGTCTTATATGGGTAGAGTAATGTACATGCTATCTTTTATACTTAAGTCTATTTTTTATTCTATTAATAATGTCCACTTTGCTGCTGTAACACTGTAAATTTCCCCACATGGGACAAATAAAGGTTTATTCTATTCTATTCTTACATGCTTGAAGTAAACTGTTAAAATAAATAATTACCAAATTAAGGGTGTGATGAGTTTCTATTTTTGTAGTTGTGGTCTTGAATATATAACATTGTTTATTTTCTTAAACAGTTATTGAAAAAAGTGACATATGCTACATCCTCCACAAAAATAAATTCCAGACATCAATAATTTCAGAAAAAAAAAGAAGAAAAAAAAAAAAAGAAAATAAAAGAGTTTTTCTATTTGCAGCCCTCGCTGTTCTCACTTGAGTATGAGGCCCATGTTCCTGAGTTGTGTACATGTGTGTGAGTGTGTGTCTTTGTGGACATGAATTATTCACTATAACCCAAGGCAGTGGGATGTGGCACACTTCTGTGTGTGTGCACGTCATGCACGTGAGCGGCTGTGCTGTACGAGAGCAGCTCAGCTGAACGCCGTGGTCCTAATCCACTATGACAAAGCTCTGACATCATCTGAACAACAGGCATGCTGAGCAAATCCACTCATTCATAATAAATAAGAGAGAGAGAGAGTCTCTGGGAAAAGAAATAAAAACTCTAAAAAAAGAAAAACACATGGAGCCTCCATTTGTGCAGCATTTCACCTTGAATTCAAAAGTCAAGGACTCTGACCAACAACAGTTTAAAATGTGACCTGAACCAGCCAATCACAGGAAACATGAGATATGTTAAACACAACAGCATGAACAGCCAATCAGAGTCCAGTTTTATATCCATCCAGCCTGATACAGCAGATAGAGCCTTTACTTTACACTATATAGGTCATAACTAAATGAACCTGTCTTAGCAACAGGCCGTAGAGCAGGGTGGACCACTTTAACCACCAAGAGGGCCACATTAAACCATTTCTCCAGCCTGAGGGCCACATAAACCATTTCTCCAGCCTGAGGGCCACATTAAACCATTTCTCCAGCCTGAGGGCCACATTAAACCATTTCTCCAGCCTGAGGGCCACATTGGTACACATTTTCAGAAACTGTTGATGAGGAAAAAGAATGTTGGATAAACAGCAAATGAGAATATAATTTTTTCATAAAATTAGAATACAACTATTCATATATCACAACATAAATACAAGTTATTATGCATCATCAAATGAACTTGATACAGAATTCAAGCAAATTCAGCTAACATACATGGAATTAAAGCCCATAAACCTATTTTCAAATCAATGAAAAGATGTGTTTTCTTTTTATTTTTAAAGCTCAAATATTTTGCAACGGCCAATTTTTAAATATGTTATTGAGATATACTTGATATAATGTTAAAGGCTTCATGAAAGAGATTTAAAGGCACTATTATAGCAAAGTAAGGTCGTAAATAACTTACATAAGCCAATAAAAATATCAGTCTAGATCAGTGGTTCTCAAATGGGGGTATGCGTACCCCTGGGGGTACGTGGAGGTATTGCAGGGGGTACGTGAAGCTTTTCAAAACATCTTTAAAAAATCAGTCGGCTCATCCTAATAAGAAGTCTTGGGGAAAATTATTTTGTAAAAACTTTGATAAAATATAAATGTGTGTTCATGCACTGAATTTTATGTTCAGTATTTAGTTTCAATATCCTTCTAAATAAATCTGACCCCCCCCCCACCAAGTTAGTTTGACCCACTGACCCTGCGCACTTGTCAACGACCTGTCGTTACAGAATAACACTTTAACTCTGGAGACGTCCTAAAAGAGGTAATGTTAATTATTTTTTGTGAGCAAATCTTTATTTATTAAGTTAATTTATTTTTTAACAAAATATTCTTTATTTATGATTAAGTTACATTTGTATTTCTGTGAACACATTTTTGTCATTTATGTATATTTTTTATTGTGTACCATTACAGAGACCATTATAAATTAGCTGTGTTTTGCATATTTGAGTTTTGACAGTGACCACCTTCCTGGTGGTCACCATCTTCTGTTTTTCTTTTTTGTTTCTACATGCAATGTTTGCAATATGAATGTATTTGTCAGGTTCACTGACATAAGTTGTTTGGCTTTAATAAATCAGACACTGATTTTTACAGCACTGTACCTCTTTTTTCTTCCAAAAATGTTTTGCCCGTGTCAGGGGGTACTTGACTAAAAATATATTTCTAAGGGGGTACATCACTGAAAAAAGTTTGAGAACCACTGGTCTAGATTATATAAAATCATTTATATTAGATATCTGAGTTTTTTTCATATTTACAGCTGCTGGTTTTTGGGAATGAATGGTGGACTACATTTAGTGATGTGGAGGGCCACATTTGGCCCCCGGGCCACCAGTTGCCCACCCCTGCCATAGAGAGTCAGTGTACAGAACTTATCTGGAAGGTGATTGGACATTTCACTTCAGGCCACACAGATGTCAGAGAAGGTAATGAACATATTATGAGCCATAATTTCAAGTTTTTTTTGTTTAAACTTAAGGTCTTTGTTTGACTTCAACATGTATGAAGTAATATGTTTAATTTTTCATTTTCTTTATGATTCTTCTGCATTAATGCAGTGATGTTTGGTCAAAGTTATTCTTTATATAATCTAAAGATAAAGGTGTAACAAAGACGTAATGAAAGAGTGAGCCTGCAGTGTGTTTAATCTGAGCCTAAAGAACAATAAAGGGAAAAATCTCTGACTGTCTCTTAGACTTAAATGGATTCATGATTGGAAGATTCATCCATACATTTACTGAACTCTGCAATTTAATATGAAATGTCAGGAGGTATTTAGAGCGATGACGTGCAGCTTTAACTTCCTGTGCTTTACACCTTTACACTTCTCTAATGAAAGAGAAGAGAAGAGGCAGATAAAATAACCACCTGTTCTCTCTTCAGTCTTAACCCTTTAAAGCCCAAGACCAAAGATTATAGCCAGAAAATATGTTTGTTTCACTTTCTGATAAAATACTCAAAATATTAAAATGTCCATAAAATTTAACATATAGATTTTTCATATCTCATTTGATACATTAGGTGTTTTTGGTAACTGATAATCCATCTGAGGACATTTTTATCTTTTATCTGATTATATTCAGATGTTCTTTTTGTAATTTGTAGATCATACTGAGTAGATAGAGGTATTATAAAAGGATGTATCAAATATGATGCAACTGGCTTTTCAGTCTTAAAGGGGAAGGACACTTTAAACCTCCCTCTAAAGAGCTGATGTCCTTCTGACCTTTATGTGCACTTAAATGTGTTTTACATGTCTCCTCTGTATCACAGAGTTATTCTATTCACAAGACAAAAGGTCAGTGGGGTCAGGACTTTTTCCTCTCTCAGCCTCAGTAGTTAAGGACAAAGACAGAATGGCAAATGTGAGCTGGCTCCACAATACACCTACCAGTGTGACATCACACTGTTGTTCTGTAAGCTGTAGCAGGTACCAGATGAGCTTGGATCTCTGCTCCTTTTCTAATTTAAATGTTTCTGTGGGAAAAGTAACACTAATCTATTGGTTTTATTTTAGGGATTTAAAGGTCTGTTTGTTGCTTTTTTAAATTATGATTCTTTTTTTTCCATATATATCTTTATTGGGTTGTCAGGGTAAAGTACATGTACAATTAGGTAGAATATAGTTCACCCTTTTTTCTCTCGTTTTATAACGCTAACAACCCCTCTCCTCCCCCCAACCAGAGAGTCACATTCACAATTAAATGCAAAGACCAAATAAAAACAAGTGTTGATTATAAGCAAATACAACTCTCTCTCCTCCTGAATGAAAGAGAACAGGAGGAGTGAACGGTGAACACAGCAACAAGAAAAACAAAATACAATAAAATCATATAAAATAAAAGGGACTTTTAGAGGAGTAATTCACAGTGATTAAAAGCACAAAAACATAACACAATGACATAAGATCTTTTAGCCAAGAGTTAAATTATGATTCTTTTTAATCAGTTTTTTAAATATCTCCACTTGACTGTGCATACTTATAAAACTTTATTTGTACTAGAGTGATCACAGCATTAGGGGTGGGACAAAATATCAGTTCATCAGTTCAATATAGATTCAGTAAATCCTCTGAATGCAGTGACCTCCTGACCTGTGGGGGGCGCTGTGGACTGTTTCAGTGTTAATACAGAGCTGCCTTTTTTTTTTTTACTTCTGTGCTCCATTTGCAAAAGTAAGTTATTACACTGCAAATGTTCACAAATTTGTGACGTACCACATACGTTCATGAAGTGGGAAAATAAATATTTAAAAACTGTCAACAGGTACTCTGATTATTTGTGTATTTTTATTTATTACTGAATCGACATCGAAGCATTTATATAAATACTGAACTGAACCGTAACCTAAAGAATCGAGATCGAATTGAGTTGTGAGGTTCTTCACGATACCTAGCGATACATAACATTGTTTTTAATTAATCAAATTTAATCTTTACATAATAAACACATTTACATAAATGCACTGAGACCTCAACAAGAATCAGAAAATTTACTTTTTCAAATAATTAACAAAATAATTTCAAGGCATAAATTTTGTTTTCTTAACTAACATCTTAATAAATCATGATTACAAATGACATTTTTACTGGATATATACAATGAAAAATCATTATTCAAATGTTTTTATTCAATAAATGAACTAATGCTTCATAAGTGATGGCAACATTCTTCTTTTTCATTTGGTCTGATTTTTTTTCTTATATACACACAGAGAGAAACTTAAACTGGATGTTATGCATGTTTGAGATGTAAATTTGTATATTTATGGGTTCTTTATTTTATTGTACTTATTTATTTTTGTTTTGCTTGTTTTTGTCATAAAACTCAAAGACTGGTTGATTTAGGCCGTTGAAAATAAACTGTATGTGACGTCAGACCATCTGTCCTCTTTTTTTAAAACTGTTCAGTTAGAGACGGACAAATATAAGAGAAAATTCTCTTCTCACTGCTCCTTTATTACCATGAATGTGTGTTTGAGGGTGTGATGTGCACCTGTGTATGGATTATGTTGTCAGCTGTCATGTAAGGAACAATGAATAAATAAATAAATAAATAAACATTTGTTAGTACTTGCTTAATAATAAACCTTTTTAAAGAATCAGGATTTATCATTTCAAAGATCTTTTAAACACGTTTTTACTTACGTAAGACTTTACATTTTTTAAGAACTGATCATTCAAACAGATAACATTACTAACACACTTTAGTTCAGTTATACAGAGTATCTACAAACTTTTAGGATGTTTGACCAGTTATTGACTAAAAACTCCTAAACTCTGATGAACGGTCAATAACAGCATAAGAATACTGTATGTTTTTACAGCCAGCTCCAAGCAGGAAGCCCGGTACAAAGTCTAAACAGTGGAATGAACAGAGAGCTGTTGACAACATGGTGCCAACCACCGCTGAACCAATCACCACAGAGCAGACCGGTCAACCAATCAGAGCAGAGCAATGGAGCTTTAAAGTGTGAGGAGCTCAGACAGAGAGGGAATACAGCTGGATCAGGGGTAATTAGCATATCAAACTAACAGGGCTGTTTAAGATAGTTGCTTTTTGTTCGTCCGTTTGCTTTAGTTTCAGATTTGTACAATCATGTTGTCAATGAAGACAGACAGACTGAACTGTGGGACAGGCTGGAGAGCTGAAGACACTGGATGAGTCCCTGAGTTCTCCTTCTGCTCCGGCTCGTCCAGCACACACTAACACAGCCGTATGCTCTGTACGACTGCATTACCCAAAAGTTGAACACATTTTGGGGATTCTAAATACAGCCCATATTGCAGAACTTCATTACTTTCCCATAACAAACTGAGGTTGTGATATGAAAATGTTATTTTCTGGTTTGTTAAGTCTGAGAGTCTGCTTTACCCAACGAGGGGAAGCCATCACACTATGTAATAGCTGTGTGGAATAGCCTGCAATAACCTGAAATTCAGAATTTATCCCTGTGAAATTACATATTTGTGGGATTTTACACCAATTTCTGCTGAATATTAAGCTGGGAGATCTCATTCGCAGAGTTTTGGACCAGTCAGGTGCACTGCAGCTACTCAGGAAGGACGAGAAATTCACAACCAGCAGGAACCAGCTCATGTAAAGTAAACTTTTCCTCAACTTCTGACTTACTGTTGTGTCAACTAAAGTCCAGTTTCAATGAAGTCTGAAGACAAAGCACAGTGATGTGCAAATCCTTCAACCTACATTCAGTTAATTACACTACAAAGACGAGATGTCAGTGCTCAAACTGTTAGCTCTCCTGGTCTGCAGTTCATTTTAAATCTGATGTGTGCAGCATGAATAAAGCTGAGACAGGGACGTTTACACGCTGTTACATCACCTTTCATTTACTCAATCAGTGTTTGAGGAGTGAGCACACCAACTGTTGAAGCTTAGTTGTTGAAATTATTTCCCATTTCTGCTGTCCAGTGTCTCCCTGCTTTTATTTAAGCTTCATCATGTAACAGACAGTTCAGTAGGAGACAGGCCGGTCGACTCCCTGCACTGTTTCACCCTGAGGCCAGGCTGTAGGAACACGAGCAGGATGTGTCCTCACTGTCCTAACATGAGCAGGGATGGCAGTGTGTGTTTCTCTAAAACCTGTATGTACCTTTCAGCACTAATGATGCTTTTACAGGTGTGCAGGTTACCCATGCCATGGGCACTAACACACCCCATACCATCACAGATGCTGTCTTTTGACCTTTGCTCTGATAACAATCTGGATGGTTCTTTTCTTCTTTAGCCATGATGTCCAAAAACAGTCTGATATGTGGACTCAAACTAGGGCTGGGCGATATTACCTAATCTCAATATCACAATTAATAGAAGCTCTTACCTTGATTACGATTAACGAATATTTTACAATGCACGATTATTTTATGCTATGCTGGAACAAACCAGTGATGATACCGACGGTCATCGAGATGATCTTCCTACAGTTTTTACACTTCACTTCTTTCTGCTCGATGTCTCTGCTCAGAATCCAAAATGTACCCAAACAATGGAGATGTGTTTCTCTTGACTACTAGGTCCTCTGATAGATCAGCACTTGTCTCCTCCATGTTGGCGGAGCGTCCTTCGCTCTTGGCGAAAGTGAAGGTAGACTATATGGAGTGGGCGTGGCCACGTGACTTACACAAGGAAAATAATCTAAATAATGGTCATGAGTAAAATTACTTAAATTATAGGGTCTAAATGTCGATTTCTATTACTTTTCGATTACTTGCCCATTCCTAGGTCAGACCACAGCAGACTTTTCCACTTTGCCTCAGTCCATCTCAGACGAGCTCGGCCCAGAGAGGCCGGCGGAGTTTCTGGGTGATGATAGATGGTTTTGTCTTGGAGTTTGACCTTGTAGATGTAGAGATGATCTGTGTAAGCTGACGATGGTTTTCTGAAGTGCTCCTGTGCCCACGTGCTGATGCCCTTTACACAATGATGCTGCTTTATCATGCAGTGCCACCTTAAAGGTCATGGGCATTCAATGTTGGTTGTGTGCCTTGCTGCTTACGTGCAGAGTCTTCTCTGGATTCTCAGAATCTTTTGATGATATTATGGACTGTAAATGATTCAATTATTTTTATTTTTATGATTTAATTATGATGATTTGCCACACAGTTATAACAAAGTGATGAACCTCGTCCTGTCTTTGCCGTCCCAACAGCTGAGTGTGTCAGGGATGCTCCTTTTGTACCCAGCTACAACTCTCACCTATTAACCTGTTCCCCTGTGGAGTTTTTAAAACAGGTGTGTTTTGAGCATTTCTTAACTCTCCTGGTTTTTATTTGACTCTGTCCCAGCTCTACTGGAATGTTTTGCAGAGATCAAATTTAAAATAAGTGAATGTGTACAAAGAAAGCAATGAAGTTTATCACTTTAACATCTTCTATCTTGTCTTCAGGTGCGTTCAGTTGAGTATGGGTCTAAAAGGATTAACAAACTCTTGTGCTCTTTTGTTTACATCATCCATCCCAGCTTCATTGGAAACAGGGTCTGTACAGTATTCTCCTGTCAGAGGTTTACTGTGATGAATAATGCACCAAAGACCTACTGGCTCTGCTCACCTTTCATTCTGACTGGGCACGTCGTGGATCCAGGGTGGGGGGGTTTCTCCAACAAAGCCCATGTCATCGTGTGAGCTGGAAGACGATTGGTCGGAGAGGTGGGCAGGCAGCAAAGGCGGCCTATCGTCCTCGATCATCACGATGTCGTCCTGAGGCATGTTCACAGTGGGAGAGAGCTGGTAGTTACCTGAAGGAGAGAGGAGAGGCAGAATTTAATATCTTTATTAAATATAGTTTAATAACTATGCAGCAGAGTCGATATCTTCTGAACATCCAATCACTGACGCCAAAGGATGATAAAGTCTGACAGCTCAGGCATGTGCACGTACTCCTGTGCAGACATGTTTGTGTAAACTCACTTTATCTGCAGTAATTACAGAGATAATACTGAATTCACAGATAACTGCAGCCCAGATAATTGTATGGAGAAATTCTGACTTCTGGGACTTTCTGAAGGACACAGTTCTCTCTGAGGAAAAATAACTTTGCTTATCAGGAGTTTTGTGACCTGCATGTAAACAAAAATGCTGTATGCAATAGAAGTGGGTATTACCCACTGTTTAACACCAATTTAACTCCAATGTCTATGCTAAATATACACAAAAATGACACGTGACCGTCTGACTTTAAATGTAGAAAACACATGTACAGGCACAGACAGGGAAGAAACCACATTTTCATTGTGATTACAATTACTGACTTTTAAAATTATGAAAACAGAATAATCAAAATTAAAAGATTGTGTCACATGACATGTTTTTTCCTACTTTTTTTTTAAAGATTATTTGAGATATTTTTATTGTTATGACCATGTACTGTATGTTTCTATTGCTTAATGTTAAATGTTAATTATGACATTTTCCTTCGATAAAAGCATGTATTTAAAAAGTAGTTAGAAATAGTGTTTCATTATCATGATCTTGACAATTTTTTATAATTATTGAGATGATTTTTGCCACAAAACTGAGCAGCTCTAGGGCGAGCGAAAGAAAGGAAGAAAGAAAGAAAGAAAAAGCCAAATTTTAATGTTTCCTAAAATTACAGCTATAATCACATTTGAAAACTTTACAAGATGACAAATTATGGTGAATATTAATGTCTGAGTTACAAAAAATTACAGTGAATACTTGTTTGAAGTGGTCACATCTGTAGTTAAATCACTGTATATATTTTATTTTACATTTTATATCTGATTTTATTCAAATTTGACTGGATTTCATTCTAATGATTGATGCATGCACCTTTACTATTTTTATTTTTTACTTATTTGTCTGTTTGTACTTGCACCAGAGCATACTGACACATCCTGAGCCAGATGCATGTTGACTGCAGTTATACATCTGACCATGTCTGTGCAGTCACTGCAAACATTAGAGCACAGCACTGGAAAGCCAAACCGCATCCATCCCCTACAAAGGGCTTGGCTAAACCGCTCATGAGCTCTTAAAGCTACAGACACCAAAACAGCCTTCAAAGGCTTCTCTGAGGGCCTGATCTACTAAGATCCAAAGTAACTGGTGCTAAGTTGTGTGTGCAAACTAAAAAATTACACGTGCTATTAGTGGGCGTGTTGCCGGTGATCTACTATCACTGCATATGCCTTTGAAAGCAGGAGCTAAAGTGGTGTGGACCCTCTTTAAAGAGGATTTTGGAGAGTTTGGGAGAGCAGAGGTAAATATAAATGAAGTTTGAAGCTGTGGAGTTTGAGGCAAACCCACGTGCTTACCACAAAGGTGTTTGTCCTTTTTTGCTGCATGCCTCAGGCCATATTTCTATCTGTCATTTTTAATTTTCCTTTTCTCATTTCAATCAAACATAATCTAAATAGCAGCATTAGCATGGCTGCACAGCTTCATCATCAATAACCTCTCATGTGAGGAACAGTTACACACAGACTGAGCGGCTAACTGTTTCCTTCTACACTCTGACTGCATCACACTCTTTACCTGCTGACAGCCTCTAAACTCTGTCAGTGTGTGGAGAGTGTGCTGCAGTCAGCTCTGAGTGACACAGTGATTATGGCTATGAAGGTTTTTGTTGTTTTTACATAGGTGAAATGACCTCCTCTGTGACGTAGAGCCCAAAGCAGAGAGGGTTTACTGTTCCTCTTTTTCCAGTCCTTCATGATGACTGACAGCCTCCAAGTCTTTCTGCTTTACATCTAAAAATTCACCCGTTTGCCTCCATGATCACAGCCTCCTGTTCGTAACACTGCGCCCTTTTTTGCACCTGCTTTTCAAAGGTACTAAACTCAGACGCAATAACACTGCACGCAATCATGTGCGGGTTTTATTAATCACATTGGCTTTGCTAAATGATCACATTTGCTTCTCCTCCTCCCAGTACTTTGCACGTTCTGACGATCTGCATGTATTCTGCATATTCATGAGGACAAACATGCTAATGGACTGCATGACCTGTTCTGCTCATCTGACAGACACAACCCTCAGTGCACCCTGTTAGTGGATCAGATTTCCATGTGCTATCAAGTTTGAACGTGTTTTAATACACGCAAACCTTTAGTAGATCGAGCCCTAAGTCTTTTGACTTTCAGCTTTGGACTTAAGATAGCAGTCTGCACTTTAGCCTTTGGCTCTTTAGCGCTGTGGAACTTTAAGTGTCACTCCAGTACTTTATAATTCAGCGTGTATAACTCTTATGGTCTTGTAAATCCTGGTTTTCTTTTGGACTGTATGAGGTTTGTTGACTGTATGTCTTTTAATACGTTCTGTATGTTTTTATTTCTGTTTTGTGTTGACACCAACCTGCTAACGGGACTGAGGAAGCAAATTAGCCGCTCGACTATAATCCCATCAATTTACGTGTCAGTGTTTATTAATGCATACTGTCCCATTTAAAATAAATAAATAAATCTAAAATGTAAAAATATGGTTGTTTTTTCATGTTTACTGTTTGTGATTCATTGCCTTAATCTTTTCTTAAATTTGTCTTTTTTATGACGTGTGCTGCTGAACTCTTGGCCAGGTCGCCCTTCTGGATGACCTTCTGCTCTCAATGGGTATTATCTGGTTAAATGAAGGTTAAATAAAATGAAAGGAAATAAAATAAAGCCTCCTGGTGTTCAGGTGGTCGTGCTGCAGCTAGAAACAGGCACATGCTCACGAGGAATAAACATGTTCACATCACACAACAGCTTTTCATATTGATAAGTTAAAGGAAGGTCTTGGATCAAAAAAAAGAAAATAAAAATGAAATGTGCTTAATTTAAAGCTCTCATAAACGCACAATGGGCAGCACTGACACTCTATATAAGAGACTGTGAGGAGAAGCCACAAAGGGGTCCAAGTCCACCATCTAAAATCCAGTCTCGTAGTTTCAGTCCTAAGTTGCAGAGCCGGTAGTTTTTTCCACTCTCCTTCAGTGTTCTCCAAGGACAAAAATGAGCAGGAGAGGTGCTCCCTGATCTGTATTCTGTCCTGCCCGACCCTCCTGCTGAGGACTGCTTTGAATCGCTCTGTTTCTGCTGCTCAGGAGTCAGAGTCGATGGGAAAGAGCTGCAGAGGCCGACAGGAGGAGGAGGGCTGTGGCATTACAATACTGAGGAGTAAGACGAGGGGGGGGGGCTGTGATTAAATACACAAACACAACAACAGGAATTAAAGTAAGAACCTCTTTAAGACCAGCAGTTAACACCACACCTGGATGCCATTAGGCTTGAAGAAAAGCTGGACTTCCTCCTCGGTGCTGTTGTTTCCACCGTCAGAGAGCCCTCGTGCAAATTTAATAGCTCGGGAACAATCGTGTGTAATCACGAGCAGCAGACGACAATATTTACCCTGGCAGGATCCCAACACGAGTCTGAGAGCCGTTTAATTTCACTGGGGCTCCACCAATGATGAATGCACGTCGAGGAAGTAAATCTGAGCACCAATCAAGTTGGCAATGAGCTGTGTACTCAAGATGAATAATTACAGGGGGGGGGGGGGCAGCATCTGAGCAGAGGGCAGGAAGGACTACTATGAAGCTGTTTACACCTAAAAACCAAAGACTTTACGTGAGCTCAGACTCCTAAAAACTTTCTCTGCATCCTCTAATTGATCCTTTGTCTATCATCTAAAGCGGTTAAGATGGCTGACAACACAGTGCAGGTGAAATGAGGGCCATTTCTCACCGGGGCAGCCTGATGGAGGATCATGGGTAATTGAATTTAGGCTGCACTGTAAATCAGCTGAGTGGAGAAGAGACAGTAAAGACAGTGAGGAACAGCTCAGAGCTGAACAGACAGACTGAGGAGATTCAGTCCAACCATGAAGGTGTTTCAGACACTGAAACTCTGATTGTTTTGCTAAATTTATGGTCAGCTTTAATTGGATTATTATTCAGTGAAAAAGAAAGAAAAACATTACATTTTGGGGTATGAATACAAATAAATGGTTTAACTCCAAAGGAGACCCATATTCTGCTAAATAGACTTTGAGAAATAAAATTTCTTTACAGAATGTGAGGAACAATTTGACTCTTGTAAATATAGTATATAGCTTTTTTTTAATGTATTTGAACTATCCTGAAATGCTGTAAATCATTGCTTAGTGACTTGACCTAACATAACCTGTACATGACCTTACATAGCCCTCTCCTTGCTGGAGACTGCTTTCCCACACACTACATGACCGTACATAGACCTCTTGGCCCTCTCGTTGCCCTTTCTTTCAACAAACTGAAGTTATTCCCATGAACTCGATGAACTATTGCACCTGCAAGGCCGTCTTTCTCACCAAACACACTCACGTGACCACATACAATGTTATAAAAGGAGATGACACTGTACTAGTTTTCAGCTCAACTCTCAGACTGCTTTGGCACTCTGTGGTTGTAACTCTCTTGTCCAGACAAGAAGAAAAAGGATTAAAGCTCCATTTGATTGCATCCAGCTGCTTTTTGTCATTTTTATTTTGAATAAATGTCAGGTAAAGGTACGAACCACTTGAGCTATCTAAGGATTATAAACAATCACAATGCATTATGAGGTATTCATCATGCTCATAACTACACTCATAATGCTTCATGATGCTTTATATCAACAGTCAAACATTATGTCACTTATAATGAAGAATTATAAGTGTTAACACAGTAACAGGCAGTTAATTAACTTCTATTACCGTTCAATCACCTCAAACAGCATTAGCTCTTCTCCGATTTTCACTCAGACAGCAGCCTCACACTGGATATTGTCTCTTTTTAGACCATCTCTGCAAACCCTGGAGACGGTTGGGCATACAAATCTCAGCAAATCAGCAGTTTCTGAAATATTGGGGCAACAAATCCAAAAACAAATTCAATAAAATCAACGCTCTTCTCCATCCTAAAGCTATTTTGCATCTTATTTTGTTACAGTATCATTCCACTCCTCTTGCACCTTATTCTTATTACTTACTGTATCATACTTTGTTATTCTATTTGCATCTTACCTTTATTATTTTATTATATTTTTATTTTATTTTATCTTATTTTTTATTTATTATCTTATTTTAATTCACTTATGTTTGCATGTTTGTTTCGTTGTACTTGTTGCAATGATAAATAAAGTTCTATTCTATTTATTTGAGATAAAGTTTAAAACATTTCTACATGCTTTAATGCACTGAGCTGCTGCTATGAGATTGGCTAATTAGCTATTAGCACTGTCAAACAGTTGAAGAGGAGTACTAATTCCAGTGGCTGGTCAGTTTTTTCTTGTATTTTCATGAGGATTTAGATGTTTCCAAGACTTCATATATGAGGATAATTCTTCAGACAGGTGGACTCTGCCTGAATCGTCTCTGTCGGTGAAGGTCTGCAGCATGTTTCACATCTTCTGGATCCTCTCTTTAGTGAAAATGTCTGACCTTGAGAAACTAACCAAACCAGAGGTTGATTATTTTATCTTACATGCGTATTTATTCCTGTTTGGCTGTTAAACTGCCACGTGTTAGCCGTTAGCTTCTCTGTTGGATAGTGGTCCAGCAGCCCGGCCCTGGCCTCCTGCTCACTCCAGTCAGAGTCTTTTCCTTCTCCTTACCCCCCACAGGCTTAGAGACAGTGTGCTAAACTGTCCTGGATGAGTCTGAATGACCTCAGAAGTAAAAGAAGGAGCAGCCTGTTGGTTCAGTTCAGGTTTGTCCTCGGAGTCACAGTCCTCCTGAATCTCTGTGTCGTCACTTTAACTGAAACATGGCTGTGTCAATCAGAGGTGCCCTGCGGTTGTGAGTCCACCGGGGCCGCGTTATATCAGTTTTTGCTTTCCTCCAGCTTTAAAGTGGAGTTACAGCTCTGTTGCATCAGACACTGAGGACTCACCTGGAAACGGAGCTCAGGTGTTTTATCATATCTGCAGTGTTTCGTCAAAAGAGGCTTTGAAAAGTTTTCTGAGTGTTTGAAACTCACTCCGTCTGTTATCACATTACTGCTCTGACACTCTGCACTCCCAAAGACAATCCATTACGACCACCTTACATTAACGCGTGTCAGCAGACCACTTGTGTTAACAGAGGACACGGTTTTAATTAGAGACTCGGCACGCTGCCCTCGACCAGCGTTATGAAATATTTCCAGAGTGGACCTGCTGACACGAGGAGCCAGCTCTGCTCATGAGAAGCTGCTGGAGTCGTCTGATTTCCCTCTTTGCTAAGAGGCATAAAGACACACACACTTACACAAAGTGAGCAGGTAGAGCCGGGACATGATGAGGATTCAAGAGGTGACAATAATTAGGGAAACTGCAGCTGTCAGCATGATTAGCATAAAAGAAACTAAAACTACCACCTGGCAGGGAAATGCTTTCAGTGTGTGTGCTGCTTACAGACAGTAAAGTGATGAAGAGGAGGGAGGGGAGGTTAAAATAAAGAAAGTTTGTTATGTAGTGCCAGTTTGGTGCTGCAGGTTTAAATCAAAAGACTTTAATAAACAAAAGACATATGACCTCCAAAACCAAATCAGCTCAACTTCAACACAAAGAGCAGATTTGCATCACGACATCATGAAGGTCATTCTCATCAAGAAAAAACTTTAATCCATGTTTTTATGTTTTTATCCTAATCATATAACTGTGACTCTTCATACAGGTCATAACCAACAGAGTCTGTACGGGTCAAAGGTCGTCCAAAAGCAGATCAAAAGAGAGAGGCCATGTCACTCCTGTTTCAGGGATCCTCTGTTGGCTTCTGATACATTTAAAAAACGATTTTAAGGTTTCATTGTGAACTTTTAAAGCACACATCACATCCACATGGTCTCACATCCAAGTGCATTTCTGATCTCCTCACCCCGTATGTGCCGGTCTGAACCTGAAGAGCTTTTACAAACCCATTTTTATCAGTGTGTGTTTACAGCAGGTATCACCTGAGTCTGCCTCTAATCCTCTGATGCTGCTTTTATTTCCAGTTTTTTTCACAAGCAGCTTCTTTAATTCTTTCATTTTTTATCTTTTCAGTATTTTAACTCTTTATCCTGTTGGTTTATTCCTTTTCCATCATTTTATTGCCTATTTCCTTTTTTAATGTATTGGTCGTCTTGGCCTTCTTAATTTGCTTCCTCCTTCTTATCTCTGATGATATGAATCTTTTTGAATTATTCTGGTCTCTTTTCTGTTATTTGTAGCTCTGGGGTGTTTTACCACTCTTCTGTTTAAACTATTCCTCATTCCTCATATTACTCTTTTATTTCTATTTTATTCTCTTGTTTATCTTTTATTTCTGACTGTAAAGTACTTTCTAATCCTGTTTTGAAAAGTGCTATATAAATTAATTTCACTCTTAAACTTATGATGATCATTTTGATTTTTGAAGGCTGTACTCACAAGACTTGAAGGAATATTTTAGTATTTTTTAAACTTAGAATGAGGTCTTGACTACAGTCAGGGAGGGGGCTGCACCTTTAAGGAGAATGAGATGAGACCACCAGAGAGGTACACTGTAGGGAAGGGGTACTCTTATTTACATTATAAGTGAGTTTAACCAAAAGATAGATAGATAGATAGATAGATAGATAGATAGATAGATAGATAGATAGATAGATAGATAGATAGATAGATAGATAGATAGATAGATAGATAGATAGATAGATAGATAGATAGATAGATAGATAGATAGATAGATAGATAGATAGATAGATAGATAGATAGATAGATAGGTAGATAGATAGATAGGTATGTAGGTAAACATTTACTTCAATGTTTCCAGTAACAAGAGAAATATCAAATATGACTTGAAGAGGGTTGAATCAGTGACATCTAAACTTTGTTTTCTGACACAGTTAATCAGCACTTAAATTGGTACATGACATTTCTAAGCAGAGTGAATAGTGGACACATTATATAAATGAAAAACAACTCAGTTGGTCATGTTTGTAATTTAAGAAATATTATTATATGCCAACTGCAACTTTTCATTCTGCCTGTTGGACAGTGAGTGTTTGGAACCAAACCAACATCAGGTCATATCCAAAAGGTCAGTGTGGTGTCTGCTGCTGGTAACAAAATGATAAAAAGCCAAAAAGAGGAGGTGAAAAGGACAATGAGGGGGATAAAACTTGTGTTTGGCACCTTTAATGTCGTTTCTGGCACTGTGAGGTGTGACGGAGATACTCAGCCATTGTTTTAACACCATTGTCTTTTACTGACCACTCACAGCTGGTGATAGAGGAAAAGGGACAGGTGATAAAACCACAGAAGCACTTCACCTCCTGCCAAATCAACCTGCACTGTTGGATTATGAGCCGGAGCTGGCAGGTGACAAAGAGGTTAAAAGGTTATGGGAGAGGACAGAGAATCTGGACTGACGTGAGTTTGAGTAAATAAAGGGGAACAAAAACCTGTTAGAGGTCTCCATAGATGTTAGACTTTTATTTTTAATAAGTAGGTGCATTAACATCTGTTATTAAACTGTCTTTTTCTCTGCCAGACCAGACGATGGGCTCGTGTGTGTCTGCACAGAGGAGGACCTTCACCATGGTATGAGGGTTAGGATGTATGGGGTCATGGTCCTCTGCTGAATCTGAATCCTCCAGGCAGAGAGCAGCTCTATCTGCAGTCAGGGAGTTCAATTATCTCTGGGTCTTGTTCACTAAGAAGAGTAAAATGGACTGAGCAGATCCTGCAGCATCTGCAGCACGCAGGAGTTTAACCAACCTGTCCTGGAGAGAGGGAGTGGAGCCAACAGACAACCTTTATGTTCCAGTGTTCACTGTGTTGGTTCATTATTTCCATTATAGTTTTCTACTAGACAGTAACTAATAAAAAACAAAGAGCACATGGACAAAAAATAAAAATATATTAACTGACGTTTTTGTTTTGTAATTTTTTTCTGTCAGTATGGGTGTACTATATACATAGAAATTAAGAATTACATATGGGTGAAAAGTATGTGTGCATTTGTATAAAGTAGCTTATAATACATGTTTGTCAATATATTATAAACACCACTGGTTTCTGAACAGATGGAGAACATTGTAAATATAAATATGGAGAAATTAAAAAACAATACACTTTACTGTAGAACGTTGTAATAATAGTGGTTAGACTCATAAGTCTGAACTTTGTCCGACTCTTTTTCGAGTTTGTAACAAGATACCATAAACATTTTACCCCCTCAGCTTTTTGTTTTGTTTGCTTTTGTTTTGGTATAGGCATGTATTTTTGGGGCATTTGTTTAAGACGTCCCTGGGTCGTAGTGGGAGGAACCACTGTTGGTATTATTATTATTATTATTATTATTATTATTATTATTATTATTATTATTATTATTATTATTATTATTATTAGCTGACAGGCAGGAGGAAGCCTTAGGATGATTGAGGAGCATCTAGAACATGTTGATGTCTGTATTGACCCACTTGTAGACTCCAGCTACAGGTAAGAGAAAACAAAAGGGCTGGTTAAGATATTTTTTATTATTTATTTGTATTAAAAATAAGACCTAACGCAGAAGAACGAGGCTCCTCCAGCCATGCTGAGAATGTATTGTACTCATCCCAGAGCACAGACTCTAAGCTCGTCCTTGTGTCTAGACTTTAGTCTGTTTAATTCTCTTTTCACTTTTATTTTCAGTCTTCGAGGAGAAAGTTCTGCAGGTCACAGCTGTCCTTCAGAGTGAAGAAACTTCATCCTTCTTATCAAACCACAGCAAAACAAGCATCTTAACCTTCAAGGTCTGAATGTAATTACTGTCTTTACACAAAAACATAACTGCAGTAATCAAAATGTTCTTATTCAGCTGTGATGACCTCCTGAGAACACTCCAGCTTCTTCATGCCCTCAGAGAGGAAAGAAACACATAAATATAACCATGCTGTCTCACAGGAATCAAACAGGGAGACGCTCTCAAAGTCACATGGGGATAAATATCACCATTTTTATTTGTGGTTTCACAGAAATGTTCTTTGTTGGAGGCTCATTGTGATTTTTAACACTAAGTTAACAGAGCTCGTCATGACTGCACAGCTTTGGGTGTCAGACCTGTTATCTAAGAAACCTTTTCATGGCCTCTGTTTCAGGACCAGCTGTAAACAAACACTCTCTGTTTGGGATTTATGAAGCGATAATAAGACGATGAAGGCTGAGCAGGTTCACAGTAAACAATCAGAGTGATTACAGTGGCTGTTAATTTTAATGTAAGGGCATAAAACTTTATCTTGGCTGTGGTTTGATGGATGAAAAATGGCTTCATCACTGCAACACATAAAAATGCTGTGAAACAGAATTAGTCTCAGTCCATGATAGAGTAATATACAGTTATGTTTTTTTTATTTCCAGTAAAGCCCATTGAATTCATTGAGACGTCAAAGTTTCTTCATTTATCCATGCAGATGTTTTACATCATGTTATTGCATGGCCGTCTAATGCAGGGGCGGGAACTCGCACCCTGTTTTTCAATAGTCAACAACTTGTTTAGTGGACTCGAGGATGACCAGTTCAAGTCCCGACCAATCAGGTTTGGACGTTGTTTTGGTGGCTGAAGAGGTAACAGCTGACGTCCTGGACAGCACCGAAGTGCCTTTAAGCAAGGCACTGAACCCCAAAACTGCTCAGTGGTGATCTTCAGCCACAGCCAGCCGTGTTTTTATTCAGCATGTCTCAACAACAATGTGAGGAGAATTGAGTTTGGGGATTGGATGTAATGGTGGCTGAACATGCCAGTGACACAGTGGTAATAAATTAAACCATGTGCTTCAGTGTGGGCATGGGTGCCAACTTTGCAGTTTTTTGTCATTTAGGTTTGAGCCTTGTGTTTACAATCCTCAACAACAAAGTGTGAGGAATTGAACGAGGGGATTAAAAAAACATGTTATTCTTCACAACCTCTAAAATGCTACCACTACTACAACTGATGAATAATACTAATCATAATAATAATAATAATAATAATAATAAGAAGAAGAAGAAGAAGAAGAAGAAGAAGAAGAAGAATTGTATTATTTTTATTATGACTATTATTACCTGCACCAAGGAGGTTATGTTTTCGGAAGAGTTTGTTTGTCCGTCCGTCTGTGAACAAAATAACTCAAAAAGTTATGGACGGATTTTGATGAAATGTTCAGGAAATGTTCAGCATGGGAAAAGGAAGAACTGATTCAATTTTGGTGTTGATCCGGATCAGCGTCTGGCCGCCATGATGAAAACTGGGATTTTGGTGAATAACTATTGAACTAAAATAGATATCATTATGAATCCAGTTGCTAATGGTATGTTTTCATGGTCAAAGAATCTAAATATTTAGATGAAATAAAGGTAGGACTAATATTTATGGTGAAAATCACAATATGGGAGAGGACTGTGGTGCTGGAGGAGGTCTGCGCTCTCCGAGTGCTTTTCTTGTTGTTATTATTATTATTATTATCATTATTCTATACTGGTTTCTAAAAGGTCCTTCATTATGCCTATTCACTGTGTTAAGGAGATATATTTCTGCACAAAAACAAATGATCTAACTTTGATGTGTAAGTTATTTTAAAAATCAGCCCCCTTGCTATTTTGCCCCAGTTTGCTAACCTCTAATGTTCGGAGCAGCTTCCCTGTGACAAACTTGTGATAATTAAAGGTCCTGCAAAGCCCCTTTTCCTTGCTTTCAGTGTTGTAACAGGGCTTTGGGAGGAAGAGAACATGGCTGTTTTTACTAAAGTCTCAGTTCATAGAGGAATGTGCTGTGCCACGTAGATAAAAACAGTTTTTTTATTTCCTGGGGTTTATGATGTCATAGCTGTACAGCCTCCACTTACATGTCACAGGAAGACACCAAGACTGTTTGGAAAGTCGTCTTGGCAGCCTGTAACCCGTGATCAGCACAGAGCTTATCACCAGCAACCACTGTTTCCAAAGGGGAGGGGAAAAGAGCTGCTGATCCTCTGCAGAGATGAAATCTTTCATACTTTTATTTCAGCTTATATCAGATCCTTTCTGAACAGACACCCAAAACATGATGTGAACATTCAAACTGCCCAGGACCTGATTTTAAAGTTTAATATCTGAATGATGCAACACAAGGATCAATAATATCAGAACAGTCCAGAGGTGGACAGACTCAGGTAGAGACAGGTGTCTTTATGGCTGCACTGAGGCAGGTGATGCTCAGACCGAGACAGATGAGCTCTGTGGCTGCATCCATCCTCCAATCAGAGCCTCTCTCAGGTATGTGCTCCCCCCTCATCAGGTCTGTGCTTCCCACTCCCTCTGGTCTGTGCCTCCCCGCCCCCTTGCTCAGGTCTGTGCTCCCCCCTCATCAGATCTGTGCTCCCCTCTCGCTCTGGTCTGTGCTCCCCCCTCACTCAGGTCTGTGCTCCCCCCTCATCAGATCTGTGCTCCCCTCTCGCTCTGGTCTGTGCTCCCCCCTCACTCAGGTCTGTGCTCCCCCCTTGCTCAGGTCTGTGCTCCCCCCTCTCTCAGGTCTGTGCTCCCTCCTCGCTCTGGTCTGTGCTCCCCCCTCGCTCTGGTCTGTGCTCCCTCCTCGCTCTGGTCTGTGCTCCCCCCTCTCTCAGGTCTGTGCTCTCCCCTCTCTCAGGTCTGTGCTCTCCCCTCTCTCAGGTCTGTGCTCCCCCCTCTCTCAGGTCTGTGCTCTCCCCTCTCTCTGGTCTGTGCTCTCCCCTCTCTCAGGTCTGTGCTCTCCCCTCTCTCTGGTCTGTGCTCCCTCCTCGCTCTGGTCTGTGCTCCCCCCTCGCTCTGGTCTGTGCTCTCCCCTCTCTCTGGTCTGTGCTCTCCCCTCTCTCAGGTCTGTGCTCCCTCCTCGCTCTGGTCTGTGCTCCCCCCTCTCTCAGGTCTGTGCTCTCCCCTCTCTCTGGTCTGTGCTCTCCCCTCTCTCAGGTCTGTGCTCCCTCCTCGCTCTGGTCTGTGCTCCCCCCTCGCTCTGGTCTGTGCTCTCCCCTCGCTCTGGTCTGTGCTCTCCCCTCTCTCAGGTCTGTGCTCTCCCCTCGCTCTGGTCTGTGCTCTCCCCTCGCTCAGGTCTGTGCTCCCCCCTCTCTCAGGTCTGTGCTCTCCCCTCGCTCTGGTCTGTGCTCCCCCCTCGCTCTGGTCTGTGCTCCCCCCTCGCTCTGGTCTGTGCTCCCCCCTCGCTCTGGTCTGTGCTCCCCTGTGCGTCACACTCTCTGACTCTTTGGCCTATTGATCAGACAGAGGGACTGTAATCTGATCCTGTCAGCCTGCACATGGATGTAAAAATGGCTGATCATTCCAGTGACATGATAACTAATGCAGCTCTGTGTCTCAGCGTGGACACTGGAGCAAACCTGTGATGCACTTTAAAATGAAACAGGAGGAAAAACACTAAACACTATAAATGTGTTCTTGTTTCATCAGCACTAACTCAGGAAAGGAGTTCATCCAGTAAAGATCACAAAGCCTTTACATAAATCATAGAGACATTATTTAGACCTTGGACTGATAGTGTATTATTAACAGTTCTAATGAATACCAGATTGAAAAACACTGTAAAAATACAATATTGAAATAAGTAGGGGTGTAACGAAATGGTCAACTCACAAAACAATATGAAATAAAGATTATAGAAAATCCCCAACAGTAGGAAGTTGTGCAAAAATCTCATTTTCTTTATTTTCTTCCTAATGCAGACATACAAAAAATATTACTGCATCAGTACAAAATAAATGTTCTTTGAAAAAAACAAAATTGTAGTTTTTTCCCTTATTTAGACTACAGTGCAAATACAAACATAAAATCTCAATAAAAAGTGCTTTGCTGTTGTAACAATCAGGATAAGTACATTCTTGAATGAAAAGGAAAACAAATATCAGTCCTCAGAGCTGCAGTTTAGACCTATAAATGTCTGAACTGTGAACTATAATATTTAGCCTATAACAGTGCATATACTTCTGATCTTCAAGTATGATCAAATTCTGTCAACTCAACAGTAGATGCAAAAATCAAATATTGTTTTTTATGCAGACTTACACAAACATACAGTTGCTGCCTGTCTCCAGTTCAAAACAGCCAACTGTCAAAATTCAGCATCATCAACAACAGAAAACGATTGCATATCGTTGGCTATAAAAAAAACCTATGCTGTGTGTTATGTCTTTTGCTGGCTTACTAGCAGCTAGCAGTGCTGCAGCGAATGCTTTCTGTGGCGTTGTAAGTGGTACATCATGTTAGTTGTAGTCGCCGCAGTATACGGTGAACTGTAGCGGCATATTTTGCACATGGTTGTTGTTTTGTCCACAATCTTCTCACCGTTCTCTCGTCTTTTACATGGGAAACCAAAATAGGTCCACACAACCGATTTATTTGACGAAGCAGTGTCAGCTAATTCCTTGACCTCGTCTTCCTCCTTTTTGAAGAGAGTGTTTTGCTACGGTAGGTGAGGAGGGTAAAAATTCACCAGTCTCAGTACTGAGACGTGGTGCTTGGTGCCCCTTCACGTTTTTTGTTTCCTGCTTCTATTTTAATGCATCTTTGAATTTTATTTGGTCATTTTTTATTTAATGAAATTTCGTTAACAAGTGTAGTAAACCTGTTACTGTTTGGTATAGATAATTTAATGTTGATTAAATCCTTAAAAATGGGGTGACATTAGTCCTAGTCATCAGAATAATTACAAATATTGATGAAATTCTTGTAAAAAAACAAAACAAAAGGGGGATTTTTGACCGACACTTCGGGACAGCCCAGGTCCATAGGGATTACTAAAGTTCTATCACATGTGATCTGTCTAATCTAACATAGTCTAATCTAAATGGGCATTATTCTTATCTATGTGCTAGCATAGCCATTGCCTAGCTCATTGCTGTGAACATGTCATAGGTAACTTATTTTAAAAGCTGGGAACATTCTTTAGATTATAAAAATCATAACAGGGTCTACCTTCCTCTTGATTGGACCCAATCTTTCCAAGAAACCTTTATGTAACGTCTCGGTCCACACAACCATTTAAAGCTAAAACCAGACCAAACTAAGCTAACGTTCATTAAACCAGGTCAACAGCTCAGATGTGCAGGCCCCTGACAGCAGGCTGCCATGTTCACAGGGGATTACCTCGTCAATGTATTGACCCAGGCATTTAGCTGATTGGCTTGATGACACTCTCATTTTTCTTTGTAGGGAAACAGACAACAGGATGCAGATGTCTATAAAACGAGAACATCAAACACTGAGCAGATTTTAGGCTGATCAATAATTGTCATTGACGTGGCAGTGACAGGTCAATCTGATATCCATGATCCATGATTAAATGACAAATGCATGGACCTTTTTGGTGTTTCTGAAGTCTTTAATGCAGACATGATGAGCATGAATGAGGAAGATGAGGCCCTCGATCAAAATAACGATGCTGAGGGGTGTGGGGATCATGAGATTGACTTCCTGTTATTTGCAGTTACAGCTGATTAAACCAAACTCTGAATGTTCAAAAGTCAAACAGACAGACTGCATTTGGTCAAAACAACCTGCAGCTGATGGTGGAGAATGATGATGGCTTTTACAACCTTTAATATAATATCTGGAGTCTGCATGGCAAACATGACATCTGCAGCTTATTGAAACAGTCATATAAAAAATCTACCTTCAGTTTTGGTGTAAAGGCCTCAGAAAACTTTCCATCAGGTTAACAGTGATCATTCTGTTGACTAACTACTGTCATTGTTTTCATCAAAAAACCTTTAACCCTGACGAAAACTAGACAGGAACTAATAAAAACTCAAAGTAAACTAACTCACATTTTCATCAACAAATTCTGTCAAAATCTAGACGTTTTAAATCATAAAGCTGTGAAAATAATCTATAATTCACTTATTGTTCCTTACATGTCTTACTGTAAAGGACTGTGGGGATCCACATTTAAAACATTTATGAATTCAATAGATCTTACAAAAAAGAGCCGTACGCATCATCAGTAATACAGATTATTATGCTCACACTGATCTTTGTTTTTAAATTCACACATTCTGAAATTTTCTGACATGTTTTATTATAAAATAATTTTACCAATGTTTACTGCAAAACTAAACTCTCTTCCTAGTGCTGTGCAAAAGTTCTTCTCAATTCGGGAGACTCGATCTGATTTACGAGGTGTGTGAAAGTTTTCTGTTCAGAAAGAAAGAAAAGGTATAAAAAGGAGACGTGCTTCTGTTGTTGAGGTTAAACTGTGGAATGATGCAAATATTAATATAAAAACCTGCAATTCATGTTATATCTTCAGAAAAATGGTCTCTGAAGTTATTTTAGAAAATTATAAGTGTTGATCATGTAATGATGTTGTTAATGTTGATTCTTTATCTTTGGTTCTTGGGAGCTTATTTTGGTTAAATATACGGGCTAGGCTCAGATAAACATTCTGCTTCTGCCTTTTCAGTCACTACTTAATATAAGAATTCTGGTTTGTTTAAAATGTCTATTTTGTAACAAATATTGTACAATGTATGCTGACTGAATATAAATACTACCTACCTACCTACCTACCTAATAAAAACCAGACTAAAGTGTCTGACAGACTTAATCCAATCAGACCTAATATGGTCATGTAGGAAGTAGAGACAAGTGATGAATCTATCCAATCACAGCTGCCTTAGCTTGGTGGTGGTGGGATAAGTTGTGGAGCGATCCAATCAGAGCTGCTCTCTTTATGAATAGATATATTCATGTAGAGCAGGTTCACTGTTTGTTGACTAAATTTACAGCAGACTTTGTCGACTAAAACTAGACTGAAATTTCAACAATGCAAACGACTAAATCATGACTAAAACTAATTTGAGGCTAATAAACTAAATGAAAACGTGCTGTCAAACAAACACTGACTCATGTCGGCCTGATGTCGTCCACAGGTAGGTGTCACCTGCTGTCCTGTTGCGTCCTACGATCACTCTCTTTCCTGTGACACCAGCGTGAGTCGCCTGGTCTCTGCCTCCACCCTCGCCTTTCTCGTCTGTCTGAGCTGGCTGAAGTGTGCGCTCTGACTCCAGACAGCCACGATCCAAAGAAAGACCACAGGCCTCAATTTTCACCCCAGCGTGTGGACTCCACAGCGGCGTCACTTTTCAATTAGACAGAGCGGAAGAGAAGCTAGGTGTGATGCTAACGACCTTTACGTCAAACCCCGGCTGTCACTGTCCCACTGAGACTTCTCTAAGTTTCACATTTCTGGGATAATTAACATTGTTCTTCTTCTGTTCTCCACGTTTCACCGTGAGAGAAAAGTCACGTCTGCAGACTGTTGAACCTGTTAGCCTCTGAGGCTGGCGTCTGGTGGAGATGAAGCTAACCAAAAGGGAAAATAAAATAAGTGTGAGGAGCTGAATTATCGGAGCAGAACCTGCTGTATGTCTGCCACCTGCTCGCTGTGGATCCAGCCACAGGGCGGTGATGCTAAAGCTGAAAATACCGCAGCATCCTGAGGTGTACTGAGGCAAACAGGGAACGGGATTAGCCCTGACTATTGATTAGCAGCGCGCGTGTAGTCTGAACGACAGGCTGAAATACTGGGAATGTAAAAGCAAAGTGCTCCAACAATCAATGTGATGGCACTACTCCAACCTCACAGCATGTCTCCTGTGTCGGTCTGTGCTTTTCTTCTGTGTTGCCATGGTTATTATAATACCTATAATTCATTCAATTGCACCTATCTTTCCCAGGAGAGCTGTTCCTGCTGTTCCAGATGAACGACAGCATGCTAGCTGTGACTGTTGAGCGTGATGGTCCAAGCACTGATCGATGTCTGAGCGAGGTGAGATAAGGTGTCCATCGGCTGCTCTTGGTGTTTTAACAGAGACAGAAGAGCAGCAGAGGTCGAGTAGGTTATATTACTGCCTTTAAAACTTAAAGAAATAGGCTCAAGTGCTTCAAATCTTTAGCATGATAATGAACAAGTGGGAGTTTAGACTCACAGGTTATGGCTCTGCCCTGCAGTACAGATATTTTAGACAGAAGACGGTTCATTTCAGTGATAATTAATATAAATATGACTCCAGGTCTAACTGTGTGTGCTGGGTCAGAAGGCAGGAGCTGGTTTATCTGCCAAAAGACTGTTTGTAAGACTGGAAATCCACAAAACCACAATGGCATGGATATTTGAGTTTTTAAATATATATGGAGCGAATAACAGATATGTTAAAAGACAAAAGTTTAGGTCTGAAACCATTTAGAAGAAAATATGGGAGCTCATATCATCGTCACCAATATTGATCTGATCACTGAGGACAGTATGTTATTGACTGTGTCTGTTTGTTTGTTTGTTTCTCTGTTAGCAACATAACTCAAAAAGTTTGGAGCGGATTTCAATGAGATTTTCAAGAAATGTCCGGATTGGGACAAGAAACAACTGATTCGATTTTGGTAGTGATCCGGATCAACGTAAAACCGCCATGATGAAAAATGTGATTTTCATGAATAACTACTGAACTAAAATAGATATCATTATGAATCCAGTTGTTAATGGTATGTTTTCAAGGTTAAGGAATCTAAATATTTAGATGAAATAAAGGTAGGACTAATATTTATGGTGAAAATCACAATATGGGGGAGGACTGTGGTGCTGGAGGAGGTCTGTGCTCTCCGAGTGCTTTTCTAGTTTATTCTGATTTGATTGACTGTTAAATCTGGTCTATATGAGGTCTATATTGTTTCTGTCGGTCCTTTAGGAAATAGAATAAACTTCAAACAAACCAAAAGAACTGATATTTTCTTTGTTGTTTTCTTTGTTCTTTGTATTTAAAAGTTGAAATGCAGAAAGCTATGATCACTTTTCTTAACATTATTACTTTAAGTATGTAACCACGTCTCTATATCATTTTAAGATATCAAAAATCTGTAATACATCCAAACGATTTTTGTGTTTTTCAGCTCAATATAATTTGTTTTAAGTTATTTTTTATTGTTATTCTATTTACAAACGTTCTCCCTTCTCTAACTGATGTATTTCAAAATATATCATCATTTTTATGTCATCACATAATCAACTTTTTAAACCTTCAATTTCCACATCATAAAGTATTGTTTTTGTTTGTAGTTTTCTTTGTTTCCTGAAATGTTTATTAAATCAGACGACACTTTGATTTGCTCTTTTTTAAAAACATTAAATATGCTGGTATTTGGTATTTAGCTGGTAGTTAAAGGGTTAATATCAGTCTGTCTTTTAAAATGGAGCAGTACATGAGCCCACCCTCTCCCCTCCTCATGGCCTTCATGAGTGGGTAAGTTAGCAGGTCTCGGACACGCTGCACATCGAGCTGTCAGTCCTGACCTCGCTGAGCCGATCACAGCATCTGTCCTCCAACCACAGCTGTCACATCTCACAGGCCGGGCGATTCGTCTGAGCCGGGCAGAAATAACACATCATAGAGAGAGACGGAGAGAGATGGAGAGAGATGCAGCTCCTGTCTGAGCAGGAAAACTCTGTCCAGTCTGAATTATCAGGAGCAGAGGAGTCTGCACATAGATCTGTTTTTACTCAAGGCCGCTGACATTTTAGAAAAAATCAGAAATAAAGAGATAAAAAGTTCTTTACTTGGACTTGAATGCCCCTGAATGTCTGGAGCTCTGATGCTCTTTCTGAGTCAATCCTGTGACATTTTATTAAGGTGAACAAGGTCATAGCTCTGCTCTGAGGCACGAGGATGAGTGTAGGCAGAGGCTGAAGGACAGAGCTCCAGGACGGTATCATTCATTTTCATCATACATCATATATAAACAAAAACACCGTCCATCGTCCACTTTGGTGTCCTATTTTCATAAAATTCAAATACTTTAACTAATTGGTAAAAGTGTAAATGAAATATTGTTCCAGTAGGGGGCGGCACAGAGGCGCAGCAGGTCGTGCACGTGCCTCACAGCAGGAGAGTCGGCGGTTCGATTCCCGTGTGGAGTTTACATGTTCTCTACAAGCCGGACACTCCAGCTTCCTCCCATTGACCAAAAACATGTTTGATACGGTGACTGGTGACTCAAAACAGCTCTGAAGTTTGAGTGTGAGCTTAAACAGCTGTCTGTCTCTCTATGTGGCCCTGTGATTGGCTGGAGACTGGTTCAGAGTGTACTCATCCAGCTGACATGAGCCCAGCTGATCTGGTGTCCTGTCGTAGGTGTCTGTCCCCGTCCCATCAAACTTTAACTCTAAAAAACTCTAAAATAAAATAAATTTGACTGAAGATCCGTGTCCATGTCAGAAAAAAACAACAACATTCTTAATATAATCAAGTTATCAAATATGTAAACTAACTACAGTCCTGTTCTAAAAGTTTGCTTATTTATTTATTTATTTTATTAAAGTCACAGTCTGAATACATTAAACTATCTGCAATAAAAATAAAAACAGTCAATGTAAAATGACTTTTTACTAAAATAAAAACACTTTTTTCTGGATGTCATTATTGTGATACAACACCCAGAGCCAAAAGTTGGACACAACAGGGTCATTATTTTAAAAACTCTATATAACATCAGTTTTTTAATGATATAAAAAAAATCTTTTTATTAAAGTTGGTTCATTGCAAAACACTGATTATTGATTAACTCTCAGCCTTTTTACCCTTTAGGTAAGACTTTTAAACACTCACTAAATAATCAATAAATCTGTGGAAAATAAATCTTATCCTTAATAAATAATTTCCTATAAAATAAAAGACCCAGAGGGGATTTTATATAAGGAACTTTATGATGTGGCGAGCCACTGATTAACAATAACATTGATTTTGTTTTATTTTGTGCAGGATCAGTTTTTTTAATTAAAATGCAATTCAATTTCCAAAAAGTGAAAAAAATTAACATCAGTGACTGCATCCCTTAAATTATATGACTTATGTTTTTAGGATGAAGTGTCACAGTGTCATATATATATATATATATATATATATATATATATATATATATATATATATATATATATATATATATATATATATATATATATATATATATATATATATAAAAAATATATATATATGTATGTATATATATATATATATATATATATATATATATATATATATATATATATATACACACACATATATATATATACATATATATATATATATATATATATATATATATATATATATGTATATATATATATATATAAATGTGAAAAGAAAACAGACACAGGTGAGTATGTTCACTCTTTACACAAACAGAATTTCTTTACAAGGAGATTTTTGTAAGGGAGTCTAATCTGGCATTTCACTCCTCAAAGACATTGGTTGACATTGGTATATTTATTTATTTCATTTCATTTTTACTTTTTTTCTGTCTTTTTATAAAGAGCTTTTCTATGGCCATGGATTTAAACATTTAGGTTTATTAAAGGTTTCATGTGGTTCATAATATAGATACAGGATCAGGGAGGTGCTGTTTCTGTTTGACCGAGCTCTTTACTAACTTTACTCATTATATTTAATTATTTTATTTATTTTTCCTTCAGTTGATGTGTCCTTAAAATTCATGTTGCAACCTGCTTTCTTAGTTTATCTCTCAAATGTATGTCCCTTTATTTATTCTAATGTCTTTTTTGTTAATCTTACTTTATTTTGTTTAAGACCAGCTGAAACAAATTAATAAAGTATTTCTGATTCTGATTTGATGTACTTTTCAATTCCTAAAAATGAGTAAATACACACTTGTAAAAATGCAGATATGACAAAGTTATCATTAATAATATTTGAAGTGAACACACAGTGGTTCAGGTGAATCTAAATGTGCCTGAGTGTTTAAATTGGGTCAGATTTGGAGGAATTGTAAAAAGCTGTAACATTTCGTGACCTTTGGGTGCAGCACATTGCTGTTTCCTCATATCAGGAGCGACACCTTCCCTCATGAATACAAAGTAAAGCCTAAAATATCAGAAATCTGAATATGAGCAGAGCGTCAGTTTAAAGTGATGAATACCTGCGACAGGTTAACGAGGGCGAGGCTCCGAGGCAGCCTGCAGACAGAAACTAAAATACGAGCTGACGTCAAAGATCTGAGGCTCTGAGATAACACAGCGAGCTCCCCTCAGCTCTAAAACTTTTCCACTCTGAGACGAGAGCTCGGCGCCCTTCCAGTCTCAACGGAGAGAAACTTTTCCATCAGACGACGCTCATGATCACAGGAGAGCTCGGGAAGAAGACTCGGAGAGGAGCCGCAGGAATAAATAAGTCAAACTGAGAGGAAACCAACCAATTTAGACACGTCTGATTTAGGACGGACGGAAAAGACGAGATGAAAGAGAAAAGAGAGAAGAGGAAGGGAGGAGAGAGTGTGGGGGGGAGCCCATTGATCTACAGCCTTAACTAAGCATCTGACCAATCAGACGCCAAAGATCTGCTGTGATCAGGACAAGAGAGAGACGGGATAACCAAGGCAGGAGGGGAGAGGGGGGGGTGTGGATCATTGACAGATTGACTCCTTCTGATCAGGTGGAGGTGTGATGTCGTGGGGGAGGTGTGATGTCGTGGGGGAGGTGTGATAGTTTTTGGGGGAGGGGTTGAAGGAGCAGAGACCCTTTGAGTCTTTTGAAGGTGAAAATGAAGCAGCTCGCTCACTGCAGAGAGACACAGAGAAGAGCTGAAGCCACACCTGAGCACAGACAGTGAGGCAGCCATGTTGTTTAACAGGTAACATGGAGCTGTCCCACCCTCAGATCTTCTCCATCTAACCCTGATTACAGAGCCGTGGTGGATAACCGCAGTGATGAACAAACCTGATTCTGCAAATCAAAAGTGGAAACACTGAAGAATCTTCTCTGCTAACAAAACCTGAAGAGCACTCCTGGATCCAGCCGATTATTAATGATCATAAATGTGATGCAACACAAATGAGAACTAACTCCAATGAAGCCCAGACTCTGAGTTAGTCCATGTTGGACATATAAAGATCTACTGGTCTATATCTGCACTCTAGTTTATTATGTGTCTCCCCTTCTGGAGCAGCAGGCAGGACTTTGGAGACTCTGTGTCCCGTTCAAAGTCTTATTGGCTGTTGTGCAATATTTGTTCTCCCTCCTAAATCAGGATGATCTGTAATTGATTATGTAAATAAATTATGTCTTTTTATATTTATGTACATATTTATTAATTCATTTATTTTATTGTACTTTGTCTGTATTCTTTGTTTTAAATGTATTTCCCTTCTAATGTGTATAATGTTACCTATATAAAAATACAAGTACATTACTGTTACTATTATGCCTGCTGAAAATCTCAATAAAAAAAACATATTTTCATATACATACATACAACAACACAATACAATGGTTAGCTAACCCTTTCAACCTATATACAAATGAATAAGTTACAAAAGATATTTATTGTTGTTTTCTTGCAAAGTTGGCTCCTGTAGCACATTCCAAAAGAGCTGGGACAGGGTCAGGTTCTCCACTGTGTTACATCACTTTAACTTTTACCAACACTCAGTCAGTGTTTGTGAACTCTGTGCTGGAATTCTCTCCCAGACCTGCTCGATGCTCAGCTTAGACTGCCCAAAAGTCCTGTTTTTGTTAACCTGCTCACCTGTGGGATGTTTCTTTTTGGACGTCCCTGAAAGGCATTAGTTTTCCCAGTCTCTGCTTTTTGGAAAGTTTTACAGGTGTCTAATTTAAAGAGTGAATATTTACAATAAAACAATAAAGTGTATCATTTTGAACATTGTATCTTGTTTTTTTGGGTTTTCAATTGAATATGCATTTAAAGGATCTACAAATCATTGTTTTCAGTTTTTCTGTTTTATACAGATCCCAAATTCAATGAATTTACATTCCTTATGATAGTAAAGTAGTCACTGAAGAGCCAGAGCAGGTTTGAAATGTTGTTTTTTTGTTAGTTAAAAAGACAAATTTTGGTTATTTTTTGGAGCCACAGTGTTACCAGTCCTTTTGCCCATCATCCAAAGACATAAACAGGAGGACAGCATGTCCTCTGATTTTCTAAACATCAACAGAGTTTTGGGTCAAAGCACAAACGTGGTGGTACATCTGAAGACTGTGCTGTGCAGTTTAGACTGAACTGAGGTGATGATGTAAGAAATGTTGGAGCTCTGTCAGAGTGGAATATACAAGATCACCCAGCATTACAGACACAGTAAAGCAGGGGTCGGCAGGTAAGTTTGGCCTTGGGCCAAAATTTCAGAGCAACTGAATGGTGGACCAAAACATCACATCAGTCAGAAACATGTTTTCTTTCTCTCTCTCTATTTAAAAAAACATTTCCCTTATCCATAGGCTACTTTTATTGTGTGAATACAAAATGTAGGCTAATTTAAGAAAGTAACTTCTTTTAAATAAAGAAACTTTATTTCTATTTTCTTTATTAAGTGTGTTATTACTGCTTTAGCTCCACTGTGTCTGCGTCATAAACCTGCTTACAACAGTAACTTGGTGATAATAAAGCTTGTTACACAGACTGTCTTTTAAGTCATAATAAATGTCCCATAGCCAACCAGATTTTTTCCTCCACACATTTAATAAAAATGTCAGTAATTTCCATTATGAAAATAATCACTTCTTTGAGCCCAACTGTAATAAAGATTTATACAAAAAAGATTTTTAGGATTGGGCTATGATTGTCGTTTTTGTGATGGTATCTAAATAATTTTACTTTTTTTTTTTTCCAGGAATTTTTTGAACCAGACCGGCCGAATGTCGTTCATCAGAGCGGGGGATGATGGTGGTGCTGATTGATATTTTCAGTGTCGCACGCTGCGGTCACCGGTTGTCTAGGTATGCCGGCCGTTCAGGAGCTTTCCCGGTTTCCCCGATGGCCGGCACGTCCCTGCCCCTTTTGAATCAGATTTTCAATTTCATATCATGGGCCAGATATTACTGGAGACGGGCCAGTTTTGGCCCACGGGCAGTTAGTTGCCGACCGCTGCAGTAAAGGGACATTTTAGGAATAAAGAAGTTAAACTGCTGTCATATGGACCTTTGAATACCTTTCCAGTCACAGAAATGTGAAACATGACAACAAATGTAGACCTCACCCACAAAGACTTTGATTGAGTGGACATGTGAGAGAACAGAGATGAAATAATGAGACTGTAGAAAGATAAATATGAAGGGACTGGAGCAGTAAGAAACAGGATTAGGTGAAATAAAGACGAGACAGTGTAAAGTGTTGTTTCCACTCCTCTAATGTCCTTATACACTCTCCTCTGGTCCGATGCTACACCTCTAACTCTGCATGTGTGCACGTGTGATCAGTCTGTCCATGAAGAGATGACAGCAGCGAGCGGCCGAGGATTGAACTGCCAATTCTAATTCACCTGAGGAGGCGAGATCAGAGCGCTGATGTCAGCTGGGGAGGATGGGAATTGACCCGAGGTTGAGGAGAGGAGTGAGGAGTGAGGATTGAGGGTGACGTTAATCCATCAGGGGTTTGGATGGGGGGGGGCCTTTGAAGGTGAAGCTTGTTGGGGTTAAAGGAAACACATGAGAGCAGCTGGGTGGATGTTTGCATAGATCAGGTGAGGCTAGTCTAAGAGGAGGTCAACACACTCCCAGCATGGTGAACTGGGAGTGACTGGATCATGATGTGATTCAGTCTGTGGAGTCAGTCTGTCAGCAGAGGTCAACAGACTCATAAAGGTCATGAGGAGGAGGAGCAGTGCTGTATGTGACTCACCAGCTCGTCCCATCATATTAGTCCTCGGTGTGGGGACGCTGTCCATGCCCTCGATGGTTTCATACAGGGAGTGGGAGATCCTGCGCTCGTGGTTGTCCAGGAGAGAGTTTGCTGAATGCTCTGATACTGGAGGACTGCCAGGAGCTTCCTGTAGAGACAGAAGAAGAAGAAGAAAAGTTGGGAATAAGCCAGAGAATGGAGCAGGTACACAACCGTTTTCATTTCTCTGATAGATGGTGTAAAACAAAATAAACGTCCAACAATGTCCAGTTTGGCTTGGCACAGACTGTGTGGAGAAAACCCTGATCGTTCTTGACTTTAACTGACAGACAGCACTGTTTCAGGCTCCACCCTTTAGAGTCAAACAGGATCAATAAGCACCTTATGAGAAAGGTGCCAATTACAACATAAAACACAAACATTTCAGTACTGGTTCCTATCCTTCTCAGCCCATCCTACATAGATAAAGAAGCAGACTGCATGGTGGAGAAGCATCAACATCTTCCTCAGAGCTGGTGGCAACAGCAGAGTCCACAGAAAGCTAATTTATCTTTTTACAATATGTCATCTGTCAGGTTCCACGTGCTCTTTGCTTTTTTAACTTCTCTTTTCTGCATGTTAGAGCACCTTTAAGCACAATAAAAAGTGTTTAAAGCACCAGGAGCCTCCTGAAAAGCCCTCGAGCATCCACCACAGCCTGAAGAGCAGGACAGAGACATGAGTCCACAGCAGCAGTGAAGCATTGTGGGAGATTCTGGCAAATCTGAGGCTGCATGTCTCCAAACAAAGTTATACAGTGAGTCAGGATCAGTGTTTCCCCAGTGCTGAGATATACATCATGCAGGACCATCAGCGAGGTCCACCAATCAGACGGGACGGGGTTACATGGGGGAGTCTTAAAGGGACAGGACTCCAACACAGCGTCTCAGAAAGAGCAAAAACAAAGGTGGATCAGTTTGTCAAAACTGGAGCTTTGTTAACATAAATGATCAAACACACCACACTGTCATAATGAAACATTTAATTCACTGGCATTAAATTAACTTTTAACATAAATATATTTATATATATATATCTTGTTGTGTTATGAACTTAATCAAAGGAGTTATCACAGCTATAATTATTGTGTTTTTATGTCAAGTTGGTTAGTTTATGAACTGAAGTTGGCAAAAGTTACAGCAGTTTAAGGTCAGGTGAGGTCAGGCCAAGCTCTAAACATGCTGTAAATGGTGTGGGTATGAATCCATCCTGGGACTGTCATTATTTTTAATAGCTGGTCTCTCAAATCAAATGTTGAGTTTTGACCCAAAACTCAAAATCTCATGCAGACAGTTACCTTAAAGAGGACATATCATGCTTGTTTCTCCTTTTCACTATGCCAGACTAGGATGCCTGTAAAGCATTTCTGCCCTCAGTACAAGTCATTTAGTTCCTTCATTGCCCCACAATAGCGTTCTCAAAATCCTCATTTTAGGCCATTATGAAGCCCACGTTGAAACACTCGGACCTGAGGATGACCTAAAGTTACCTCGAAACGTCACAGCCCTTTGTGCTCTGATTGGTCAGTTCTCTCGGGGGTAGAGCCAGCCTGTCCTTCTTCTTCTACTGTATTTTCCGGCAGGCTCAAAGCAGCGACCGCGTATTGAGTCCCCCTACAGGCCAGAGCTGGTAATGAGTGAGTGTGAGCGAGGGATCTATATACCCCTGCTGGTGGATGTGTTCCTTGGTGACGGTTTTGTGGCTAACGGACATCACAGAGGAGGAAGTGTTTTATCAGATTACTCCAATAAGAAGAAATGTACCTCGTGATGTCACGACGATTTAAATCTCGCGGACATCTTGCAATGACCTATTTTCAGAGGCATCAAATCTCGTTCAAGGATATCAGAAAAAATACAATATCTCATTTTTTGAAATTAAGGGGGTGTAAGGTCTTGTTTTCAAATTAATTATATTATAGGTAAGTATTAAATCATGCATCAGCATGATATGTCTCCTTTAAATATTTGAGATGGATTGTTTTACTCAGGTCAAATGCACTCAACAACCACTGACCTTGACAACCTGCTGTGTCTTGTATGTGTTACTGTCTGAGGATTAACGCAGTAATAATAAGATTTATTCTTTTTCTGCACCTTAAAAATTCTGGACAATGATTACATGCTGCGACTTTTCATGAACATCATGTAAATGTTGGACATATTTTCCACTTCTCTGAACTATTCTTACATTTTTACTATTTTAATCTTTAGCTGCATTTATTTTGGTTTTTATATACTGTTTTCTAAAATGTTCAGAGCTTTGTAAGTAGAGCTCTAAAACTGTATCTGTAATGAGATGCAATGACATAAAGGCTTTTCTATTCTATATATATACAGTCATGGAAAAAATTATTAGACCACCCTTGTTTTCTTCAATTTCTTGTTCATTCTAATATCTGGTACCACTAAACGTATAATACAATGAACACAACAAAAATGCAGCTGGTCACATAATACTTTATGTCCTATTTGACATTCTTAAGCTTAATTGATTCCCAGGGTATATAAGAGGCCATTTCATGTCACAAGCAGCACTGCACATGCAAAGGCCTAGAGTGGTTTCCTGCTTACATTCAAGCCGTAGCACAACTCAGAAGTTGTCAGCTCTCACATAATGCCTAAAACAAAAGAATTATGTGAAGCCACAAAGGCAGCCATCTTGGCACTGCTGGAAATTGGCATGAGTGAGAGACAGGTAGCGAAAAAACTGAAGATCTCCAAGACAGCCGTTAATTACAACAAAAAAACAAGCTGAACATGGCACTACCAAATTGCTACCTGGCCGTGGCAGGAAACGCTTTCTACCCCACGAGATGACCGTGCACTCATCCGCTCCTGTGTCAGGAATCGTCCAGACCTCCAGGGACCTTAAAATGAGTGGGCACTGTCGAGAAATGTGACTTGTTCAGCAAGGACAGTTCAAAACCGACTTTGTTGAAGCTGGTTTGAAGTCACACAGAGACGCAAGAAGCCCTTCATCAATGAAAGGCAGAGGAAGGCCCGGTTACTCTTTGCTCGAGACCACAAGGATTGGACTGTTGATGATTGGGCTAAGGTTCCTTTCAGTGATGAATCCAATTTTGAATTGATGCCCACTCCAGCCAACTTACTGGTTAGGAGGAAGCCTGGAGAAGCTTACAACCCAGACTGTCTTGCCCCTACAGTAAAACATGGGGGTGGATCAGTCATGATCTGGGGTTGTTTCAGTCTGAGGAACAGGGCAAATGCAATTGTGTGAAGGCCGAATGAACCAGGTCATGTACAGGACTACCCTTGAAAACAGTCTTCTTCCATCAGCTGGAAAACTCTTTCCTGCCTCAATGACTGGATTTTCCAACAAGACAATGCCCCTTGCCACACGGCAAGGTCAGTTAAAGCCTGGATGGAGAACCACAACATTCGCACCATGCCTTGGCCTGCTCAATCACCAGATCTTAATCCAATTGAAAACCTGTGGAAAATCATCAAACTCAAAATGGAGAACCACAAGCCCAAACCAAAGAAAATTTGTTTGAATTTGTCCAACAGGAATGGGCTGCTGTGACAGCAGAACAATGTCAGAAGCTGGTGGAGAGCATGCCAAGACGCATGGCTGCAGTCATCAAAAACAATGGTTATGCAATCAAGTATTAACTCTTGTGTGTATCATGTGTTTAAAGCAAACAGAAAAGAAAACATGGAATGCTTAAAAGTAGTGTTTTTGGCGGTACAATGCCATAGCTATTGATGTAAGAATTTAAGTAATTTTGGTTATTATCAAGAAAACCATGGAAAATGAATAGTTCTGAGTTATTAAATTAAACTCTCATGAGCTATTTTTGTTGTTATCATTATAATTGTCCAAACAAATGTACCTTTAGTTGAGCCAGGCATTAAAATTAACAAGAAATTGAAGAAAACAAGGGTGGTCTAATAATTTTTTCCATGACTGTATATATATATTCTGTACATAAATACAACAGAATTATATGACCATCAGTCTGTGTATTTCCCTTATTATTTTGGTAATAAATAAATAAATAAATAAATAAATAAATAAAGATGGCGTAGCGACATCCATACACAGAACACAGATGACAGTAAATAATTTTAAAGGTAAAAGTGACTGTGGTACATTTTAATGTTCTGTTTGTTCAGTGTGTGCTCATTGTTAGGAGATAAAAACTGTCTCTGAGTCTGGATGTGCACATTTTAGCTGCCCTGTACTGAACTCTTGCAATCGTCCAAATCAATGAAGCACAAGTCCTCTTTAATGCAGAAAGCCCCCTTTGACCTGCCCTCTATTCCCAGGGGGTCACCTTCAGGACTGTGTTTCCATGAGCAGGGATTAAGATCCATAAGAAGAGATTTCAGGTGAAGGGCACGATAGAAAATTATCATGATTGACGAGGACAGAAGATTTCTTTGTTTCAGACGAATGCTGAGCAGATCAGAAAATGCTGTTTCTGATCGAATGAAGGAAACTCATCTGAGTCTGTTTCCAACATCCACTAAAGAAGAGATGGATCCTGATTCTACGGCTCCTGATCTTAATCCATCGATACTCCACAGACGTGTAACCGAAGCGTCCATCTTGACTTGTGTTTGTTGGATTTTTCTGGCTCAGCAGTGGGAAACATCTCCTGCAGCAGTGCGGCTGGATGAAGCTCCATGGATTTCCCATCGGCCAATAGACGGCTGTCTCTAACAATAAACCCCAGTAAATGGACCAGTGACATTTGCCATGTGGTCGATATGCTGCGCTGCTGGTTATTGAGCTAACGGGACGCTCTGACGCGGGACACGGTTAGCGGTCTGGTCTGGGACTGCTGGATCATGATACTGAGTCCCGTCCTCACTGGTCGATGCTCAGTCAGATGAAGTATTTCTAGAGACAATGACGGCACCAAAGAAAGAAGGTAATTCTGACGTCCATGAGCAGAGAGCAGTAAAGCTCGGGCCGTGGACTTATTTCCCACAATGCATCATATCAGCCCGTGGGCAGCTGCAGGATGCACTGAACTCCCGGTATACAGCCTATTACAGATCGCTCCCTCGCAGCCAGATAGTTCAACTCTGCACCTCAAGCGTGCTTTAAACCAGGCGGCCTGGCTAATATTGATGTCTCACAACACTCGGCTGACTCCCGGCCAGGAGAGGAGGGAGTAAAAGATCAGACAACAGCCACAGCGAGAAGGCTGGAGACACAGGGAAGAGGGGCAGAGAGGGTTTTTGTAAATAAACAGAAGAAGAACAAGAAAAAGGAGGATCCAGTGAGGCTGTGGGAGCGAACCAGTCCTCTTCTGGGAGTGTGCAGAGAGTAACAGGCTTTTATTTACCTGGTGGGAACAGTGTGTGAATCTGGAGCTCAAAGTGTGTTCAGAAAACATTTTCATTTTATTCCCTATTTCAGAGCACATTTCTACTTTGTAGTTTTATAAATTCACTTTGGTTAAATGTTCTTTTAAATCAGCCCTCTTCAATTAGTGGCCCAAAAGCAACCCTTGAGTGGTCTGAAATCAACGTGATTGGGAGTTAGGTCTGGCGAGAAACAACAGAAAAAACTTTTACCAGCTGTCAAGGTCTTACAAAAATTCCATGTAACATTTTAAAGGGGTTAAATTTGCTCACTGTCTGCCAAAAATGTCCACACTGTAAAAAAAGTAGTAATATAACAGTATTTTACTGTTTATATTACAGCTTTTTTCTGTACTTTCAAAATGCCAATTAATTCACAAAAATAAACTGTGATTTTACATGTCAAATGTAATATAACAGGAAATTACTGTAACTGTGCAAAAAACACAATATTTCTGTTCTTTTACAAAGAAACCCCGTTAGAAATATGAATATTTATTGTTTAAATATGTTAACAAGTGTATTGTATAAGGGAATAAACTGTAAAGTTCAACTTTACAACTCTAAAAAACAAACTTTTTCTATAAAATAATGTCATTAAGAGGTGCAGGTTTGGCGGAGTGGTTAGCATCCAGGCACCCCATGTACTTACTTCTGCTGGTCCAGGTTTGAATCCCACCTGTGACCAGTTTGCAGAGTGTCTTCCCCTACTCTCTCTCACCCTTTCACAAGCCTATCCACTGTCTCTCTCCTATCAATAAAAGCACAAAATGCCCCAAAAATGCATAAAAAAAACCCAATAATGTCATTAAAACCGGCTATTAGCAGCACATTCCTGTAAATTTAAGCATAATTCTTCTTATTACAATGTTGATTTACCATCTTTATGGGTAATTTTTTTTTTTTTTTTGTTTTTTTTAAATGTATATTTTTGGGCGTTTTGTGCCTTTATTGATAGGAGAGAGACAGTGGATAGACTTGTGAAAGGGGGAGAGAGAGTAGTGGAAGACACTCTGCAAACTGGTCACAGGTGGGATTCGAACCTGGACCTGCAGAAGCAAGTACCTGGGGTGCCTGGTTGCTAACCACTCCACCAAACCAGCACCCCAGGTAATTTGTTTTTTAATGTTTAATGTTTGTAATTAAATGTTAAAGAACCTTAAATTAAGGCAAATATTGTTAAAATTACAACTACAAACTGTATTTTAATTACGGAAAGAAACTGTATGTTTATGAGAAAGCTATTTTCTGCTATTTCACAGTATTTTGTTGGTGCCCCAGCTGCCGGAAAATTACTGTTTCTTTACGATTTTTTTTTTTTTTTTTACAGTGCAGCTCATGTCCTAAGTCTGAAAATCTGGCCCTACTGAATTTCTAATTGAACAGCCCTGTTTTAAATGAAACATGAACAGTTGAAATACATTTTAAGAGGTACCTCGATCAGACTGATGGAGTAATACCTGAGTTAATGTATGCCACACTGACTCTGACTTCATTTGAGCACTACATTTTCTCCTCTCAGAGACACATGCTGGGTTAGGAGGATTTATCGTCTGTTTAACATAGATGAGCGGTTTAATGAGGCCGAGAGTGAAGGACTTTATCGGTACAGTGTGTACGATAAGAGCGAGCGACGAGGAAAAAGAGCCGTCGTGTGTGAATCAGGGTCCAGGTCAACACATTTACAATCAGAGCCAGCCTTATAATAAGAAGCATGTCCCCGGATGATTCAGACTCAATAAGGTTCAAACTGTGGAAATGAAGATTTATCTTACTCACTGCTCTCTGTTACTCGACTCTGTCTGCACTTTTTAATCTCCTTTAGATCTGGACGAGTCCTGTCAGGGCTGGGATGAAGTGAGATGGAGGGTTTGAGGTAAGAGCATGCAGGACAGAGGAGCAGAGAGGAGCAGAGAGGAGCATGGAGGAGCAGAGAGGGGCAGAGAGGAGCAGAGAGGAGCAGAGAGGAGCAGAGAGGAGCAGAGAGGAGCATGGAGGAGCAGAGAGGAGCAGAGAGGAGCATGCAGGACAGAGAGGGGCAGAGAGGAGCAGAGAGGAGCAGAGAGGAGCAGAGAGGAGCATGGAGGAGCAGAGAGGGGCAGAGAGGAGCAGAGAGGGGCAGAGAGGAGCAGAGAGGGGCAGAGAGGAGCAGAGAGGAGCATGGAGGAGCAGAGAGGAGCATGGAGGAGCATGCAGGACAGAGAGGAGCAGAGAGGAGCAGAGAGGAGCATGCAGGACAGAGAGGGGCAGAGAGGAGCAGAGAGGAGCATGCAGGACAGAGAGGAGCAGAGAGGAGCATGCAGGACAGAGAGGAGCAGAGAGGAGCATGCAGGACAGAGAGGAGCATGGAGGAGCAGCTGAGACTAAACGATATGAAAACTGTGTATAGGATATGTCAAGAGGAATTTATCTCAGACAGACAACTATGTCACTACCTCTATCTCTAAGAGCTGAACAGGCTTATTCAAAACTATTCATTGGCTGTACAGCAAATAGACTTTGGAGTCGAGTTAACACAGAGGCAAAATGGCTCCAATTTAATCTCTGTGTATCCAGCATTAATTAAGTCTGCGTCCGTGCATGCTAATGCTGCACTGTTTACCCACTGCTGCAGGTTTGAGTGTCTGGACTGACTGCTGCAGGACAATGGGTGAGATATGAAGAACTGCAGATTTAATTCAACACTTTGGTACATCCAGAGAAAATTTTTAGATGCATTTGGAGGTTCCTGCAAGTAAATGAAGTGAGGAGAAATCTAAATGATTTTCTGAATGAATCTTTAAATGCTGCTGCTCTGCTTTAAACACTACCTCAGTATTATTCATCCTGTGCAATACAATCACATGTGATCTGCATCAATCACCATGTGCTCTATAAGTATTCTATATATATATTCAACTATCCTGTGCAGTACATTTACATATATACATAGACATGTTTATTTTTCTTGGGGTCCTGGTTTGGTGGAGTGATTAGAAACCGTGCACGTCCCATACATACTTCTGCTGGTCCAGGCTCGACTCCCACCTGTGACCAGTCTGCAGAGTGTCTTCCCTTACTCTCTCAGCCCCTTTCCTATCCACTGTCTCTCTCCTATCAATAAAGACAAAAAATGCATCCCCACAACTATGTCTATTAATGGATAAGGCTCTAATGCCACCAGGTCTTACTAAAGCAGAGCTTCGGCTGACAATAACTGGTTTTATTGTTGCAGCTCGGCTCATACTATACAACTAAGAGCCCAAATAAACCAGACCTTGTGGAGTGGTTCAAACTTATGTCAGAGACTGCTGCCTTTGAAAAGATGATTGCCAGGGTTAATAACGTTACATGTAAGACGAGGGTGCAGGGTATGGTAGGAAGGAAGGATTGATGTTGTCGTACAGGAGATTGTATTCATGTATGCTTTGAATGTATAGGAGCTAGGAGGGTGCTGGGGATAGGGGCTGCCTTGAAGTTGTAAGATGAATGTTGATTTTAATTTTGTTGATGTTTTAAATATTATTGTTATTATTATTATTATCATTATTATCATTATTATTATTATTATTATTATTATTGTTATTATTTTATTACTTTTCTTTGTGTTTTCTTACCCAGACTGTTACTTTGTTTGTCTCATATGTGTCATTTGAAAATGTTTAAAATATGTTAAAACCAATAAAAATTTGAATTACAAAAAAATAAAGGCAGAAAATGCCCCAAAAAATACATTAAAAAATGTTTGTTTTTCTTGACATTCATTCTTTTCTATCTAACAGTTGTTTGTAGAGCTTTTTAATTGCACTGTCCTGTGTGATTTTATCTTGTAGGCCTATATATTTTGTACTAATACTTTTTATAACTATTTAATATTTGATACTACTTTATACTGTTATTCTGTGTTTTTATGTACATTGCACTGTTATTTGGTGTAACCACCCGCCCTTTAAAACAGTATCGGTCGTTCCAAGTGAACCTCCACAGAGTTTCTGAAGTGGCTGTAAACTGACCACAGATCTCGTGTGGATGTGAGACGGCCTCTTCCTGAAACTGCTGACACACTCAATAAAGATCAGGTCAGGGCTCTGACCATGCCATCACCTCCAGGACTCCTTGTTCTTTCTTACATGAATAATTGCTGTATGTTTATGGTTGTTTTATTGCTGTAGAAGGCCTCCCACTCAAAATCAGAGTCAGCTTCATTGGCAAGGTTTGTCAGACTCTCTAAGTGCAGACCTGATCCATACAAACACAACAGAAGCAGAAACCCACAAATCAAAAAACAAAACTAACAAACTAACAAAAGACTTCTAATCATCACAGTTAGTCCCATGTGATACAAATCTGGTCATCTACGGTTACTACACACTAAAAAATGTTAAGTTATTTTGATAACCCAATTTATGTGTTGCTAGTGTTGAGTTAAATTTTTGGTTTATTTTTATAAAGAGTAACCCATTTTCTGGGTTGTAGGGCTATTATTTTAATCCAACTATGTCACAACCAGCTCCACACTCACTCGGCGTCAGATCGTCTCGCTCTCATGCCAAGAACTCCAGACCTGCTATCCAGACTGATCACCCGTTGCCGACCTGTTCTGTTCCTGTTTCCGCCTTTATTGGCTGATCCTCGGCTAGACTACAAGGTACTGACCCGTTTCTGTCCTGCACCTTCCTGCCTGCCTGATCCTTGGTTGCCTACCTTGCCTTCTGTTCCTGACGCCAAGTACCTGTTAGTGAATCCTGATCTGTGGTGGCCATCTGATCTACGGTATCTGACTCTTCTGCCTGTGTGTGACGCTGAGTACCCGTCTGTGAGCCTGAATCAGTGGTGACAGCCTGATCTCTGGCAATCAGAACCGTTTCCTGCTCTGAAAGACAAAGTGAGTCCTAACCTGCTTCACCTGAAAGACTCTGAGATGTGGTATGAGTGTGTGGCTGAGTGGACTACATCACTGCCTCGTGCTCCAAGGATCACGGGTTCAATCCCCGTTTTCTACTCAACTGTTCCTGTGTCTGTTCAATAAAGCTGGTTAACTGGTGAACGCCAAAATCTGTGTCGCTTCTGGGTCCTAACTGCCTCCGTGTCAAACTACTGGGAGTGCTGAATTGAACAACCCAACATTGTAGTTAGCATAACCCAACTTTTGTGTTAAAAAATACAACCCAATAGTTGGGTCAAAAAAAAGAACCCAACCTGTTGGGTTAAAATAACCCAAAAAGGAGTTCTTCCTTTTCTGAGCCAGCAGTTGGGTTAAAATTGGGTTATTTTTTAACCCAAGTGTTTTTAGTTGTAATGCCCCGACTTTCTTTTAAAAATGTTAAAGACAGAAGGACTAAACAAAAATATGTGTCCTTGACTCTTGACTGGTTTTATGTTACCACACCTTAACTATGAGGGAGCCTAAACATACAAAGGAAGGAGACGACATCAGACACCATTAACCCTGACCAAATCCACGACTCTGTCCAATCAGAGGACGTCCTGATGGTTCAAATCCTCAACTCATTTTGGAGAAATGCAGCCTTAAAATACTTTTATCATGCTTCAGTGTTGCCTTGGACACTCCTCGCTGTTCCATCCTGCTGCCTTTTAGTAAACATTCAGCCTCTGCTGCCTTGTTTCTGCACCCCAGTCCCTTTGCTTCCATGTGTGGATGAGTAGCTTGGTATTGTTTTGATTGCAGAGGTTTGGCTCAAAGCAAAAACACAGATCTTAGCACATGTGTTTGGCTTATTCCAGGTCAAGTCAATCCCAGTGAAGTCAAGGCATGGGTTTAATAGAAAAAAATAGTTATTATTAGAAAAAAAAAAAAACAAACTAAAGGGTCAATCATCCAAATTGACTTAAAAGACAAAGAAAAGCTCCAGCTAGAGAAAATCAAACCACAGATATTGAATATGAGGGCAGTACTTTTGAGTATTGGTGTTATAAACCTTCTTAAACCAACACCAGATGATCAAAATGCCTCCAGTGCAGAGGCGGGCGTGTCTTTTGGTTTTTCAGCGTCTTTGTTGAGACTTCACTGCCAGTTCTCATCACCTCATCATGTGTTTAATCTGCCTTAATCTAGTCATTTTCAGAGTGGATTATCCTGTTGACAGAGGAGGAGCGGAGCACTGCGACACACCAAACCAGGTCCAGAGCTCATCAAACACACTTGAAGCTGCTTCTCTGCATGAGACACTGACGTGTGCAGATCTACACTCATGCATGTGTCTTCATTCATATCTTCAGTAAAGTCAGTCTCCTCCCCGAGCATCAACATCTGCCTGACCTTGAGTCTTCAGTCATGGAGGAGACTTGGTGTGTTGACAGTGCTGGTCTTAAGCTGTCAGCTGAGGGTAATAATGCAGAGTCCATGACATTTCCCGGCCTTCTATCCCGGTCTCAGCCTGCTGCCATGGCCCTAATCCAGTCAACCTCCACCATAATGCTGTAATTACAAACCTTAAGCTGCTGCATCCTGCCACGGGCACAACTCACCTCTCTGCCGGTTGGATGCCCCACTTTCATTAACTTCTCACATCCACACAGAGCTTCCTAAAGCGAGAGGACTTTTGGGTCGTCTTAGCTAAACTTCATCTCCACAAACACTTCACGAGGATGAGAGGTATGTGGAGAAGGGTCAATGGCCCCGTTTACATGGGTAGTTTTCCTCAATCTGATTGAAATCAATCGGATTAAGTGAATCTGATTTGATCTGTACACATGAACTTTGAGTAAAGAGATCCACGTTCAGTCCGTGTTTGCATGAAGCTGAATCTGACTGTATTGTTTTTTTTGACATGTGCAGAAGGTCACTCTGACACTACCTGCAAATGTGTAAGAGAAGAAGAGGTGCACTTCCTGCTTCCTGTTTACCTCTAGAAAGATGGATCCACGTCGTGTTTTGTTAGGGGTTAAAAAGTTTGTTTCCTCCACCATCCACTTCTTCTGTTTGTTCGCCATGTTTGTTTGGGCACGCTCTGTGTACGTCACTACGTGCCTCTTATGTACTACAGAGCACCTACAGACCGAACAATCCTCTCTATCAACCCAATCCGCTCCACTCAGCCGTTTACATGAAGCATGGAGCGGATTATCAATCGGCGTAGACTACCTCTTACAATCCGATCAGAAATAAAATCAGATCTGGGTGAATCTGATTGGCTAAGGTGTTTACATGAGACATTTATAATCTGATTGTAAAGAGGATTTTTGGACCCATGTAAACAGGGCCAATGATGAGAGAAAAAATACCAAATGGGCTAAATTGGTCCAACTTTTGTTTTCTTTAATTGAATATGCAGCTTAAGTCCTTTTTAAATGTTTAATGAAACAGGCTGACACTGGACACCAGCACCTTCACAAACACCAACTAGAACTGCTGCTCAACCAGCACATCCACACAAACCACATTAAAAAAAGCTTCTGCTTTGACTTTCCCTTGGGTTCATTTGTTCAGGATAAATCAAGAAAACTCACAAACATGTCATTATTTAAAACCAATAATGTCAGACAAAAGTTCTGTGTGGATTTGAAAGCTCACACTGTCATTAACTGCACATACAGGTCAACTCAACACCTTTAATCCCATGAAGATGGACTACAGACTACAGATCAGGGGTGAGCAACTTTGATTATCAAGAGGGCCACGCATTACCCTTTTTAAGAGATGCACAAAATAGAAAATGTAAAGCTTAAAAAAAGGAGTATATCAACATATTTATATTTAAACTCAAACACAATGAAAGATTCACAATTACATGAGCATGATAAATCTAAAGCTGATTTAAGCTTCAATGTAATGCAATAAAAGAATAAATGTTTACCAGTTTTTAAAACATACATATATTACCTTTGCTATTGTCTCCAAATGTAGTTTTTACTAGTGCTATATATTATGTTTAATGCCTCATAAAACATATTTAGCGCTACCATCATAGCAAATTAGGCTCTATAATGACTTGTTAAAAACAAAACAGTTTAATAGAAATATTTGATCACCTATCCTAATTCATGCATTATGAAGAACAAAATACTCCTAATGATTAGATTAGATTAGATTAGATTAGATCAACTTTATTGTCCTTTGCAGGAAATTTGTCTTAGACAGCAGTACTACTGGCCAAGGATGCAGTATTATAAATAACAAAACACTAGACAACATACAACAGTAACATAAGCAAGAGGTCGGCGGCAAGCATGGTCAGAGTTATTGCACAAGGATGTTAAAGTGCAGAGCTCGTCACAATACGCAGTGAAGATAAGCAGAAACAAGTTAAAAACTGAGTTATGTCGATAAGAACAAAACATGGGTAAAAGCCGGATAATAACAGCTAAAGAACAAGTAGAAGCAGATAATAAGTAAAATATGTAGAAACAAGTTAAAAAATTAAATAAAAAGTAGAGAAATAAAACCATGGATAAAAGTGGAATAATCATAACAGGTCAAAAATGAATCATTTTAGCAGTTGTTGGCTTTCTTTATATTTCCCATTTGATTTGTTTTTTCATTGGAGATGACTGTAGGGCTGCATTGAGTGTGGTGAAGGGCCTAATGTGGCTCCAGAGCCACCAGTTGTCCACCCTGGCTACAGACGGACCGAAACAGCAGTCTGATTCGACTCAGTTCAGTTTGCTGGATATAAAACCTTGATAAAGCCTTGGTACGTGTAAGGTTTGGGACCAATACATCACAGCATCAACTCTTATTTTTAAGTCTTTTTATCAGTTTCAATTTTGTCATCTTTAAAGACATTTCAGACTAGAACATAATCCAAAATAATTAGTCCTACTGAAAATAACAATCAACACTTCTCCGGTGAGTTAAAGCATTTCAGTGTTTCTAACCACAGATTTAAAAGACTTAACATTGTTTTCAGTATTTATAAACTGTGATGCCAATGCATACTCCCTATAAGATAAGTCCCTATAAGCTCTAAAGGGAGAAGGAGCATAGACAGAGATACTGATGGATGTTTCCTGTTCTGATATGGTCGTCTTCTTTTTACAAAGCTCCACCCCTTTGCTGTATTCTGTTCTGCCAATGATCAAACATCACGCAGAGCTATGGTTTATTTTCATGAACATGTTGACATTGCTTCACAACACTAAGTTTCCAGACACCGAGGCACAGACTTCAGCTCAGCAGTCCTCTGCCGAGCCCATGCAGCCCACTCAACCTCCAGATTCAATATATTATTTTCTCAATTGGTGCGATTGAGTTTCCCCCGCTGCTGCTAAATGAGTTAGTCCTCAGAGAGTTGGCTGGGAATGAGGCCCGGCAGCACTGGAAACACATTTCTGCTCCTCTGCGACCTGCTGTCCTCAATTTAGTCACAAACTGCATATCCCAGAGTGCACCACTCTCTGCGTTAGTCCATCCTGTTCTCATTGATCCATCAGTGGGCTGATACATGTCACGATCAGACCGGACGATGATCCGTCCATATTAAACTGGGCTGGGCTGGACACAGACATCCTCCCTCTCTATCCTCCGATGGCTCAGCATCTCCGTGTTTAAGACCTCTCCCAGCAGTGGTCAGCTCAATACTAATAAAACCATAATTTACTCGGCCCAGGCTCTGATTGATAGCTCTCTCAAGACTCTATCGATCAGCTCTTCCTCATCCGAGCAGCGTCTTTTGTTCGGGCCGGCCACTTCCTTCCCCCTTGTCTCTTTGCATAAACGTCGTCTCGGTGACTAACAGCAATGCTCTAAGAGTGGATTACAAACACAGTCATCGACATGCAGAGGAGCTCCTGTGATGCTTCTCTTTACTGAACATCTACACGGCCCTATGATGCAATGATGTGAGCACGTACGTAGAGAATAAGGTCTCTGCAGCTTTGATCGGCTCCTGTACCTCCTGCTGCTCCTCATCAATAATAAACCTCGCTCCAGCTCACCCATTACCTGACCATGTTCCCTAATGGTTAGAAACAGCAGAGAGGTTGGTTATCATTTCAAAGCAAAGATAAACCAAAGACAGGCTATTCAAAGGGAGGCTTTCTTCATCATGGCTGCTTTTGGAGAAGCTTCATCTTATGTAAATTCCTTCATATAAATTCCACCGACTGTTGCATGAAATATTGACTCATGTTATCGTGACGGCCGACCAGTTAGGAGTTATTTTTTCATGCTTTCAGTTCACATGATGCATAATAATGATAATAATAATGCAGCTATGAGCCTGCTGAAATCTTTCAGGTTAGAGCAATAATGTTTGTCAGCCATCTTGGACAGTACTCCATCGGGGTGGGACAAAAATCAATGTGACGATTATCGACATCCTCCCTCCCATGATATCATAATTGATATACTGGTGCCAAATATCAACACTTTAATTAACAAAATATGGCGATCTGAATATGCTCTATGTCCCTGATGGTTTATTTCCTGGAGATGCTCTTGATGGGTCCTGAAGGGGGCGCTACACTCTTGAATGAGTGACACCAACCGAAGAAGAAAACAGAAGAAAAGGAAGTATGGATATAGTTCAGCTTCTACAACATTAAAGTGAAAACCACAACTTATTGCTACATTACTCCATTCTAGTTTTTTCTTTTTTTCATCCCACACAAATTAAGACCATGAAGAAACAGAAATTAAAAATTTTGTAAAAGTTAAAGGTGCTATGAGGAGAATCTATTACCGCCGACATAAAGACTCTGCTACCCATGAGCACGCGCGCCGACTGTCGTAATGCTGCGTTCCAGTAACCTCGGAACTGGGAGTGACATCATCTCCGACTTATCAGTGTTCCAGTTAAGTAGGAATAAACCATGCTGATCTACCAGGCTATTGTTAGCTGTTGTTAGCACGCCCTGTGTTGTTGTTCACAAATATCACATGAAGAATGTGATTATCACTATGGCAGCATTTTTGTAAATATAAGTCTAACAATACTATGTATACAGCTGATCTAGAGCGACACACCCCAGTCAGAAGTGTAAATAAATGGATTATTACAGGAGCTAAATAACTGTTCACACTGGGGGCATCCATCTTCCATTGTCAACTCGGGGGTGGTGAGGTTTCACCGAGTTCCCAGTAGGAAATTCAGACTTCGGGGGACGTTCCAGTTGCAGTTTCCTACTCGAAACTTGGAAATTCCTACTTCTGACTACAACTGGAACGCACCAAAAGACATGACCCAAGCCAAAGCGTGTGTTTGTTATGATGCTAATGAATGCAGCTCTGACCTTCCTCAGAACTCTGCATTGCTTTACAACTTCTTTTTTCAACAACTTACAGGATGCAAAGCCACGAGGTAATGTATCTCTTTCTAGTTACGTAGCGGTAGTTTTTGATGTGTGACAACAAGCAACTTTTGGAAAACATAGTATTGTAGTTTTGTAGCCGGCTATATATGGCTACTTACAGCCCGGTGCTCTAAGACGTGTCTGAATAATATAAATTTGCTCTAGTTTTAATTGTCTTGTTCCTGAAGTTGAGTATCCAGGCCAGTCCAGCCCTGTCCGACCAGACCGTGAAGCTAAGGAATAGCATTTATAGATAACCTACTTTGATGCTATAAACTCATCTTAAAGTGTGTATTTCCATCAGGCATATATATAAAAGACAGACTTTTTTGTTATTACTTAGAACACCTCACAGACCCTTTAAAGAGCCATTGTCTGTTCCTTATATTATAATCATGTATTTTCCAAGAGGACAGGGCTAAAAGAATAAAAAGAGGGAAATGCTACAATTATCTTTTGTAAAGTTGCCAAGACATGTAAGAACATTACCTTCTGTCTTTAGTTTTGCTCTTTCAAGTAAATAATGATTCTTTTTCAAACACACAATAATTTTAAAAGTTAAGATAAAAACAAATAAAGGCTGCTTATACAATATGAAAATACAATCGTACGTGTTTACCCTTTGTGTAAAAAAAGTGCAACAAGAATGAAAAAGCATGTTTTACCGGTCTCTGCTGAACAAAGCAAGCAAAAGATTCTAGTAGGGTAGAAGGGAATCATGGGAGTGATTCTTTGCTGCACCATATTACTGCTAAAACTAAACATTGACATTCACTGTTGTGTGACAGTTAAGCAACAACATTGTGTCATCATCATATACTGAGACAAGCTACTGCTTAGCATTAGCCTTCAGTGTAAAGGTTCAACTGGTTACAGTAAAGTGAATGTGTCTGAGGATTTTCTTTATCGACTGAATAAACATGTAACTGCTTCCTGCCCGATGGTTAGACATCCCTGAGCGTGCAGAGACTAAACCTCATGGAGAGGAAGGGTCAGGGTTTTCTAAAGTCACCACAGAAATCAGACACCAGCAGCCGTGCCAAAACCCCAAAGAGAAAGGGCCTTTTCCAAACCGCCCCTACACACTCTCCCTACCCACTACCCCTCCGTTTGCACGTCCTCGCGGAGGGTCCGCCATATTAAGGGCCATCCCAAACCGATCCGCGGGGAGGGGTAGTGGACTGTAAAACCCTCCACAAGCGAGTCTGCACGGATGCCGACTCGCTGAACTAGTGCAGCACTAAATTGTGTCCGGTGACAGCCATGGAGGAAACAACAAACAAATGTCAGTTCCCCTAAGTGCCCGCACAAACTCTGTTAAAGTAAGACAACTATTTCATGATTGTCATCCAGATGTTTACAACTGAAGTTGTGCATGTCACTGATTATGAAGTTAAGGCCTGCCCTGCATTAGTGCAGAAAACAGTTTATTTGATTAAATGTTTTATATTTACAAGGAATGTAACGAAAACCAAATAATTCATAAAAGTGAGAGTGAAAAATGAAAACTCTTCAGTAAGAAAAAGAATAATAAAGAATAAATGAAATCATTTGTATTGTCCTAGGATAAAAACATTTTTTAAATTACCTGAGACATGTTAATTAGGCTAATTTCAGCACATACAGGCTGATTAAAATCGTGCTGCAGAAAGGTTCTCTTATATTTAGACCATTTCTTTTTTTTATTATCTACTTGTGATTTTTTTTTCATAAACTCAAATTACAGGAAAAAAATAGCCTGCCTGCTTTTTGTTTATCTGACATTAAAACATATTAAAATTTAAAACACAACATACCATCAGGGTTCAAGTTCAGTCTCAAAATGTTAATAATAAATATTATTATACCAGGGTTTAAAATATGTTGGGAGACTTTTAATAAATTGACCTTATTATGCATTAAAGGACGATTTTTTTGTTCAATCTCATTTGATTTAATAAAGATGAATAACATCAATATCCAGAGAGAGTTTTTACAGAATGCCTTAGCAACAAAAGTTCAGAGGCTCACATTTAACTGCTGTGTAATCAAACGTAAAAGACGCCTTTAGCCTCTGCAACTTTTAGAGGATCTCATCTGCTCATGTTTCAGTCATTGGTGGATCAATGCAAAAACTGTCGCTCGTGCAGGTGGCACTTCGAAACCATGGCAACATACACTTCCTGTTTCTGCCTGAGGGAGGGAAGTTTATCCCAAAGCTTACTGCTGTAGTCCTACCCTACACCGTGATGGAGTGAACTACATTCAGCTGCGAGTGTGACTCTGTGACAGAGTTCACTCCATTACAGGGGGAGTGTGTAGGGGCCGGTTTGGAAAAGGCCCGTGCTGACTGTTGTTGTATGTTGTTGGGCGGCATGGTGGTGTAGCAGGTAGTGGAAAATACATGACCCAGCATATATCCTGAACAGTGAGTTTGAGTTGCTACCATCGAGCAGAAGGTTCAGAGTAGATGCAAACTAAACAGATTTAAAAAGTCTTTTATACCTACAGCGATCAAACTGGTCAATGAGCTTGGATGATCAGCGTATTTGCACCAGTTAGCACTTTGTTCTTGCACAGAGTAGCACTTTGCTTGTTCTTATCTATTTTTATATTTACTATTTTATTGTGTTATTGTCTTGTTTTTGTCCTCATCTTACGGTCATGGTACTGCTGTATGTGCTGTTTGTGGTTGCAGCAGGGCGAAAAGCCCAAAACAAATCTCTCTCTGAGACAATAAAGGCATCTTGAATCTTGAATCTAGAGCAGTAAGAAGGTCGATGGTTCGATCTCTGGGTCAGTCAGAGCCTCTCTGTTCTCCATGTGCATCTGTGGGTTATCTCAGGGTGCTCCTGCTTCCTCCCACAGACTAAAAAAATGCTCGTTAGGTTGATCTGTGACTCCAAATCACCCTTAGGTATGAAAGTGAGCATGAGTCTGTCTCTATATGTTACCCTGGGATTGGCTGGCTACCAGTTCAGGGTGTGGCCATGTCAGCTGGGACAGCCCACAACTCCACTGTGACTCAAAAGGATAAGCAGCATAAACAGTGGATGTTTTTTTTGCTTCTCAGGTGGACCTCATGTTTAAATCAGCTCCTCTTGTTTTGTTAAACCACTGACTGTAGATCTGCAGACTCAAACAGAGCCATACCCCCTTAAAATGTCCCAAAACAGGCCAAAGTTTGACCCTCAGCCCAAATGGAGTCTAAGGGCGTTTTCACATTAGGTCCACTTGTTTTGAACTGTGCTGCGGCGCTGTTCGCCCCCCTCCCCCTCCCCCCGCTGGCTTGCATTCACACTTGCAACATCAAACCATGCCCGGGCCCACTTGTGTATTTACTCAGTTTGAAACAGCAGGGGGCGATATGCAACTGGTAACTGGTTACCAAACCTGCTACGGAGGACAACGAAGAAGAGGCTACCATGGTAACCATTTCCTACACCAGACAACCAATGTTTACGTTTCACTCTCTTCTACATTTTCCTTCAAATGTGTTTTTTTATCGTGTTTGAGACGGCATCAGCGACCTTCTGGACCCTCGTAAATCATCGTAATCCTCAACCAGAATAAACAAATCCACAAATTGAGTAAGCAAAAGATTCAACCGCAGGATTAACAGGAAGTAATGCATCAAAAGTAGATCGGTTTGGACCACTTTGTTTCACACCAGTGAAACCGCACCAAATGTAGGGAGATCGAGCGGATCGAGACCACCCCTTCATGGAGGTCTCGGACCGGCTGATTTGGTGCACACCAAAGTGTGGTGGTTGTATTCACATTGATACTAACGTACCAAACCCTGGGCCAAAACTTCTTTGGTGCACACTAAATATAGTTGGTGTGAAAACGCCCCCAGTCTCAGTGAGTCTGACACAAACAGATTTAGAATATTTGACATCATCAGTGCAGAGGCTGAGTGGACAGAACTGAGCTGCAGCACCTAAAATTATTTTTAGAGATTCATAAAATATCATTTTTATCACCAGAACTGATCTACCTGGAAATTTGTATGTTTTTTTTTTCTACATGGTCACAAACTCAAACCAGCTGCAGACATCAGGTGAACACAGACAGCTCCTCTCACCATGGTCTGTCTGAGCCTGAGAATGAGGATTACTTTGGCATGAGAACTGTTTTCAGTAATGAACCAAACTCCAATCAGAAAAGTCACTGACAAATTTACTCCAAAAATAATCTTAATCAAGTTTCTAATTCAGAAAACACTTTTGGTAAGACTTAAAAATGAGTTTAAAGTTTGTATTTCCCATCCTCCTTAAACACCTCCACAGCCTGAGCTCTCCTGATCTGAGGAGCAGAACAAACCTCCATGCTCTCCTATAATCGTGGCTCTTTGTCAGAGGCTTAAGGAAATGAGAAAACTCCAAACCAGAAACAGGTTTCTCAGGTGACTAAATGCATCGGACCACTCTGCAGTGGTTTCTCCAACCACATGGTATTTACATAATTGCGGTTGCTGGACTAGAAAGACTTTCAAGTGGTCAAAAGAAGGGCGGATGTTTTACATAAAAGCTTTAAATCTGCGTCTGCAGGCGGTCGTGTCAGAGAGCTGCTGAGACAAGCACATAAAGAAAGTGGAAGTCTGAAGTGTCTGAAGAGGGGGATGGAAAGAGCAGCACTGTAGGTATGTCTGAACAGAAGAGTCACACCTTCAGCTTCTATGAAATTTAGCTGCATGCTAACAAAGACCAGAGAGTCCACATCACTCCAACACTGAAGTCTCTGCACTGGCTTCACGTGTTCTTTAGAACAGATGATCTGAAGGTTCTTTTACTGGTTTTTACATCCCTGATGGTCTAAGTCCATCCCATTTGTCTGATTTTCCTTTATCATATGAGCCCTGGGTCTTCAGGTAGTGGTCTGTTCTCAAAATAAAAACCAACAGTGAATCATCCTTACAACAGCAACAGAGTCCACCTGAAGTCCTGAGAGCGCCACCTACTGTTCATATTTTTATAAGCAAACTCCAGACTTACATTTTCAGTCCAGCTGTTAGCTGATTTTTGTTATGTTACCTTAATCTGCATCAAGTTTGTCCTCTATTTTTAGTTTTAGAGTTTCTATATTATTGTTTGGTTTTCAGTGTTGGAGTTATGATTACAAAAGTAATGTGATTACTGTAATACATTCCTTTTTACTGTAATGAAGTAATGTGAGGCAAATGTCAGTAATGCAAGTTACAAAGCATTTTTAATTAACCTGAAATGAAAAGGTGTTTTTTTGTTTAAATACAAATTCTCCAAATCCTCTGTGAGATCATCAGAGGAGTAAAGTCCTCCTCTCGTCCTAAAGTTACAGAATCTCTAACACAGTTTCTGTTTGTGCTCTGATGGTTTCTTGTATTGTGCCATGAGCATCAATGTGTCTGTTATATTCTCCTGTTTTTAGCCTTAAGCTGAACTCAGTCAGACAGACACCACATCACCTTCACTGGATGTTAATGAGCTTTTTTAATGAGCTACATTTAGAATGACAAATCCTTATTTCTGTTATTTTGACCAGAGTAACTAGAAGTAAAGTGATAATAGTGTAATGACTTACATTTCAAATACAGTAATATTATAATGTAACTAATTACTTTGAAATGACAGTATCATCTGACATGTATGTGTTTGTGTTCTTCAATGTACAAACCTTAGTGCTACATTTTTGTTTCATGAAAAGTGCTTTATCAATAAAGTTTGATTGATTGATTGATTGATTGATTGATTGATTGATTGATTGATTGATTGATTGATTGATTGATTGATTGGTGAAGGGTGTAGACTTTGATGCACAACTACCATGAGAGCTCTACAATAAGAATGTAAGGTGGTCTTCACACCTAAAGCTCGGTGTCTTTGACCTGATTCAGTTTTTAAAAAAAAACTCCTGTTCAAACTTGAACAGGTCTTTTGGATCGTTTCATGTCCATGGCAGCATCTTGAGGTCGATAAAGTCTAAGCTGGCCTCCTTACATGACAGCCAGCTTTGCTATGACAGTGAGTCCCACTGTAATTTTTGGGTGAGGAGCTAGCAGGCCAAGCTACCCACAAATCAACTGATAAAACAACTTTTTGAGTTAGTCCATATTGTCCCATCCTGGGATGATGTGCTGTGAAACAGTGAATGATATTCACCTGTTGATGTTTTCATGCCTGAGCACAGAAAAAAGCACAGAAAAATGACTCAAAGGATGAAAACATTATAATTAAGTTTATCAGCCTGGTAACCCGGTATTAAAACTACCAGCACAGCAGTGTGATGAGTTAACTCTGCGCCCTATTTGTTCTAGTTCCTGAGTACATTGTGTTCCAACTAGTGCAGCAGATAACTGCAAATTTCAAGAGAATCGCTCAAAAAAGGAACATTTGATGGAAATAGCGGCCATCTTGAAAAATGTCCGCCATCTTGAATTTTCAAGTGTCTGTCATTTGCGGCCCTGAGAGAGTATTTGTTCCAAATTTCATTGCTCTCATCACCAAGTGAACATTTTTTTCACTTTTCTGCTGCACTAAACAGAAAACTACTCCAAGGATTGATTGGAAGCAAGCGTGAACACCTCTTCCAGGAGAACCTGGAAGGTTTGTTTGTACCAAAACATTTTTTTTGATGAACTGTGCCGAACAAGAATACCCACTTATCTCTGAGCTACTCTCCCAATCTACAGATCTACAGATGCAGACACTTAAAAGTGCTAAAGTTGCCACTGCAAAGGCAAGAATGGTCTGATATTCAGTTATCAGACGGCAGAGACAATGGGTGGAACTGAAGAAGAGGCGAGGTCACGGCTTATGCACACACATGAAGGCAAACATCAACGCCTTCTTAGCCCCCATTGTCCCCTCCCCAGCATCCTCCCCATCTCCCACATATGCAAGTCTTTGATTTTGTTGTAATGTTTTATGTTTATTATGTTGCTTTTTTCCGATTTACTGCAACCTCCAGGTGAGTGCATGCCGGCACGACTGTTCGCTGGTGCTCTCCAGTACTTTTGTTGTTTTAAACTTGCACAGTGTCCTTGGGTGTCATAAAAGGCACTTTAAAAACAAAATGTATTAATATTATTATTACTATTAATGTCATTATGATCATTATTATTATTAATATTATTAATATTATTAATATTATTAGGCATACTTTCTGGCTGATGATTGGCTGGAGGTTGGTGGGGGGGGAAATAGAAGAGGCTGGATTTGTAGAGGTGAAAACATACTAAAAAATAATGATCTGTAAAATTCATACATTTATCAAATGAAGGTTCCACCAAAGAAAACAGGGTAAGGAGGATGAAAAGGCTGATGGATGTAGTTCGGGGATGTTTGGTTCACTCTGATTAATGCTCTGCTTCATTGGCACGTTGCAGAAGCTGTCAAATAGGACAACACAAAAACACAAGACAGCCAGCCTGTCAACAATAGTCGATGTCTGCAGGAGAGCTCTGTCATAAATAACATCACAAACGCACGGAGAGGCGTACGGCATGAGTGGTGTGATGAATTTCAATCAGAGAAATGAGACTCAGCTTCTTATCGTCAGTCTGCCTGCGTTGATGCTGCCGTGATAAACACGTCTGTAGAGTCATGAACTGCTGCAACACGCTGAAACATACGAGGAGTGAAAGTTCATATTGGGGAGAGAAGATGGAGGGCTGTTTGATTCATAAGCTCAGATAGGGAGCTCCATCTCATTGTTTTGGTGTTATCTCGCCACATTAGCTCCTATTTTATTTTTCTGATAATCCGCCTTGTATTGAAATGAGCTCTGATGACTGCTCATGATAATCAGACTTCTTTGTTCTGCTGAAATAAATGTTTTAGCCTGAGCAGATAAGAGGGCAGCTCATAGACGATGAATCAGAAATGCTCAGTGCATATTCAAACCAATTAGTCTCAATTTGTGAGAAGGACAAGTGTAACTGATTACTCCTGTGATGGAATGAATTCAGCTCAACGCTCAAATCAGATCAGAGGTTCTCAAACTTCTCCCTGCCTGGTGCAGAAGTGTAACAGATTAGACTGTGTGGTCACAGCATGAACAAGACCAAAGAGGAGCTCCACAGTGTGGACATGTAAACCTGCTGCTGGATCATATCAGTAAGTAACATTTTACAGATGTGTAACTCCCAGGAAAGGTGGAATATATTCAGTTATTAGTCTGTATGCTGAAAATACAATGCTAGATTTTGGGGAAAGTTAAAGCCTTATGTGACACTGAAGGAGGGAAAGACTGTGTCCTGGAGACCAGAATAAGACTGTCCCACCTCTTAAGCCTGGATACACCAACATCTGTACAAGCAGCAACAAACTGGTTCATCCAACAAGTTATGCTACGGCCACACCGGACGCGAATTGGCATATTTAAACGCGTGTAGTGCCTGTGACGCAGCGTGCATAATGCCCGAGGCTGGACGTTGGACCATTTTGACAAGCTGAGGGGCGACGCGTGTCACTGTGCAAGCGAAGTAGAGAGCCAGAGCCAGTCGGACTCAGTGATGACCCGTGCAGGCAAATCCAGCTGGAAACGAATATTTACAGAACTTACCTTCAAAACCTGTCTCCTCAGACTTTCAACCAAGCCTGCTCCTTTTTGTTCCGGTCTCTGTAGAGTACACACTTTGAATCGTATAGCTCCGTGTGATAGCGCAGATCAACCTCTCCTCCATCTTTCAGAGGGGTTTGAGCAGGAGTAGGTGGCCAGAGCGTCGTCGGGGGAGCACAGCGTCACGAAAATTTGCTTTGAAAGTTCAACATTGTCACCTCGAGCGTAGAGGTGTTTGACGCCCCAAACGCGTCAGACGCTCCATACGCGTCGTGCCAAACTCGTCCAACGCGCCGCCCGGGGCAAATCTGCGTCCAAACGCGTCTTTGCATTGACTTTGCGTTGTAATCTCAACACGTGTCTTTGCGAATTTGCGTGCGGTGTGGCCGTACAAGTTTACAAGAGCCACTGCTATCTCGGTCTTCTATTGGAAGATATGTATATCAACATAATCACACTTCTTGTAGATTGACATTTCTCATTCCATGCGTGTATAAAATAAATATAGAACCATAATGTTGGATGGAAATCATAATTTATGGGTGAAATGAGCTGCTTGGTGTAGGTCCATATTTAGAACAGGGATGTAACGGTATGGAAATTTCATATCACAGTTATTATTTCTTTTTTGTCAATAAATGTGCCAGGAAATGTCTTTTGAGAACATTTTTGACCAGACATCAGATTTTGTCCATTTCAAGGGGAAAATCACTAAAGTGTCTGCCTGGGCACCGACCGCTGTGGCCATGCTTTCACTGTCAGAGGCCAAACAGTGCAAACAGAGCATGCACGCCTCCGTCTCTGCTTTACAGAGGAGCAGACACATCGTTACGACTTTTCCAGGCAATGAGCAGCATCACTGTGAGTTACTGACACAGTGTGGTGATCAGACACGGTTTACTGGTCATTTAAACAGGAAACGTGAATATTAACCATCAGAAATGTTCTCCAGATTATCATTTTACCGATGACCGCTACATCCCTACTCTAGAACAAAACTCATCTCCTTGCTGGTACAAAAGCCAAGGGACAAAGTGTGGGGATGGGAACTGGAAACCAATTCCAGTGGAGAATAGCTAACAACTCTGTGTGTTTTGTAGGTCAAAGTCATCATGTTCACATGAGAAGCAGTCAGCAAAAACAATAAAGAACTTTAAAAAAATCACTGCAAACCAACCAGGGAAAACTGTGATTAAACTGCACCAACAGAAGCTTACAGAACGACAAACAGCAGCACCATGCAGAAGCATTTCTGCAGCACAGCACTACATACCAGGAGTTTGACATTGTTGGAAACAAATGGAAGTCAATGTATTTCCATGAACACACACACAAACAAAACATCAGCAAGAATCAATAAAGGAATTGTTATAAAGCAATAAAGGAACCAATGGCCAGGAATTGAGTTAGCATACAGCACTTCCTAGTTACCAAGTCTTACAGTATACAAGATTAGAATGGATGATAAATAAGCTTTGTGATGAACAGACTTTACAGGACTTCAATGTTTAATCTGAAATAATGAAATGGATCTGATATCACTCACTGTTGAATTCAAAGCACTGTCGTGTGTTTATGGGGACCATCGCTAATGAAATGCTAATAAGGAGTAAAAAATAACCGGGGACCAGACTGCAAACACTTCTAATCATTTATTTAATAAACAGTTATTCATAAACTATTGTCCCAGCCATGAGGACCAACCTGATCAGGTCATGGATTAACACCTCGAACACGGTGTCATGATAAGACATTAAAAACTGGATGCTCTGTTTCTAAGTTGAAATGTTGGTGCAGTTCAATAGCAGCTTAATAATAGAGTTTAACTCTTAACAGTTACTTTAAAGCATAAAAAAGGTTTAGGTGAAGATTATCACAGAGAACAGAACATGTAAATTTCATAATTTTATCAGTAAGAATCCAAAATACAGTAAACAGTCCACAGGCTTTAAGTTAATGGTCTACAGACAAACGTCATCACATCAAAAAACACAATCCTGGTACCAAAGTACCTTTGAATCCAGACTATTTAAGTCTATGTAAGCCAAACAGAAGTAATTAGTAAAGGTTTGGACATATAATGATAAAAACTGTCATTACTAGAAAGAGGAGCTTTGTTATTAGAACATACTCAAAGCCAATATATATATATACATGACTTTTATATTTCAGGGAATAGTAACAGAGCACAGTCACTCAGGCTGAAAGTTGAGAGCATATCTGACATCATTTATCAAAAAAAAAAAAAAGCTGGTGCAGTTGATTCTGAGGACTTTGAGTTTTTTGACTCCAGGATTCGTCTCTGCCCTAAAAACGTAAAAGATTGGGAACGTCCACAAAGTGAGGCAGAAATAAATTGAATTGAAATGACTTTCCATGAATTTAATTGCTTAAACACATGTGAGGATATATTAATAGAACTCAGATATAGAAGGAGAAATTACAGTCTCTGAAGTAGAGATGCAATTACAAAGCTTCAAACAAATTGGCAGTGACCAATCATATCGCTCGACTATCTGGGGCAGAGCGGCACTTTTTCACACCGAGGCTATCTGTGAACCAGAACAGGACAGGAATTCATTATTCTGAGTGTGTGGACAGAGTTTATGTGTGTGCGGTGTTCTCTGTGTTTTAAAAAGGATCTAAATGACTCTGCTGCTGAGACATGTTTATAAAGTAAAGAAAGCTAATGATACTCGCTGTTTATGTAAGAAGCTTGGATTATTTCTGCTGCTTTTGTCCCACAGTTCATTTCAAAGACTTCTGATTTGTACGTTTTCTTCTCCTTTTGTCAAATAATTTCCTTCTGGACAAAAGATGTTTTCAAAGGAGGGAAGTGTGAGAAAAACTGAGGCAGGAGTTTAGACAAGACGCACAACAAGACAAAAATAACCCTGATGTTCACAGATATTTCTGTTCAATAACTATTCTATTTTAAAATGAACATCCTGCAGTCTGAGGCCACATTCACAAAAACTTTTCAACAGAAACTGAAAAGTTTTTGATTTTACATCCAAACACGAGAATGACTGAAGAAGCTGTGGTGTGCATGCCAGGCCAGGAGAGGGTGCTGTAGGTTAGTGGAGAAATGGCAGTGGTACAGCACGGATGAAGAAGACAAACATCTAACAAACAACAATAGCAAGAACAACAGCAATGAAGACACAGGAGTTTCTTCTCTGAACAATAAATCTGTGTGGATAGTTTAGTCTGGATAACAAAGAGAGCACGGTAAGCAGCTCACATGTTACTCTGTAGATGATGAAGCTGTTGTTGTTCCTGGTATGTGTGCACAGCCTTCATCTAAAAGAGTACTGCACATGCTGTGACGTCTGATTCACCCTTAAACACTGATATCAGCCCCGGAGCCGGACACCAATACATTTTCAAAATGCTCCACTCTGGAACCTGGTTTCAAAAGTTTGCAGATTCAGACACTATGCTCACCGTTCTCGTGTAAACGGGAGGTGAAAATGCAAGAAAAATCTCAGTTTTTGGCCAAAAACATTGGTTACAAGTTACTGTTGCATCTTTTAATGAGTTTTTAAAGTTGATCTAATAGAGGAACCTCAACAGAGAGCATGGCCTCAGTTGTACAAATTCTGTATATATTTATTTTTGGTACTCCATTTTAATATTTGATCCTATTTGTCCTCTAAATGTTGTTTGAGAACCGGCTTAGACAGTAACCCAATTTAGTTACACACTGTAATGACAACAAAGACTTCTGTTATATTGGATTTGTAATCTTTTGTAATCATTATTCTGTTTAGTCTTATTTACTGTACATTTCTCCCCTATTTGTGTTGGTGTGTGTACATTGTCACTTACTTTTGTTAAATATGTTACTTATCAATGTGAGTTAATGAACTCATGCTAGGACAACAGTATTGGAATATTATGAATTATTGTCTGTTCACAGAATGTATCCTGCACTCACTGCATGATCTGTGTTTATGGACTGATAAAGAAAGAGAGATAAAAAAAAAAAATAACCATACTAACAGGAGTTCCCACTGAACTTAAAGGTGCTATGAGGAGAATCTATTTCCGGCGACATAAAGACTCTGCTACCCATGAGCACGCGCAGCGACTGTGGTAAAGACGTGACCCAAGCCAAAGCGTGTGTTTGTTGTGATGCTAATGAATGCAGCTCAGACCTTCCTCAGAACTCTGCATTGCTTTACAACTTCTTTTTTCAACAACTTACAGGATGCAAAGCCACGAGGTAATGTATCTCTTTCTAGTTACGTAGTGGTAGTTTTTGATGTGTGACAACAAGCAATTTTGGAAAACTTAGTATCATAGTTTTGTAGCCGGCTATATATGGCTACTTACAGCCTGGTGCTCTAAGACGTGTCTGAATAATATAAATTTGCTCTAGTTTTAATTGTCTTGTTCCTGAAGTTGAGTATCCAGGCCAGTCCAGCCCTGTCCGACCCGACCGTGAAGCTAAGGAATAGTATTTATAGATGACCTATTTTGATGCTATATTACTTAGGAACTCCTCATAGCATCTTTAATCAAACATTTTGTTTTTTATAAAGGCTAAAATGCAGAAGCTAAATCCCACACTTCCCTCCAGGAGAACAAACCCAACGAGCCTCTTCCAGCACAGAAACAGCACACTGCCCTCCTCTAACAGGCCACATTGTTCTTTTGCCCAGAAGACCAAGAAAAGATGAAATCAATGTAATTTTCATGGAGCGGGGTGGCCTGGATACGCTGCCGTCCCCCCCTCTGATGCATGAGTCCGGGCTGCTCTCCCTGCAGACAGTGATGGATCTGATTCATTTCAGCTGGCCTCCAGAGCTCGCTCCCTTTCTGCTGGTGACAGTGGCAAACGGGTGCTGCTCCCACATGTGTGCATCAAACAGCAGAGGAGGAGAGAAGGAAGGGGGATGTAGAAGCTTCTATACATTTAACTTCTGCTTTCTTCTGTGGGGTTTGTAGCTGACCTTATATTTCTCACTTATGTTTTTTCACTCTCTGAGTGGATCTAAATTCAGCCCGGTGGCTTCACGGCACATTTTCAGAGCTTCCTGACAAGATGGCAGATGATTGCCTCTAATGGGAGTTAAATGGACTGAATATAAAACATGCCTCTCTCTATTCTATGTCCCTCTTTCTATACATCCGTGGCTGCTCTAAAATCACACTGATGCTCAAATAAATGTCACAATGCCCGTTTGATCCAGAACCCCCCCCCCCCCTCCATCGGCTGTAAGAAAACATATTCCTGCTGTTTCTGTCAGTGTGCCACCTGAGCTGCCTGTCTAATAAATCCTGTCAGGATTAGAGCAGCAGCAGAGCGACTGGACCAGAGTGATGAAGCTCACTGAACCTCGAGGCTGCTCTCCCCCACAGGGACATGTCCTCCCCCAGGGCCTGGAGGGAGGGCCACAAGGTAAAAAAGAAAATCCTGTGGACCAAAACACAGCTCAGGGTCTGGAGACAAATCCACGGAGCAGCATTTGTTAAGGTTCAGCATTCATGAGAGTAGAAACAAAGGCCGGTTTCAAATTCTCCTTCTATACAAAATGTGGTCTGCAGTAAACAGGATGTGAACAAAAGCGAAGTTACAGTATGCAAAAAATACCTGGATGACGTACTGATTCAGGAAAAAATTCACAGTCTGCATCAGACCAGTCTGCTTCACCTACTGTTACCCACAATGCAAAGCGCCTGAATTGAAAATGACTGAGAGCAGAGCTTCAACAACCGGAGCAGCAGACGAAAACAAATATAAGAGCCATGACTGTTATCTTTACCAATATGTCATAGTGTGTAATAAGTTGTAAAAAGGTCAGTTGTTGTTTTTCCATTAACGGTTAGTAATGGTGGTGTAACGTCCGTCCCATACCTGTGGCATTGTTACTGTAAACCACTGACAGGTATGACATTTAATGGTGATATTCTGTATGTTTCCTCTGTAGTACCTTAAATGTTCCTGCTTCTCCTCATTCTTAATACAGCACTGTGTGTGAGGTTCTTGATGTGTTGTTTTTTTTCTTTGAAGTGGCCCTAATACACCGTCACAAAAAAATAAACAACATCATTTCTCCCTGAAATTATACGTATGCTTCATATAAAAGCTGCTTCTGGTAATATCTGCAGATTAATAACTGAAATGTCGACATGTACTCATGGTTTGTTTTGTCCATTTAAAATGAAGTTTGGAAAATAAATCAGCTGTAGCCGACTTCCACTTTTCTCAAACTGGAAACCAGCGTAGCTACAAAATAAACCTACAGAACAGTCAGACTACAGACTACATTCAAGTGTAGTAGGCAGTATGCAGTGCCTACAACAGACTACTATCATACGCAATATGTAGTAGGCAGTATGCAGTGCCTACAACAGACTACTATCATACGCAGTATGTAGTAGGCGAATGTGAAAATGGCCAAAGCCTTTAATGTTTAAGATGCAGACATGCTCAGTAGGTCTTCAGCTCTTTAATACACTGTGTGGATTAAAAATAATATTAAAATAATATAGTCATCCATCTAACCGTCTTCTATCTGCAGCCATCACAGCTTCAGTCAGGAGGTTTGATCACAGTGTTTTGTTCTTCTGGCTCACAGATTTTGTTTCTTCTAAGCAGATTAAACATAAATTCATTCTTTATAAAAACAGTTTTAATCCCAATTGTAAAAGACTTTTTAAAAGACTAAATGAGTACACAACCCGTATAACTGTGACAAATATTTCCCATTACATTTTGGTAATAAAACAATATTTTTAATAGTGTCGGTTACTTTACTGAAACTCATTCCCCATGTTCACAGACCTGCAGTCGCCCGTCCCAGTGTTAGTGGGCAAACTAAAAACAAGACTTAGAGTAACTAGTTTATTAAACATCATTATTTCTTTATTTATTTCTCTCTACTTTTTATCTTATTACAGCTGTTATTGTTAAAACTATTTTTTTCACGAATATTTACAGTTTGTTCATTTATTCTATTCATTTATTTATTTGTCTATTTTGTTGTTATCCTGATTTTTTTTGATAAATAGCTTTCGTAATTCTTAATGAGTTTATTTCTTTATAGTTGTGTTGTTTTGTTGATTTTATAGTTGTTGTTTTATCCTGTACGGTGTCCCTGAGTGTCACGAAAGGTGCTTTAAAATAAAATGTATTATAATTATTTATTTATGTGTTGGTTTATGATGACCTGCATGTGCACACTGTGTGAAGAAAGGATTATAATCACTGCAGCTGCAGACTGAGACAAGAAGAAATGAACATGTGTAAAAGAAGGACTTTTGAAAAGAAAATATATAAATATGTCAGGTTAATGTCACATTAATTTTGTAAGTTCAAATAATATGTAAGTTTAAAAAAATAAAGAGGCTTGGTCCGTGCCTCTGCAGAACAACTCAAGCAGCTATAGCAAGACTGATTACAGGTTTGGACTGTAGTGGATCCAGCTGCACTGCATCTCTTTCTAATCAGCCTCTGAGTAAGTTTGTGGGTTGATCCAAAGTTAGCTTGTATCAGTGTTACACACGGTGGACCCTAAAGTCCCGTTCAGATCTCAGTCTATGTATCTGCTGGATTCAAGCAGCTGCTCGCTCGGCTGAGGAAACGAAGAGACTCTCTGATTTTACCTGTTTGTTTATTTCAGGTTAGGCAAAGTCTGCTGCGGTCTGCACCAGACTGTCGGCACGGCACGGCCGGCACAGACCTCCGTCACAGCAGTGCTGATTTAAACACTAATTATTTTTATCATAGTTTCATCAACAACATTTTCCCCTGATGAAAACTACAAAGTAACTATTAAAACAAAAACTCAAACTAAACTAACTGACATTTTCATCAACAAATAAAAACTAGACTAAAATGTCTGACAGACTTAATCCAATCAGACCTAATATGGTCATGTAGGAAGTAGAGACAAGTGATGAATCTGTCCAATCACAGCTGCTCAGGGTGAAAGGTTTCCTTATTAGGACCAGACGCTTTATTTTGTACTTATTTCAGATGTTGTGCTGTAATCCTCTCGTTTAATAATTTTGTCCTTATAATTATGAAGGTCAAAGTGAACGTATGAAACACTCTTTTGTTGAGCTCTGTATTTATTTAATTTTCATATTTGAGATAAACAAAGACATGGCGGCTGTAGCATGTGTGTGGATTCATTTTGTCTTCCAGGTAAACAGATGCTGAGTCGTGGTCCTCGTACCAAACACTTGAGCACAGTGCCTGTCTGTTTGTGATTCATATTTTATATTTTAGAGCCTAATATCCAGAGAATAACACGTTGAGTCAGTCATGGCTTTATGATGTAACATCAGTGAGACTTTAGCTCCATGTTTCACCTCCTTCATCACACAGCAGTTACAGACAAAGAGGCTGAAGCTGATTTTAATGTTAAAAAGGAGGTAAAATGACGAGTCAGCCGGGGCCTGATGAGGACAAAGGTCCTGGAGGCTGCAGGAGGGGGGGGCTCAGCGTGGAGCTGCAGACTGACACACAGCCACAGGACACAGGCTCCAATTAGAGCCAGAGAAACACTAATCAGAGCTGAACTACGGCCTCTGACTGCAGGGCCGCTCAACCAGCTGCAGACGGTCACTCTGCAAACCATCAACAGCCTCACTGTGCTGGTTTAGACTCACAAAGACAACACGGGAGGGAGGACGGCCTCACTTACTTATCATTTAGAGCATCTGAAATTTAAATAAAGGTGTAATTAGACTTTGACCTCAGGAGAAAGTGCCACAGTCCTGTCACTGTACTGTAAGGCTGGGTGATATGACCTAGAAATAAAACCTGATTTTTTCTCCAGCACTCGATGCACAGTTTAAATCTGTTTTTTTTGTTCTATTAGTTTTTTGTCATTTTTTGAGGGATGGTCTTAAACTTTGGATCAGCTGATAAACAGCCTATTTCAGTTTATTTGTTGTTTTCAATAAATTACTTTTTCAAAGTGTTTTTTGTCACACTCCCCCTTCTTGCTTTTGCATATTGTAGCTCTATTTAAAACCTCATTAAGGTCCAAATGTGCAAAATGCATATTCTAGCTATTTTTCAACTGGTCTTAAGATTTTGATCAGGACTGTATATTCAACAGCCCTACTGTACTTGAGTTACATATATTGTAGGAAAAGTGCTATATAAATAAACTTGCCTTGTCTTGCCCTATCTGATAAATCAGACAGGTGAATGTCTACCTCACTTCTTTTTTTGACGGTCATGTCCAATTATTAGAAACCCAAAAGTCAACAGGACACTTTACACCTGATATTTGATAGTTCCTGAAGAAAATGAAAAGGTAATGTGTGATCTGTTTTTGCTTTCTGTTGAAATTGAGACAGAAATTGTGTCCTTGAGTGGCATGAATAATCCTGTGGTCCGAAACAAAAACAAAGTCTGAAAATAAAAGTTTAAAAACAAGAATGATTTCTGCTGTGACTTTTGTTCTTACACTATTTCTAAGCTGAATAATCACATTTTAACCTGCCATTTAAAGTCCAGTTGGGGAGCTGGTTTGGCAGAGTGGTTGTCTTCCTTTCTTTCATCCCCTTTCTCATGCCTATCAGCTATCTCTCTCTCTACTGTCAATTAAGGCACAAAATGCCCCAAATCATGTTTAACCTGTATTACCAACATAAATTCAGCATTAAAAACAATCAGTAAATTAAAACTAAAGTGCTAACTTTAGCCTCACTGCCTTACCACTGTGTCTTCCTCCTGCTCTTTCTAACCCTGACTGTTGCTTTAAGACAAATATCCACCTCGCTGTAATACACTCCCTTTATCTGCCGTCCTGCTGTGTTACTGCACAGGCCTGTCACTCACAGTCAGTCAGGTGCTGCTTAGATATCATATCACAGCGGGCCGAGGAAAAAAAAAAGGTTCCAGTGGAGAATGTGTGGAAATATGAGACAGTATCTCGGTCAGGAAATGGGCTGTTTGAGGATTTGCATAGCAGCAAGTTAGCTTCATAAACGTCCTTTTTAAAGCTATCTCAGAGCAACAAAACTGAGGTGTGGCAGATTAGAGCCTCTCATTTATCATCCAGAGCTGCTGGGATGTAGTCATCGCTCTTCTTTACTGGATATGTCAGCCTCTCGTCTGCAGACAGGTTTGAATTAAATTGAATTTGTTTAATCTGCATTTATTTCTCTGTGTGCACAGGAGGCTTTGGAAAGCACAGTCCAGCTCAGCGTTATGGTGGCTCATGATGGGAACACAAATAACAACATTTGATTAAAGGAGTAAACAAAGGCAATTAAACCTGACTCCTTATGAGGCTAATGAGTCCCAGCACATCTCCAGGCTGCTCGCTGACAGAAAGGCTTACCTCGCTGTTTTTAGACACCCGCCGGGCGACGATGAGCTGAATCATCCCACGCTTGTTGCCCTCCACAGACATGGATTTACGCAGCGTCTCCATGGCGTCCTGGTTGGTCATCCCATGTAACGACTCCCCGTTGACTGCGATGAGCTGGTCGTTGACTCGCAGACGTCCGTCCTGTAGAAAAGACGTCAGTGAAGAACAGCACACAGAAAAACTGAATCAGCAGGTCTTTGAGATAAAGCTGCACCTGAGGCATCATTTTACTGATCATATACAACCATGAGTCCAGGAAGTCCTCCAAAAACACTGGTCCACTGGTCCATGATCATTATTAGATCACCTATTAGATTTTTCTGACTTTCTAGTTCTGGAATTTTCTGGTTTCAGGAAATGCAGGATCAACTGGTCCATGACACAGTGGTGGATGGATCGATCCAAAAATATCGATATATCGATCCAACGTTGGCATTGATATCGATTGATACTCGTGCAGTGGTATCGATACTTTAGTTCCTGTCCATACGTGCTGCCGCGGAGGCGACCTGTCCGTCTGTTTCTGTGTAAGTGTCGCTGCTTTTACATCACGAGCACGGCCGAGCAGGCTCCTCCTACTCCCTCTCGTGCTTTAATGCCACGTGACCCAGGTAAAAAGCAAGAAGCGCTGCTGGCAATATTTAAGAAAAAACGTGCACTGAAGGGCAGTAATGCCTTATTTTTTTATTATTATGTGAATGAAGTATTTTCCTTATAAACTATCCTGGTTGGATTACTATTAGCTAATAGTTAATTAATTAAAAATCCAAATGAAAGGATGGAGCAGCATGAAAGGAGCGCCGTAAGTATCGGTATCGATATTGGTATCGGTAATACTGATCGATACCAAATCTTACGGTATCGCACAGCACTAACACTGGGAACTTATAAAAATAAAAGTAGCAGTCAAAGGGCACAACACCTCAAAGAGAGCATTTCTCCCTCAAGGATTTAAAGTCCCAGCATCCATTTGACTGCTAATTCACATGGCAGCAACTCAGTGCATTTAAGCACATAGACTCGGTGAAGACCACACGGGTAAGCTCAACTAATCACTACAATAAAGAAGAAAGGTGATTATTTTAGTTTGAGCATGGTTGGTGATACTCGATGGTTTGGTCTGTGTGCTTCTGAATCTGTGATCTATAGGGAAGTCTTATGGACAACCATCTCCAGGGTTTCCAGGGTAAATGGTCCAAAAAAGATTAAATATCAAGTGAGGAGCTGTCTGGGTAAAAATGTCAGAGGCCAGAGGAGAATGACCAGAGTGGTTTGAGATAAAGACAAGAGTAACCCAAAAAAACTACTGTTACATCCACCTAAGGCAGAGCCATATGGACAAAGTAACATACCTCGAAATTCATGCCAGATATCTCGATATCGATATGACATGATATGATGATAGGTGAGGTGAATTCAAGGGCAATTGTAAAAATGAAATTTGTTGTGACTTTCGGAGCTGTAGCAGGGAAAATCTATATTTTTTATATTGTTGCTTTTTCAATATTAATATCTTGAATGTTCATATCTTGATATAGATATGATAACGATATATCTTTCAGCCCTACATCCACCGTATGAAGAAGACCAGGACTGAACACACAGCACATGGACTCTGAAGTAAATGAGTAGCAGAAGCAGAAGACCACTCTGGATGCCACTCCTGTTAGCTAAAACCAGGAATCTGAGGCTACAGTTTTCACAGGCTCACCACATACGCTGTGTCTGGACTCATACGTCTCTATTCCTGCAGAAACATTCAGATGGAGGTGTTTTATTCTGGAGTAAACATCATGAGAGCATGGCCTTGTGTCAGAGGTTCAGGCTGCTGGTTGTGGTGTGATGGTATGTGAGATATTTTCTTGGCACACTTTGGGCCCTTTAGTCCCACTAGAGCATCATCACAGCCTACCTGAACCATGTTCATCTCCTGTTTACCCATCTGTTAATGGCTACTTCCAGCAGGACAAAGCTCCATGCAGCAAAGCTCCAGTCATCTCAAACTGCTTTCTTAAGCATAAAAAAATAAGTCCACTGCACTCCAGGAGAACATTGACATCATGGATGTGCTGTGGACAAATCTGCAGAAACTGTGTGGTACTATCACATCAGCATGGACCAAAACCAATGAGGAAGGTTTTCAAGGCCTTGTTCAATAGTTCTCAAGGCAAAGGGAACACCAACTTAGCACTAGGAAGTCATTTCAATAAAGTGACAAGTGGTTTTAAAAACAGGATTTTACTTAAAAAATATTGAGCTCAGAGGAGAGCAAGGACTGCCTCTAATAAACAGACCAGGAAGTGTAAATGTAAGGGGTTAAAGAAGGTAATAAAACATTAGTCAGATCAGAAACTCAAGAATAAATCAGGATAAAACTCACTGAGTCAAACAGATAAAGAGGTTCAATGGTTTTGAATCAGGTTTCTACCTATTCTAATAGGTGAAAGTTGATTTCCATCAAAGAGATATTTGAGTTTAACTAAAGAATAAGAGCCAGCAGGTAGGAATAGAGAAGGATTATGAAAAATGAATGCATTTATCTGTATGCTTTGTACATTAGTAGTATAACGAGTTACTTTTTAATGGTGTAATCCTGAAACCTCCTGAGATTCTTTAATTGATTTTTAAGTCTTAATGATTATAAAAGATTAAAACATAAAACTGAGATGTGATGTTACCCACACTGCTCCTCTGGAGGCCCTAATAGGTAAAATAAAACACTCAATAATAGTGTTAAAGTCAGCAGGGTGGTTTCTTACCTTGCTCGCAGCACCTCCGTTGATGATGGACTTGACGAAGATGCCCAGGTCGGCGTGGTTCTCTTTGGAGCGGTTTCCCTTCACGCTGACGCCGAGGCCGGCCGAGCCAGAGTCATTCAGGGGGATCTCAAAGGTCATGAACTCCTGTGAGCCGTCTGGAGTCAACACCAAGTCGTCTTCATCTGGCTGCTGCAGGGTAAGACCAATGGAGAGGGGACTTAATGATATGATCATGTGTTTCCATAAACCTGGACCTGCAGAATTACTGTTAACCCTGTTTAGTTAACCAATCAGCTGAAGGCTCTGCAGACTCCACACTGCATCAACACGGCCTCCATAAGAACAGAATTAAAACAAAGACTGAAGCGAAGATAACAGAGACGAGCAGAGCACAAAATGAAAACTTAAGACGGTGAATGACAGGAAAATAGAGCTGGAGCAGCAGACAGGATAAAGAGGAGGAGAAATGAGGAGAGGAAAGCGAGTGGATGCATGTCACACGTCGCCCGGCTGTCATCGTCAATCGTCCGAACAGTCGAGCCGAGCGTGGCTAATTCTTTTCCACAGACACGAGCAGAGACGAAGGAACTTTGGAAACACCAGGTAGCAATTTGGAGCTCAAACAACAGTGTTTCCTGTAAAGACCTCTTTGAAGGAGAAAGCTGACACGTTAAGGATCCGACATCTCTGCCCTGAGGTCCACCGGGCTGTTGTTCACTGTACTGTATGTAAAGTACACTAAAGGCCTGAGCAGGAGCCTAATGCAGAGAAAACCTAAGACAGTTCACTACAGCTGATCTGGGCTGTGATTGAGGTAGACACCCAAGACCACACGAGGCCCTCCTTCGATTCAGCACAGCTCTGCAGGTAATTTCAGATTTCTAAAAACTAAAATCAGAGAGTAAAATAAATCTTCCATGATATTATCTAGTCTGGTTTGCCACCGTGAAATCACTGTCAATATGCATCTCAACATAAAACATGATAGATATTTCCTCTAAAGTCTTTACTGATGGATTTTGTCTTATTCTTTTTTTCTAGGAAAGACATTAATTTTTATGCTGGTATCTGTAAAAGTCTTTTATGAAGCATAATTGACATCTTTTGGGGGGATGAGAAGTAAGTACCTTTTATTTATTCCTTTTTAAACTACAATCTTTGCAAGATTACATTTATAAAAACAGTGTGACCTCAGTGTGATTGACAGGTGAGGTAAAGACACAATAAAACAGCTGATCAAGAAAAACAAACATATATTATAGATTATTTGATTGGAAAAGTACCTGTAACTGGCTTTAATTCAGTATAGTAAGTTACAGTTCACATGTGTTTTTAAAAACTTTATTAATAGTATCAGATTATTTATCATAATTGGCTGTCTGAAACTGAGATTAACAGTGATGTGACCTTAATGATGACCAAAGTTACCATCCCTGATCCAACACAAACCTAAAATCGATTGAAAACAATCATTCTCACTCTTTGTGGTAACTTCTGCTTACGTCAGACGACAATTTTAAAAGAGAACTCTATATTATTAAATTATTAAATTAAGTTATGAATCAGCTGCTGTCACAGTTAGCACTTTGGTTAGCAACTTTAAATATTTGATCGCCTCTGAATGTTCTCGCTGAAATAATGAATCGACCAGAATGTAAAAGCAGCGAGTAAATTCAGGAGATTAACAGGAAGTTCATGTAACAGGGTTTTAAATTTTATACTCTGTTGTGTGCATTTGCGTTACACTCATGGAATCATAATGAAACAGCTTTTCCAGCTTTCTACTCCCCAGCGTGCTCTCCTGTGCACTGTTACTGATGCTGTTAGTCCTTTATACAAAGGTAAAACAAGTGTGGGGTAGGAAACCAGAGGATCTAGGGTGAAGCCATGCACGATGAGGAGAACATGCAATCTCCAAACAGGGAGAGCAATCTGGTGAGGAACCAGCAACCTTCTACCTGTTGCACCACCATGCAACCAGATCACATCCTAATGTGGGAGAAAAGCTGTTAAAACGTGGTGCTAGCCTAAGCCTGATTGGTCTGCGTTGTTCTGTAGCTCACAGTAAACAAAGAGAGGCAGCAGCTCTCAGCAGGTTCAGGTTTTTCCAAGGCGTGACCACAGCTGCAGCTACACTTAGTCTGGATTCTTCTCAGAGTTTTAGGTCATTAAACATCATCATCGGTCTATAAGATCAGCCTTATGCATAAAAAAGGGAATCAAAGGTTGAATATTTTACAGTGTAAGATACATCGTGTTCTTGGAGCTTCAGAGCAAACAGGCCGTCATCCAGGCCTCTTATTCTCCTCTAAAGCTAAACCACTCCAGTCCTCCAGACTTTCTTTAACCTTGGCTGAGAGCAGCCGAGCATCAGCTGCTGAATTTTCATTCAGAGGTTTATATTCAGCAGATAAGAGCTGATGTGGTCCGCTCCACAGGAGGCCTCGGAGAGTGTACTTTACATTCTGATTGGTCAGACTGTATGTGTGTAGTTATCGCCATGGCAGCCGAGTCCTCATGAACAATACAGCCTGAGCAGAAACCTCCTTACAGACTCACATCAGCACACACATGGCAGGTGGATGGCAGCCAGGTGTGTGCCCTTCACAGCTGCTCGGATACAGAGAGGAGAGAAAGAAAGGCCGAGCGCGAGCTGTTTTACTTTTTATTTTCAGAGCTGAGGAGTTATTAGGATGCAGCGGTGCGTTCAGGTGAGGCTCTTTTCAACACCCTCTGACTGAGCCCCTATTCCCCCGACGCCGTCCGATCAGCCATTTTCTTTTCTTTCTGCTTTTCTGACGCCCGTACACCTGTCCATACAACCTGACACCTGGGCTTTGTCCTGACGGGAATCCACTTAACCAACCACACTTCAGCAGCTCAGTCAGGAAATGAGCCTCAGACGAACCAGTGACTAAATAAAACCGTTTCATACCTGCTGGTTAAATACGACACATCAGAACTTTAACGTGCAGGAGCTGACACAGGTTTGGTGTGGAGACGTCTGGTTCAGAGACCAGGTGGACTCGTTCGTATTAAAGTAATTTCTGAGCTGCTTTAGCCTCGTGTTAGACGGTCTCTCTGTCTGAAAATGAAGCTTTGTGTTTGACCAGCCCTTTATCTTCATTTTGCACCTACAGCATGAGAGTAACTCTTGTTTGTGCACAGCTTATTCTCAAGTTAACACGGGAGCTGAGCTGGAAATAACAAGACCAGATAAATATTCCCAATCTTGACAAATTCTGTGACGAATGCATTAACACAACAAAACGTATCAAAAAATGCAGCATGAAAAGTAAAATAAAAGTAACACTGTAAAAATGAGCAGAGCAGCTTCATGGCTGATCTCTGCATTTATTTCAGCTCAAAGTTCTGCCTTACAGAACCAAACCATCACTGTTACGACTTTTCTTCTTTGTCTTTCCTTTCCTTCCTTTTCTTTTCTGTTTCCTTTCTTTTTTTTCTTCGTTTTCTTTTTTCTTTTCTTTCCTTTTCTTTTTTCTTTCCTTTCCTTTTCGTTTCCTATCCTTTCTTTCTCTTTTCTTTTGTTTTCCTTTTATTTCCTTTTTTCTTTCCCTTCATTTCCTTTCCTTCCCTTCTCTTTCTTTCCTTTCCTTTCTTTCTTTTCTTTTGTTTTCCTTTCCTTTCCTTTCCTTTCTCTTTCACTTCTGATGTATCCTGCCATTAGGATAAACATGCATATCAGCTTGAATCCAGATGTTGACATGAAGTCTGCTGAATCTGTTGTTTTTGCTGTTTTGTAAGGTGACAGCAGGATTTCTCCCCAGGCTGGTGGGATGTAAAAGATAAAGTTCTGGATTGATTTCAGTGTTTTCTTTACAGCCTGATGGGTTATCATCTCGATGCAGTGTTTCTACATCTCCAACCTGAGACTGGAAACAGTTTGAATGACTGAACATCTGCTTTATTTGCCTGTTTGTTGCTGTAACATCTAAAAGTGTGGAGACAGAGTGTCGGTGTCCCTCCTCTCCTGCTGCAGTACCACAGCAGGCTGCGATCCATCTGCTCTGAAAGCCGGTCTATATAACGCTGCACACAGTTCAATTCTAAAAGTACACTCATAGGAGAGAGGCCTTGTGCGTCACTGCCAGGGCCGGTCTTTGCCCTTAATAAAGATGTTTTTATCAAAATACAATAAATAAAAAGTGCCTATGAGTTATGTCCCTGGAGAGGCTTTTAGTCCAGCAGTTGGAGAAGTAATTCATTGGATGAAAAAATTGCTTTGGATGGACCCTGTCTGAGCCTCTGTGGGTGTGTGTGTGTTGATGTGTGTGCCTCCTAAATGATGGCAGAATAACCGCCCACTCACAGCTCTGCTCCGGGAACAGTGGGCCGAGGCGAGCAGCGAGAGAGCGCTCTAACATTTCCATCAGACAGGAACAAGCGCCGCGAGCCAGGAGTGAGTTTGTCAGGCAGCTTGATGGACCTGGGTGCACCTATTCAGCTCGGGCCGGCAGGGCGGGATTCAAAGCTGTTCAAAACCTCTGAACGGGAGAGGAGCCGGGTCGGCTCGCTGTCCTGAACTCGGCCCTCTGAATGAGCACCTGGGACGGGCTGCGTAAAAACTGACAAGAGCCGAAGTGATTTAAAACACTGGAAAGGAGGAGGATTAAACCCTGCTTCAAAAAGCTACAACGGAGAGATTCAGCTCAACATGGTAAATGGTAAATGGACTTGAGCTTATTTAGCCGTTTTCTAGTCTTTGACTACTCAAAGCTGCTTTACACTGCAGGTCACACCTACCCATTCACACCCATTCACACCCATTCACACCCATTCACTCTCTGATGGTTCAGAGTTTCTATGTTTGTTATCCATCAGTATCTCTAAAGGTGCGTACACACCGGACGCTACTTGTTCTACCTCAGCGATCACTCTCCATGCAAAGTCACTGTACAGCCACGATGGGGCGGGGCTAACCCTCCCGCGATGCGACAGCCACTACCACATAGCTTGTCGCGTGATGTGAAAGTAAAAAAAAAAAAGTTGATCAATCAGCGGTGTGTGCACGTGTGACAGCACCCTAGACAGACAGTTATTCATCTGGACTACAGAGGAACAATCCATGTCTGTGTGGAAACATTAGTCAGTGAGGACATTAGTTCCACCTAGACGGATCGCGGTAAACTCACAGATGATGCTGCTGCATCATCAGCTGCAGTGTTTTGTGTTTGATAAGAGAGTGAAAAGGAAACAGCTGGAATAATGTCCGCTTATACATCCTATTATATGATATATGATATGATCGAGGTGAAACTCGAGTGGACGTGACGTCACCGAGCGATGGCCGACGGCAACGATGACCAAAATGAGATATTTATGGACTCGATACGTCAGTGGGCGACGCAACTTTGGTAGCTGGGTCGCTTGCGGTGTGAACGCAGCATAATGCTCAAGGTTATAAGTTTGTTTCTCCAACAGAAACCCAAGAATATTGTTGGAGGGTTGTTGTGCTCTCAGTGTTTGTGCACATTCAGCCCAGGCAGTCGTTGACCCTGACGTGATTTGAACACGCAGCCTTCTGATCTGGAGTCAGACGCACTACCGTTGCGCCACAAGGTCTTCTATCAGTCAGCACTGAAGCTTTGACTCAAGATTTTCTCAATCATTTGTTAAAAAGTACTCAACACATTGTGGTGGGATGTTTGGGGATTGATGGTCATGGCACAAAGGAGAAGAAATAAAATAATGTTGATCTGAATGTGGATGCAGATCCAGGGTTTTTTCTCAATAATTGTTATCTTTGTATAAAAGAGCAGTTCTCCACATTTTAGTAAAGGTCTTGGCAGAGGTCTGTGTTCTCAGAGCTCTTCTCCTCAGGAATAAAAAAGGGCTGAAGATGATGAAACAAAGTTCAGTGTTTCTGTTCAGCATGCTCATTCTTTGGACTTTTTGTTAAAATGTAGGTTTGTGTTCACATTTGTTCCTGAAAACTTCTGACCCTGACGTGATTTGAACACGCAGCCTTCTGATCTGGAGTCAGACGCGCTACCGTTGCGCCACAAGGTCACTGCCTCACTGCTCTGTAATGTGGCCTTGCTAATAAGACTGAGAGACCATGTAGAAAATATATTTGCACATATAAATACACCATTGCACCACAAGGTCACTTTTTGTTGGGTTATCACACAAATTCTGTCTCTGCCCTGGTTCATGCTAAAACTCAGCCCTGTTGATTTACACACTTACTGGCCACTTAATTAGGCACACTCTTCTGGAACCATCTTGGACCTCCATCTTTCTTGGTCAGACAGGCCTATATTAGCTCCACCTTTGTTAAAACAGGCCAGAATAATTTACGTTCCACCTCTGAATAACATTTCTGGAGGTCTGCTTGAAAATGGGACTTTAAGACCAACTTCACTTCCTGTGGGGACAGAAAGTGTGAAGAGGACTTTGCAGGAACATGGAACTTCTCATGTAGATCCTTGAAGGGACTGATGGGATTATGCTTTACGACATGCTACCTCAAGACCAACTTTACCTGAGGACATCATGTGTGAGGAGGGTTTAGCATCAGTGTTTGTTTCCCCCATGTACATCATTGACTTTGGATTGATTAGAACATGCAGCCTTCTGATCTGGAGTCAGACGCACGACTGCTGTGCCACACATTATAAATATTTCCTGATTCACACAACCAAATAAGACTGGGAGACCATTTTGAAAATAACATCTGATAAGAATGATGATTCTACAAATGTAAAGTCAAAACCATCCAAAACTTGATTAATATCCGGTCAGGACCCCAGGATCCTCGCCTTTCCTTTGTGTAGGCGATGGATCGTTTAATTCAAGCTTTGTTTCTACAAGAACTCTCTTTAATGTTTTTGTAGTTAAATGCTGTTAGGGAATGGCTCAAACCTTTATTTCTGTGGAGCTCTATCTCACATGACTGAGGCCCCATCCACACGAAGACAAAACGCTTAACAGTTTCCAAAACGATCGTCATAAAGACGAAGGCGTCTCAGAAAATGTGTGCATCTACATGAATGCACTCATATGCATGAAAACGCTGTAAAACACATGCCAGACCTCTAGGGGCGCTGTAACGATATGATGGAAACAAGCAGAAACAGACGAAAAAACAGTGGGCATGCGCACTTGTGTCAAAAGTTGTAAACAGAGATTGTGATAAAGTGATCATAAAGTGCTGTAATGTGTCCTCGATAATTGTTTGTTCAACTCGGTGGTGATTGAGAAGAAGGAGATTTTGCTGCAACAGGGATAGTAGGGTCACTAGCTTCATCAGCACATATGCTACACGTACGCTGCCATTGTCGTTGCCACGTGTGGCACATGCATGTCAATGAAGATATGAAACTATGACGTAAGCGTATCTGAAAAGTTGCAGAGAGCCAGTAATCACAGAGCTGCGTATACGGCATTTCAAAATCTTTCCACTCTGGAACCTGGTTTCAAAAATGATCGTTTACAGACCCCCAAAACGCCGTCTTCATATGGATGATACACAGATTCGACAAAAAACATTTAGACCTCGGTTTGGCTTCGTGTGGATGGGGCCTGAAGTGACTTCCATTTTACCCACCAGAAATCTAAAGATTCTCATTGGGTGATTGCTGTTCAGCTGATTTCTGTGCTTGATTGGCCCTTAAAAATTCTGACCCTGACGTGATTTGAACACGCAGCCTTCTGATCTGGAGTCAGACGCGCTACCATTGCGCCACAAGGTCACATTCACACTTTTGTATGATGTCAATATTGACCTTGCCACTCTCAACAATTCAGTAAGGCTGGGAGGCCATGGAGGAAAAGAAAGTAAAAATGAAACAAACTGCTTTGGGGTGCTGGTTTGGTGGAGTGGCACGTCCCACATACACACTTCTGCTGGCCTGGGTTAGAATCCAGCCTGTGGCCAGTTGGCAGAGTGTCTTCTCCTTTCACAGGCCAATCCACTGTCATTCTCTGGGATCAATAAAGACACACAAAATGCCCCAAAAACAAATCAAACAAACTATGCTTCAAATATAAAGTCAGAACCTCCTTAAACTCTTGATATATGTCCAGTCTGATCTCCAGAACAAATCTCACCTTACATAAAACACTTTTGGACCATCAATTGCAGTCATAAGATCTACAAGATAATCTATTTTATTTAGACGTGCTACCGTTGCGCCACAAGGTCTTTTATCAGTCAGCACTGAAGCTTTGACTCAAGTTTTTCTCAATCATTTGTTAAAAAGTACTCAACACATTGTGGTGGGATGTTTGGGGATTGATGGTCATTGCACAAAGGAGAAGAAATAAAATAATGTTGATCTGAATATGAAAAAGGATACAGCTAGAATAATGTCTGCTTATACATCCTATTATATGATCTATGATCATGTTAAGTGTCTTGCTCAAGTCGACAGAGCTGGACTTGAACCTGCAACCTCTAGATCATTGACCAAGCGCACTATCCCGCTGCACCACCAATGCCCATGTGCTCTACGGTTCAAGTTACCTCACACGTACTTTTGTAAAATCCTGAGACGGAATAACAAGGTGTGACTTTCTCACCTGAAGACAGAAGCTCTACATGTATCTTAATGCATCATAATGTCGTCACGCGTACCCTGCATTACCAAGATTATCTCCCAGGTTTACAAAATCAGAAGCGATCTTGTATTTCAACACATTTCCAAGTGCTACAATCTCCCTTCTCCTCTAAAAATGAGTCTGTCATGTGACTTTAAACTCACGTCAGTGTGCTATTTTGATGTTTCCTTAAAGAGACTGTGAGGAGTTTTTAAGTAATTACAGAAAAGTCCCACTTTTAGATATATGCCTGATGGAAATACACACTTTAAGATGAGTTTTATAGCATCAAAATAGGTTATCTATAAATGCTATTCTGTAGCCTCCTGGTCGGGTCGTACAGGGCTGGACTGGCCTGGATACTCAACAAGACAATTAAAACTAGAGCAAGTTTATATTATTTTATTATTTATATTACACGTCTGAGAGCGCCGGGCTGTAAGTAGCGATATATAGCCGGCGACAACTACGATAACTTTTCCCCGCATTTCTTGTTGTCACATATCAAAAACTACCGCTACCTAACTAGAAAGAGATACATTACCTTGTGGCTTTGCATCCTGTAAGTTGTTGAAAAAGAAGTTGTAAAGCAATGCAGAGTTCCAACAAAGATCCATGCTGCAGCCATTCAACACAACAAACAAACACATTTGGCTTCACGTCTCCGGTGCGTTCAAGTTGTAGTCAGAAGTAGGAATTTTGAGCTCCGAGTGGGAAACTAAAACTGGAACGTCCCCCGAAGTCTGAATTTCCAACTGGGAACTCGGTGAAACCTCACCACCCCCGAGTTGACAATGGAAGATGGATGCCCCCAGTGTGAACAGTTATTTAGCTCCTGTAATAATCCATTTATTTGCACTTCTGACTGGGGTGTGTCGCTCTAGATCAGCTGTATACATAGTATTGTTAGACTTATATTTACAAAAATGCTGCCATAGTGATAATCACATTCTTCATGTGATATATGTGAACAACAACACAGGGCGTGCTAACAACAGCTAACAATAGCCTGGTAGATCATCATGTTTTTTTCTGACTTCAACTGGAACGTCGATAAATCGGAGATGATGTCACTCCCAGGTCCGAGGATACTGGAACGCAGCATTACGCCGGCGATAAATTCTCCTCATACCACCTTTAAATCTGACTGCTGAGTCATGATGTAGTTTGCAGCCAAATCTGTGGTTTAAAGTTTGATTTCTACCTGCTGAGATTGATAAGCTGCTATTTTCAGTGTCCTGATATTTTGCTGGTTTGTAATGAAAGCATTGGTGTGTGCTTCTTTCAATAGTTACATAAAGTGCTAATCTAAGTCTAAAAATATATTTAAAAAAGAGTCCCACAAGCACACAAGTTTGTTTAGATTCACTAAAGAGTTTATCAGATGACTATAGGCAGAGGCAGGCTAACACAAACCATTGACTCACAGTGTTTGAGCTAAGCTAATTAGCGGTGGGTGAGCTCTGCAGTCTGTTCCTTGTTACTGCACGGACAGTCAAAAGAATAGAGTCTGTCTGCTCGTTATGGACTCAGGAGTTAGGAAAGGCACTTAAACAATAAATAAATAAATAAAATGTGGGCATATCCCTTTTAGCTTAAGCCCAAAAAGCACATGAAAGTAAGTCTGTTTGTGAAAAATCATCATGATAATTGCATTTGTAAGTTTTATGACATGGCTTTGGCCACAGAGCTTATTGTCCAAAAAGACATGGAAAGTCCAACAGGCCTTAAGTCAGGGGGACTAACGTGCTAACTTCCAGGTTGGTCTCCAAAAATACATCACTCCTACTCCCGTTTATTATCCAAATGTTTAATCTGACCTCGGTTAAAGGGTAAATCTACTAGAGGGCAGACAAGAGCTCAGGCTAAACATGTAAAAATCCATAAAATCATGAGCTGCTCAGATTAACCTCTTCCTGTGTGATCAGACATTACAGTCCTAGTGTTATGGCTAAATGAGCGACCATGTTAACCAGTGACCCTCAGCAGACTGCAGTCAAAGGCCTGTAGTACAGCACCTATAGACAATGGGGCCAAACATAGTTGAGAATGTATTAAAGGTCAAACTTTATATTTAACCAAACTTACATGGCTGTGTGTCATTATGATAATCCTCAGAGCTCAGGAGTTTATCCACTTGGTCAGCTCATCACAAAAGCACACAGCCTTTTCTTTTTGCTCTCTCTGCCACATCCGTGCAGTCACAGCCCATTATACAATTAGGTCCTTCATTAATTACCACACAGTGATGGGGTAGTGCCCATTCATTACTGCCTATTGTCCTGGCAGGGGAGAGCGATGGAGGCAGACGCACAGAGGTGAGCAGAAAGGGTAAATCAGTGCTCATCAGTCGAGAAAAAAAGAGCCTCTCCTGGTTATTAAGGCTTCTGTTTTGTTCCTTCCCCACTTAACTCTTCATGTGTTAACAGGAAAGGTATGATGGATGTGTGCAAAATAAAAAGAAAGAGTGCAGATGAATCAGAATGACTTTTGTTCACACAGGACTCTGAGCTCTCTGCACATCACTGCCTAAAACAATTAACACAGCTGGAAACTTCTCTGCACACTTGGCCCACTTTGGTGACATAAAGGTCACTGGAAATACATTTAAAATGGCTAAAAGGAAGCAGCCAGACGTGTAATTGCAAAAGTGGTGCATGGCTGATGAGTACTGAAACACAAATTTCTTTAGCTGTTGTTTCTCCTTCAAACATTTTACAGGCAATAAGACCAAATATTAAAAATGTTAAAGCTGACAAACAAACAGATGATGCAGGTTTAAGATGTTCAGAGAGGGAAGGTGTTGGCGGCATGTTACACAACGATGGCAAAGACAGAAATGACATGAAGACATATATTTTTCTTTTTTATCCGGATCCATTTTACCTTCTCAGATTGAAACCTGACTCTCAGCTGTTACCTGATTCACTCCAGAAATGAAGCACAACAGGTCAAACTGTCAGGTTGACTCTTTTATGTTAAAGTCTGGTGATGAGTGGGCTGGTTAGATAACCTTTATACTTTGTGTTTTTATTTTCTCTTACCCTAACCCTACTGTGCATGGACAGGATTATCTCTCTTGACTTAAGTTGATTGCGTATTTTACAAACTTCATGTCAACGTTTTACACATGTGACATTATTTGAGAAAAGAAAAAAAAAAAAAAAAAAAAATATATATATATATATCTATATATATATATATATATATATATATATATATATCTATATATATATATATATATATATATATATATATCTATTAGAGAGAAGAGAAAAAGAAAAAAATGTCCGACCTCATCAAACCCAAAGAGCATTTTGAGAAAATAAGGCAAAACCTTGAGAGGCCCACATAAATCAGGCCTGACATTATCACCACTGGCAGTTGAAGTGATGTAACAATGATAATGTCTCCATCATGGCACCTGTTGGTGGGTGGCATATATCAGGCTGCAGGAGAGCTGCTGAAGTAAGAAGCAGATAAAATGGATTTGAGTAAGTTTGTCATGGGCCAAAGTTTGATGGTTAAAGGTGCTATGAGAAGAATCTATCACTGATGACATAAAGACTCTGCTACCCATGAGCACGCGCGGCGACTGTCGTAATGCTACGTTCAAGTAACCTTGGAACTGGGAGTGACATCATCTCCGATTTATCGGCGTTCCAGTTGAAGTCTGAAAAAAACATGCCGATCTACCAGGCTATAGTTAGCTGTTGTTAGCACGCCCTGTGTTGTTGTTCACAAATATCACATGAAGAATGTGATTATCACTATGGCAGCATTTTTGTAAATATAAGTCTAACAATACTATGTATACAGCTGATCTAGAGCAACACACCCCAGTCAGAAGTGACAATAAATGGATTATTACAGGAGCTAAATAACTGTTCACACTGGGGGCATCCATCTTCAATTGTCAACTCGGGGGTGGCGAGGTTTCACAGAGTTCCCAGTAGGAAATTCCGACCGTGGGACGTCCCAGTTGCAGTTTCCTACTCGGAACTCATAAATTCCTACTTCTGACTACAACTGGAATGCACCAAAAGACGTGACCCAAGCCAAAGTGTGTGTTTGTTGTGATGCTAATGAATGCAGCTCGGACCTTCCTCAGAACTCTGCATTGCTTTACAACTTCTTTTTTCAACAACTTACAGGATGCAAAGCCACGAGGTAATGTATCTCTTTCTAGTTACGTAGCGGTAGTTTTTGATGTGTGACAACAAGCAATTTTTGGAAAACTTAGTATGGTAGTTTTGTAGTCGGCTATATATGGCTACTTACAGCCCGGTGCTTTAAGACGTGTCTGAATAATATAAATTTGCTCTAGTTTTAATTGTCTTGTTCCTGAAGTTGAGTATCCAGGCCAGTCCAGCCCTGTCCGACCCGACCATGAAGCTAAGGAATAGCATTTATAGATAACCTATTTTGATGCTTTAAACTCATCTTAAAGTGTGTATTTCCATCAGGCAGATATCTAAAAGGGAGACTTTTTTGTAACTACTTAGAAACTCCTCACAGTCTCTTTAAGCAGCTCCTATGCCTCCCATGTAGAAGTGTTAGAGTCTGTAGTAACCTGAGTGTCCACTTGAGGCTGACAGCAGTGACCTGACGCCTTAATGATCGTATGCCAGGAAAATATGTCACAACTTCAGAGCTTGCTTTAAAAATGTCCTCAGTCTAAATATACTATACATCATTGTGATGTCACTGTGAGGGTGGCACCAGTTATTCTGTTATTAACGCCCCAAATTTTTGTCCATGACAAGCAGAGAGACGGGCAGAGCTAGCTCCTCGCTAATCAGTTTAGCTCAAACACTGGGAGTCAATGGGTGGTGTTGGCCTGTCTCTGCCTTGAATCATCAGATAGACTCTTCAGTAAGTCTAAACTGAGTTCAGAGAAACTAAGATTAGCACTTTATGTCTCCTTTTTTTGATTGCAAGAACAAACAATACAGAGACTAAGACATATGACAAGACAGGTTACATAAGCAGACTGTTTTGTCTGGTTTCTCATTTTCTTTTGTCTATTGGTAAAACCAAACAAAAACAAACCAAAGAAAAGAAAGAAAATAGAAGAGGAAATAAAAAAGCAGGGCATCACATTTTGTTTATTTCTTACACAGCTCCTCTCCTCTGTGGTTCATAACACCTGAAGATGGTTCAGTCTCCTCCTCAGAAGTCGATTGTTCACATCTTTCTTTAAGCTAAAGAAGCTCCTGGTGTGGTTTACCTTGGACCTGCATGCTGATGAGCCTCCCTACAACATTAATTTAGCTCCTATAGGGAGGTTTGCAGATCGAGGTGCAGAGTTCAGAGACATGCGCCGTCATAATTAAAGCTAATGCTGAAGACAATGCCAGCCTGCTTAACGATTTCTGAGCGTGTCTCGTCCACGCCACCTGTTTTCGTTTAGCACTTTTCAGCAGCTGTTCTCGTAATTATGCTTCCTGTCAGAGCAGAAAGAGGGAGGGTGCGGCGCAGCGTTGTGCCACGCCGATAAACAAGGTAGTTAAAGGCCACTTATGGCGACACAGTCCGTCTCCCATGGGGGGAACGGCGTCTGTTTCCAGAAAACATAAAGAGGCTGAAGTGTGGGTGCTGCCTCTCTTTACTCCATTAGTTTGATATCAGCAGCATCTGCTTCATGATGGCTGCATACACTTCAGTTCTTCACAAACACATGTGCAAACACTTTCAGAGCCAAGTACACTTTAAAGGAACCTCTTACTCCCCCCTGTCAGATGTTGGTGCAGTCTGAAATGTGTCAGGTGAGCTCTCAGAAACAGACTCTCTGTGATGTCCTCATTACTTTTGTTAACAGCCAGTGATGATCTGCAACATCATCGAGGAAGGAGACCTCCTCACCAAGCTCACTCAGCTGTCCAAACACTAATAAAAACCTGTTTAGGAAGTTTAAACAGATCAGAACCAGCGGTCACAATAACTACTTTGTTTTCCTCATAGTCATGGTTGTAGGGAAACTAGCACCACCTCCTTAAAAGGAGCAAACAAATGGATAATCGACAGGTCTACTTTACCTGAGTATCATGTTTTTCTGTCATTGTCACAGCTGTTACATCAATCTTTTTTTGTTCAGCGTGAATTTGTAACAAGTGTTATCTCAAGATCTTTTGTTAAGACAAAAAGGTATGGTTTACCTTGACATGTTTCGACGTAACTCTGCCGTCTTCTTCAGAAACTGTCATCCTGACAGCTGTGACGTGTCTTTTTATCAGCTGTTTCCAGTAGTAGCCAGCGGGACAGATCGATCACGTGATCTGTCCCGCCGGCTGCGTCCCCCGTTGCCTGGCGGCCTCTGGAGAAGTGAATCCCAGGTGAAAAAGACACGTCACAGCTGTCAGGATGACAGCTTCTGAAGAAGACGGCAGAGTTACGTCGAAACATGTCAAGGTAAACCATACCTTTTTGTCTTAACAAAAGAACACGAAAACACTTAAGTTCTAAGAAGACAAGATGAATATAATTAGTTATTTTGTTATCTCAAGACACTTTACAATAGAGCTGACTGAAAACAAACTCTTCATTCTATGGATTGACATATATACATATCTAAAATACACATATACATATATATACAGATATATCAATCCACTTTTAAATTGTAGCTGTGACTAAAAGATAACAGTGATAAACACAAAAATATACATAACAGACAGAAAGTGAAGTTATTTAAGTGTTTTTTCAGCTAAACATCATTAAGAAAGAGCTCATTGTTTCATTAATTCTTGAACAGCCACAGGTTAAATAAAGTGTCCTTAAAGGAAAAGCTCTTTGGAGATGCAGAGCAGATTTGCCACCATGGCTACAGCTCAGAGTCCATACCTACCAGATCGCCCTGCCCTGTCATTTCAGAGACATTTTTATCCATAAAGTGGAAACTGGAGACCTCTAACATGGATCTGCTGCTGCCAAACTGTTCTGTGGACCTCCATAAAGTCTTAGATGCTCTCCTGATTGCCATCTGCCAAACCTTCACCCTGCACCAGGCCCTCTGAAGGCCTGCAGAGCAGTTCCTGTCATTAGACTTCACCTAACAGCCACATCTACACGACTAATTCACAGAGCAGAGGTCGGCTATTTCCAGACATTCATAACAGCAGAGCAATCTGCTGATTACACTCAATTATATTCCAGCAGCTGGTGTGTTTTTAAGTTATTATCGAGCTACATGACCGGGGATTCATTATTGTGAAGTGTGAAGATCTGCAGAAGGTTACAGCACCTTAAATTATCAACTGTACCGGTAAGAAGTGACTCATCTGCTCAAAGTGTCTGCCAAGTTTCAGTTGCATAAATAAACTTCTTTAAAGACACACAGGAAAGTTCTGTGTTAAGCACTTTATTAAGAAAAGTTTCAATGAGTTACATCATCCTCAGAGCCAGCAGAAAAAGCATTACTCCAACAGATATCCAATTATATTAACACGGAAGATGTCATTTTCTGGCATGGCTGCAGATACTGCAGAGCTCCACACAGCTCTGTTTATCACCACTCCAGCTGAATAACTACCTATACTTCTACTCATTTATATGCTGTGCTGTTAAAGCACCTAAAGGTTAATGATTCTGCTTCACGCTTTACAGTGAAGGGAAAAGAGATGGGAGCCGAGACATGGAGGAAACTCAAGAGCTTCATTTACTGTGTTGACATGTTCCTGCTGAGGCCACAGGAGCACTGACGGCTCTTTAAACCTCCTTCAAGATTTAAAGAGCGATTCTGTAAATTGTTTTCATTTTAAGAGATGTGACCAAAAAAGTTTCTTAACGTGGTGCAATAGTCACAAAGTTGATCCATGATGGAAGAGGCCTCGTGAACAAACTGACTGATAAGGTCCATTTTAGATGATAAAGTGTTTGATCACATTCCCTTGTGTCAAATGAGCTGTACAGATAATTTCTCAATATATAAACCAATTTGTTGGCAATAATACTTAGAGCAGTTTTTTATATCAGTTTAATTCATATAGAAGGTACAGATCCCCTTCCTGCCAGCTGCCAGCCAACTTCCATCCAGTGGACAGATTATAACTTTGATTATACATGGTTATGTTTGGGTGTAACATAGTTCAAACTAATCAGAGTGTCAGCTCTCTGTCCTTTATATCAGAGCTTATCAAGCTGCTGGTGTCTATTTAAACAACAAGCTCAGCTGTTTGGTCAGAGTTTCAGATGGACTGTTTAATTCCTCTCCTTATTTATCCATAATACAATAAACACAGAAAAACTCAGTTTGAAATATGTTACGTCTGTCTGAAGTGTTTTTTCATTGAAGCATCCCAGAGCTAAAATGATGATCAGAAACATAAGTCAGGCACCTTTGCAGAGTAAAAGCACTGTAGAGTAACTAAGAACATCTCCAATGAAGGCTGCGTTTACACGGCACAGAAAACGGTCAAATCTGATAAGTTTTCGTTGCGTTTTGGCCCTGAGTTTACACTGTACGCACTGTTTTTTTTTCTGGAAACTGAAACTTTTGAAAACAGGCTCCAGATTGGAAAGGTTTGAATGCAGCTCCATGTAAACCTGTATCATAGCGTTGCAGGGTGAAACAGATGTCTCCACATGGTCAGTACTCTGTGCACACATACCAGGAACAACAACGGCGTCAGCGTCTACAGAGTAACATGTGAGCTGCTCACCGTGCTCACTTTGTTATCCAGACTAAACTATCCACACAGATTTGTTGTTCAGAAAAGAAACCCAGGGTATCTCTCAGCTCTCTGTTCTGTTGTAAACATGAAAATTGATTTATTTCTGAATGTGCTGATATTTAACTGTAAATTCAAGCTGTTGTGCATCCAATGGAGCTAAAAACAGCTCACTAATGTTTGTTTTAATCATCTGGTTGTTTGCAAATCTCTCTAATTTGTTCTCAAAATATCAGAAACACTGCAGAACAGATTTTAGACGATAAACAAGATTTCAGGAGGTTTATAAAAATGTAAGTCTTTAAATAAGGAAGAAACCAGTTCTGCACCTGACAAACACTCTCCTGGGCACAAACAGGTGAGCACAATCATTTACTTTTTTAACAGTTCAAATTCAAGATGTAAAAATAAAACCCAAGAAATTAGAGAAGTCACCTGCTCTTCATGCTAAAATACTTTATACTTACCATGCAAAAAGGGCTCTACAGATGTTTATTGTATATTTAATGACACAGATGTCACAGCAAAGAGCACCATGACATTATCTTGTTTACAGACATCCCTCTCTTTAGCTCACTGTCTTTAAAAATACAATCAGAGCAAATCAGTGGTGAAAAAGCACTAACTGACAGACTAATGGTGTTTGTGTCATCTGGGATTGCTCTGTAGTGTTCTACTGCTGTTCTACCTTTTCTTAGACATAAAGTGTATTAAAATAGAGACTTGGTTAAGAAAGTATCCATGCACACCATCCATGTCTTCTGAAAATTACAAATTTAAACTCCATGTTCTGGAGTAAATGAAAAAGCAGGGAGGGCTGAGCTTGGCTGCAGCCCAACAGATCTGTGGATCATTTAGTTGCCTCCACAGACAGCGGATTGTGTTCTGTTTGCCTTGTATCAATTCATTTCTCCCTCTACCGACTCGGTAAATGGATCTCTGCTGCAAGGAAATCAATACAGCCTCATAAGTCTGTTTTTTGTCTCCTAACTTTAATATGAGGAAGCTTTGAACAGTAACCTCGCTGTAATGTAGGCAACAAAAGCCGGCTGTGTAGTTCTGATTAAGAAAGGAAGGGAGATTTCATCTGCTGTGAATAATTGTGGAACGCAATGCAACACTGGCTGTGATTGCATTGGCTTGGAGAATGAAAACAAGGTTTAACTTGTTTGGATACCTGATCCAATTCAGAGGGCAGGTGCTTTTATTTACTTCATATTTAATCATTTCATACAGCGGCATAAATGGGATTATTTCAGCCAAAACAATCTCTAAATGGAGCAGCACTGAATGTTTCAATTACAGCCCTGAGGTGAAGCATGGCCATGAGGATTTCAAACCAGGCCGGCGGGGTTGGCACTTATGAAACAGGCCATTAGTCTGCTATAAATGTCCGCCGCTCTGTCATGCAGTTGTCCGCCGCGTCCCCAGCTTTTTCACGAGCCATAAATCCAGCAGTCACATCAATCAGAGGCCATAATTAATTGTGCAATTAAGATTCTCATTGCTTGGCAGATATAGCTACTAATGGATCAGTGACAAGTGTGATAGCATCATGAAGAGGGGGTTTTAATGTACTGGTTAATTGCTCTTATGTGGTCCAAAGTGTTACAACAGAGGCTTCTAAAGCCCATTTGTGCTCCACAGTCCGTAGTCATATTGGATATATAAAAAAATATCATCCATGGAGGGTCAGTGCACGATGTTAGGGCAGGAGAGAACATGTTATTATGGCTCTGCAGCATATGGGACTCATCAGGCCCAAACTGTGCGTCAGGTTTACAAGGAGAGGATCAGAACCCATGGTGTGGTTCAAAATGTAATAACTTAATGTGTGTGAGTGTGTTTATGTAATATAGGAGAGAGATTACAGCGTCATGGTGATACAGCAGTAACACCATCAGGACAATTCAGTTAAAGCTCAGCGAGGAGGTTTACAGACAATTAGAAAGATTTTCATTTAGTAACAGGGATTGTGTTTGTTTGATTCTGACCGCTCTAAACTCTATGGCACTAAAACACTCATTTGAGTTTTTTTAACCCTTTATCTGCTTCTGATATCCTCAATCAAAGCTTAAAATCGACAATATGCAGCTCAATAGTGGCCTCTGCCTGAGTCGATGTCCACACTCATACGAGTCTTTCTGAAATCAGTTTTTTTTTTCCATGTTTTGTCCTTCTGATCATGAGTAAACTGCATTTTAGATCACTGAAAAAGTATATTTTTGAAAAGGTCATCTTTGCTGTCTCAGTGTGGATGGTAAAAATGTGGTTTAGGGCCTGAAAGTAATGCTGCGCTCCAACCTGTCCACAGGTGATGTTTACATGTGTTATTGCTGTTTTAAAGAGTTATTTACTGGTTATGGCAGTTTTTCATCCATAAAAGTGTGATCACGATTGTCACATATGTATTGATTTGATCAATAAACAAAATAATAGTTAATTAAGACAACTGTCATCACCATTTAGCATAGCCATAAGCTGAACAGTAACAGTTGGATATGGTAGAATAAGAAGATATGAAAATAAAACAGTAATTGTTATAGAAATTGCAGAACAAGGTGCAAATTTGATCCCTGTGTCTTACTCTGCCCTGTTTATTCAAGTGTTAATCAGTCATTCTATAGTGGACTTCCATTGCCTGATTCTTCTTTAATGTATTTATCATGAACTGTAAATTATATGTTGTTACAGTCCATAGTCTCTTCTACTTCTACAGTAAAACAGTAATACCACAATTTTACAGATTGGCATCAATCAAGTAATATCTATCTATCTATCTATCTATCTATCTATCTATCTATCTATCTATCTATCTATCTATCTATCTATCTATCTATCTATCTATCTATCTATCTATCTATCTGTCTATTGGAGATAAGATTAAATATTACTTGATTAAATAATACTTTATAAGTCCCTTTGGAAAAACTTCCTCTGGGAAACTGGAAATAAATAAATAAATAAATAAATAAACAACAGTTAACATTGCATTTATGTCTTTTTTCATTCTCAGACAGGGACATATTTTAAAAGAGAAAAGAAACCTCAGTTTTTATAAAAGCCTGTCTACCTGAATGTGTCTGCACTGTCACCTTTTCAAGGTCAAATATCTGAGTGTCCTCAGACTGCTGAGGGAGCAGGTGAGGATGGTGTGAGGAAAGAATGAGGTCAGCATCAGGAGCTTATTCTGGTAGATGGCTCCAGTTACCACATGTCTATGTGTCCTTGGGCAATACACTTAACCCCACGTCACTCCCACTGCCACATTCAGGTCAGCTTTGGAGCTTAAATCAACAATGCACTACCAGCATTGTTACTTTGTTCATAGAGGATCCTGTGCAGTGGAGTTCAGGTGCAAAGGTGGAAACACTACAAGCCGATTCTAGAGGCTAAAGTTACCAAAATCAGAGAGGGAGATATGAAGCATGTGCAAAAAACATGTGCAATGGAAACAGGTGCAACAAGAAGAGGATGGATTTGATGTTGTTGCTCACAGTGGTGATAGTGGAGCTGATGATTCTGCAGTAAGAGCCAGAAAGAGCTTTAAAGATTCAATAATAATCACATCTCTTTATTTAGCTGTTGGCTCTGTTGTTGTCGTGGTTTGCACATGTGGTAAAAAAGTAGAGCACTTTGGTAAGCCCTGGCTCTCTTACATGTGCTACATAAACAATGAGGATCCTAAACTCGGCTCCATGTGGGTGTGAAAGTGTTGGAAGAAGTCTGGCAGGTGGTAAAGTGTCCATTTAAGCAGGTACATGCCACCACCTAAAGCTCAGAGCTGGAGCTAACATTAGCTCAAAGTACTGAGTATGATATTAATCATTATTATTAATTAAACACATTTTGATGCATATGACTTGAGATTTCTCCTTTAGAAAGAAGACTGAGAGATGATGGTCAAAATAGCAAACTGACTCACCCAAAGCCATTTTAGACTATCCTTTAGGACAAAGTGAAAAAGTGCTCTGTAGCTTTAACTCCATGTTTAAATGAATGATTTAATTCCTAAAGTTATTGAGCGTTAAAGCATAAACACTTATCTCTAACATTACTGTTAGTTAGCCGTGACTTCATCTCTGTATCTTGTCATTGCTTTCTTCTCATCTTAAAAATCATAACTTGAAATCTGAATTAAAAGTTTCATCATCTAACCAAACAGAGATAGGAGGAGGGGAAAGTCTGCAGAGAGCTGTTACAGCGAGTGTGGCTGTAAGAAGAGACCTGAAAGGGCAGACTTATTAGAGATGAGGCCGGTGTTTGGTAAAGGTTACAGCTGCTTTACTCCTCTCATACGACATAATGTATCGGCGTGAAAATGTCTGTTGATATCCTCAGAGTGGAGAATAAACGGCAGGTAAATCACGGAGGCTCCGCCCACTTTGCTCCAATGCCATTTAACCTTTTCTCTTCCCAGTGAGAACATGTTTATTGAGAGCTATTGAGAGCTGCTGCTGCTGCTCCTGAAAGCATGTCAAAATACACCCGACCGTGGTAATTAAAGACGCAGCGCCAACATGCTGGGAGGGTAAATTAATTCCTCCGGGGGCGCGTGCCGCTCGCCTGGCACACAATAAAACACCCAAACAAAAGGAGACGTGGAGGGATTTTCAGCGCTGACATTAAACATCAGCTGGCAAATGTCAACCAGACAAATAGACGGCCCTTTGTATTTGCATCTGTGAGGCTGGAGCCATGCTGCTGCTGTTTGAGGATATTCTTCTTTAATGGGAGCATGCCGTCCTGCGACATGCCACTCAGGCTGCAGTTTAAAGCTCATTGCTTTGTCACTGAAGGGATTTCATAATGACAGCAGGTTAAAGCTGAGCCACGCGTCAGATTAGGACGTCGACATATTTGCCTTCCTGCCCCCGTGGATGGTGGAAGAAAAACTTTCATCATTTCACCAGAAAATAATAAAAGAAACAAACTTTATCAAATCTTAATGCATTACATGGTGTTACCAAGAGTTGATTCTTCAAAATTATAGAATTTAAAACTGCACCTCAACCAACTAAAGTAGGCCTACATGACTTATATATATAGTGTTATCGCTATATGTGGATGACACTTTTATTTATTGATCAGCTCTTTTGCTCTTTTGCTAACCTTCAAATGTAAAGGATAACCTCAAACCTGAAGCAGTAACACATTCAACCCGTTTTGCTTAAATCCCTGAAACCATACAACAAATCTTTATGGTAAAAACAGTTTGTGAAAGCTCAAACTTCTATCAGTCTTTTGAAGACACCAGGTCAAGTGGATCCCTTAAAATGTTTTTTTAATCCAGTTATGGAGTTCAGTGATTATTTTAGAAACAATATGTAAGTTGATCTATTGTGAAGCATTTGTAATAAGTAATTTCCTAATATAAAACAAATATAATGGTCAAATTACTAAAATTCAGTTTTAATTATTAGATTAAATGACAACTTTCCAACTTAACCAATCAGAAGGCCCTGACTTCTAAGCTCTGTGTTTTGTTGATAGTAGCTTAAATAAAAAATGAAAAAATAAATAAATACATACATCTTAAAAAAAGTGAGAGTAATTTAACCTGAACCACTAAAATATTTGTTCTGAAAATACTTCAAATAATGACACAAATGACCAAATGAAGTTAAAAAATTGTCTCAAGGAACAAGTGCAAAAGTTTAAATTATTTTTGTTGAAAAAGTCTTATTTTCTTTTCTAATACACAAAGTTCAACAGAAACATATTGAAATGTGAAAAGGCTTGTTCATTACTGATCTAATGTTTCGTTTGTTCAGAAAGTCCAGGCTGTGTAATGATGCCTTTAACCAGGTTGTGTTTAAAATGGTTTGGTTTTATGTGCTACTGTAAAAAGCAGGAGCTTAAACTAATTTTCAATCTTGACAGAACAAAACTCAAACTTCAACAACTAAGAAAAAAACATGACACAGACTCTAGTGTCCCATCTCAGGGTGATGTGATTGATTCTGTCTTCTTAAAAATACTTCATAGTTTTTTCTGATTATTCTGTTTTCTGAGCTTCACATTGAGGAACTTGTTAGGATGTTAAAGTTTCTGCTGGGCTCTTATTTAGAAATATGTTTTGCTTTCTTACACCTGGGAAAAAAAAAACTTTATTGATGCAAATTCAAAGTTGTACTAAAACACAGAGACACTGACATGTCTGAAAATTCCCAGATAAGACAGCAGTCATTGTGATCCATTTAAAAGTTAAAGACAGAAAAGGACTGCTGGTATTTTCTTAACACAAGAATTCAAGGAAGCTTTTTGGTCATCACTCAACAGCTTGCAGAAATAAATGAAATCATGGCTCACAAACAAAAGACAATCACCTTGCAGCTGATTTGAGTGTTTTAGGTCTCATCAAAAAGTTTTAATATTCTTCTGTTCTGTTACTAAGTGCCTGTTGTCTGAAGGATACTGATGTGAAGAGGATAAGAGCAACGATTAGCTCTGAGCTCTTTTGTAGGGATACAGTATTTACAGAAGCTCCTTTGACCACGAGGCACAGCCTCATTATTTCAACCATCTTGGACTTAAGATGAACAAAATCATACGTCTGACGGAAGGAGGAGGCCGGGCTGTTTCCTTCTCTGAGCATGCTTACTCGGCTCTTCTTATGAAGCCTCAGAAGTTGAAGCACAAAGAGAAGACTGATGTCGTTCTGTTTCTGCTGTTATTTATTTACTAGCCTTGATGGCAAATAGGTTGAGCACATTTATGCAGCACTGCTCAAGGCGCCCACATTTGGCAGGCCCTGATTTCCAACCCTGCCGTGTGGACTTATAAAAGTCCTGGCTCCACATTTTGTGACGTCTTTGCATGCACATATAAGCCACCCATCCAAACTGTGTGACAGCATAGGCAATTACCAGCTCTGCTTTTCCTCCATGCTTTATTTGCAATAACTGTCACCAGCAGAGCCTCGGCCTCCTTATCTGATATTTATGAACATACTTGTAAGGATTATTGAGATTTGTGAAAGCACTGCTGGGAAATGTGAGTGTGTGAGGGAGAACAAGGAGTCAGAAAGAAGAGAAAGTGAGGAAAAAGGGGAGCAAATTGCTAATCTGCTGCAGAGAGCTGTGAAATATTAACCAGCAGTCTCTCCCTGCATGAAGAAATCGCTCAAAAGACTAAAAAGAGAAAGAGAAGAAACAGAGAGATTAAAGCACTGTGTGTTTTTCTGATCAGCTTTTTCTAATCGCGTCATGCCCGAGGAGCTTCGGAGAGAGCGTAGCCATCAAGCTCTCACACCACAGCGCTCATAAGTCGACAGCCCGGGGAGAGCCGTGCATTTTTTAACAGCCCTGCAGCATCACTCAGCTGCTGCCACGGCCGAAGAGAAGGTCGGAGCATCCCTGAAATACAAACATTATGTGAAGCTTTAGAGCAACCTGAAGGCCCAAAGGTTTGAGGGCAACAGCAGAAAAGAGCAACATCAGGTAGTTTACTACCATGTTAACTGCAGAACAAGCTTTATTTGAGTCTTACAGCTGTTAGTGCATGTAGGAAGGACATATATGAGCCCATATTCCTGCTGTTAGAGCTGCCAGTCCTGCTCATAATAAGAGATTTTAGCCTTATTTTCTGAAAAGTTGTTTGTGAATATTTGCAGCTGTGGGCTGAAACTATTTTCTCTCACGTTTTACTGTTCCTCCATGAAGACAAAAGGTGTAGTTACCTCGATATACCTCGAAAGCTCCTTCATCCCTGTTGATGGTGTCCGTGCCCCGTTTTCTGATCTCTATTGACTCCTTTATCCACCTCTTGTATTTATTGTTTTCTGATCCGATTATTGTTGATTTTTCCCAGTCCATTATGTGGTTTTTGTGTTTGCAATGGTCTGATATAGCTGATTTTAAGTTTTCCTGGTTTGCCTTTTCCTTTTCTGCCCGGGTGAGACGAGAAAACAGCTGATGAAGACACGTCAGACTGTCAGGACGACAGTTTCTGAAGAAGACGGCAGAGTAACGTCGGAACATGTCGAGGTAAACATACCTTTTGTCTTAATAGAAGAACAGTAAAACATTTATATTCTAAGGAGACAAGATGAATCTAATCAGTAATATTTTCTCTCTAAACACAAATGTAGATTTTACTGTAAAAATAGGGGAAGTACTATGTTTTCAGCAAAAATAAATCTTTATAGTCAGAATTAAATGTATTTCTTATGTAGCTACTTTGTAGACTTTAGCTCTGCCTTCAGCTCCCTACTGAAACACCTGCTGATCCCCTCCTCTCTGACAATCAGTCCACCCTAAACTATCACAACACAGTCAGACATTAGACCAAGAGGTGCACGGACAATCATCTCCAGATTAACGTTAATTAGACAAAACAATTACTGATCAGCTGTGGTCACCAAAATAAAGCTGAGGAGGATCAGCATAAAACTGAGATAAAGTCTGACCAGGTCTGTTTGGTTACAAAAATCAAGGTAATAAGAGTTATAAATAACAGGAGACCCTCACTTCACTTCTGAATAAAGAAAAGGATGTTCCAGCTTCAAACAAAAGAATGAAGAAGTACATTAGAAAAACACTCGGAGAGCGCAGACCTCCTCCAGCACCACAGTCCTCTACCATATTGTGATTTTGACCATAAATATTAGTCCTACCTTTATTTCATCTAAATATTTAGATTCCTTGACCATGAAAACATACCATTAGCAACTGGATTCATAATGATATCTATTTTAGTTCAGTAGTTTCACCGGAACTGCGAGAACTTTTGTTGAACTCTTGGTTGAACTTCTGCCTTTAGTCTGACCTTTATCCAGACATTATATTGTTTATCTTCCTTTACCCATGCTGAACATTTCCTGAAAACTTCATCAAAATTCATCCATAACTTTTTGAGTTATTTTGTTCACAGACTGACGGACAGATGGACTCTCCCAAAAACATGAGAAGAGTTCTTTTCCAAAATGCTATAAAAATTAAAATTAAAAACATATATATTACTCAGTGCTATTCTTTTTTATACCAACTGTACAACCTGTCCTATCAGTATTTAAAGCCAGAAAGCTTTATATCCCAGTTTAAACTGTATTTCAAAGTTCAGTTCCCCAGCCAACCCAATAGTTGGTCTGGGTAAATAATGTAAATAGTTTCTAAATGAAAATGGATTTATAGCATTTTTGAAAAGAGTTCTTAACCTCCTGGTGGAGATAATTAACCACCAAATAAAAAAAAACGTCACCACGAAACTGAAAAGTAATGTAAATAAAATGTAACCACACTTTATAATAAAAGGTAATATATCATATTAGAACACACAGCTTGTTTTGGGCATGTTTTTACCTTTCTGTTTATTTCAGTGTAAAAACCTGCAGCAGAAACAGGACATTAGCAGAGTAAAGCGTCTCAGGCCGTGACTCCACAGGTTGAACAGCCTGCATGGAGAGGTTAACAGCCCGCTGCCAGGCTGAGTTTGGAGGGTACGAGTGCAGTTGGCACCGGGGGCTCCTGGTCTGCCAAAGTGCTGTGACACCCCGAGCTGCTGTCAGAGCGACAGAGGAGGCTGGAAGAGGGCAGTCGCCTCGCCATCTGCTGCACGACAGCCAAAGTCACCCTGCATGTAGGCTGGGTCTGTGACGGCCCTGCTCCTGTGTTTAAGACCAGGAATAGGTCTAAAGCTGTAGAGTTCGATCAGGCTGGGTCTGTGACGGCCCTGCTCCTGTGTTTAAGACCGGGAATAGGTCTAAAGCTGTAGAGTTCGATCAGGCTGGGTCTGTGACGGCCCTGCTCCTGTGTTTAAGACCGGGAACAGGTCTAGAGCTGTAGAGTTTGATCAGGCTGGGTCTGTGACGGCCCTGCTCCTGTATTTAAGACCGGGAACAGGTCTAAAGCTGTAGAGTTTGATCAGGCTGGGTCTGTGACGGCCCTGCTCCTGTGTTTAAGACCGGGAACAGGTCTAAAGCTGTAGAGTTTGATCAGGCTGGGTCTGTGACGGCCTTGCTCCTGTATTTAAGACCGGGAACAGGTCTAGAGCTGTAGAGTTCGATCAGGCTGGGTCTGTGACGGCCCTGCTCCTGTGTTTAAGACCGGGAACAGGTCTAAAGCTGTAGAGTTTGATCAGGCTGGGTCTGTGACGGCCCTGCTCCTGTATTTAAGACCGGGAACAGGTCTGGAGCTGTAGAGTTTGATCAGGCTGGGTCTGTGACGGCCCTGCTCCTGTATTTAAGACCGGGAACAGGTCTAAAGCTGTAGAGTTTGATCATGTGCTTGTGTGTGTGTGTTTGAGTCAGGAGTGTTAGAGCTGTAGAGTTTGATCAGGCTGGGTCTGTGACGGCCTTGCTCCTGCGTTTAAGACCGGGAACAGGTCTAGAGCTGTAGAGTTTGATCAGGCTGGGTCTGTGACGGCCCTGCTCCTGTGTTTAAGACCGGGAACAGGTCTAGAGCTGTAGAGTTTGATCAGGCTGGGTCTGTGACGGCCTTGCTCCTGCGTTTAAGACCGGGAACAGGTCTAGAGCTGTAGAGTTTGATCAGGCTGGGTCTGTGACGGCCCTGCTCCCGTGTTTAAGACCGGGAACAGGTCTGGAGTTGTAGAGTTCGATCAGGCTGGGTCTGTGACGGCCCTGCTCCTGTGTTTAAGACCGGGAACAGGTCTAGAGCTGTAGAGTTTGATCAGGCTGGGTCTGTGACGGCCTTGCTCCTGTGTTTAAGACCGGGAACAGGTCTGAGTTGTAGAGTTCGATCATGTGCTTGTGTGTGTGTGTTTGAGTCAGGAGTGTTTGTTAAAGAGGTACTTCAGGTTTGGGCTTTTTGATTCACTGACCAATCACATTCACAGACACTCAGGAGCTGGGGGGGGTATTTGGGTATTAGTATTTTGAGGATGCAGTATTTTTATTCTTGCTAATACAATCAAGTTAACTTAAAAAATGCTTAAAATAAAACAAAGTGAGAAATGTGAAGCCTTGTCATGTCCATCTTAATGTATATTTCCCAAACAGCACTGCTGGATGGACAAAAGGGGGAAGTCTCAGAAATCAGAAGATTCCAACATATTAATCTGACTTTACTTTAAATATTAAGGATGCCTTGATCAGGCTTTTCTCTCTAATGCTGATCTCTGATCATCTGTGAGATACCAGCACAGACCTGGTTGAGTGTTTGCTTGAAAAAACTGTTGACAAACTAATTTAACAATTAATTCATTCCAACTAATAAGACGTCCCGTTTAAGGTAACAGCCCCTCATCAGACACCAACAGGTGAAAACACACACCTCCATTTATACACTAATGACCTTTTGCAGCAGCTGGATCTGCCTTAATCAATGTGTAAAATCCTAAATCAGGCAGATCCAGCCTCCTACGCTCCACTCTGCAACAACTGTGAGCCAAAGTGGGACGTCCCAGTCAGAGTCCTTTGGAGCAGGACAAGGTGAGGATACAGGATACAAGATGTTTCTACATACATGTATGAGTTATGGTGTAGAGACACAGAGAGCTGAAACAGTTGACCAGCACACACATACCTACTCTACTGTCTAAGATTACTGTTACCATGTATGTTAGCATGTCTGAGTACAAAATAAACATGTGAAGATGTTCGGACAGTCAGTCAGCATCCATCGTCTGTCACGGTCACAGCCTTATAATATAATATATATATGATAAATATTTAGATAATCTCCAGTCTAGTCTTGTAACATCTTGAAAAGTGTGTTTCTTGTATTTGGTGAAACATTTCAAACTATTAAATCGACTGCTTGTATGGAGATTAGCATGGATGCTAACAGCTTAAGTAGCAGTTTTGTCAGATATGGACTGCATTAATGCAATCTGTAATGTGGTAGTGTCAGTCTATCACACTATGATGGAACAATCATCCAATCACCTGCTGGATATGCTTCTGAAAGGCTCTGTCCATTCCCAAACACTTTCTATGGGCTCTTTCCCTCATGGACCAGTGAAATATACTGAATGGCTTTGTTATCAGGTGAAGGGGTGAATATTAGCCTTAGATATGATTGTGTGTAGATCACTGCCTCAAAGCTCCATCTTTATAAGTTGAATTTGTTGTGAAGGTGAGTAATCAGGCATTCCATCAATATAAAATAGATTAACAATCGGTTAAAAAGGGGAGAAATAACAGACTGATTTCATATTTCCAAACTTTTTGGAGGAGTTTACAGAAGTAAAGATTTAACCTTGGTATGTTTTATTCAATGAAATGTTTTATTAAAGGGTAAAATAAAAATACTGAGGTGCAGTTCTTCTGTCTGGAGGAGAACGCTGAAGAGGTTCAGTAATTTCATGCTGCTCCATCAATTACAGGCCGAAGAGGCTTTTATGTGTAAGTAGGAAAGAAAAAGTAGAAGATAATTTAAAGTGCCAGACGCTGGCTCTGCACTGACCACTTCTCTGGGCAGCATGGAGTCCTCTTGACGAACCACCAGCAGGTTCACGGTCCCACCCATGGGTGTTGCTCTGAGCAGGGCCACCACCTCCTCCTGGGTCTTCCCGTTCAGATCCACTCCACTGACCTGCACACAGATGATAAAGGCTCTGATGAAGAGATCTTCACAGTGAAACTCAAATCAAAGAGCTCTCTGACTTCGACGCCGTGGCCTCCATATAACCTCTATGCAGATTACTGAGCCAGTCAGAGCTGGATTTAAACACGGGTTATTTCCCCTAAAGTGAGCGCTCGCTGATTTCCACGTCACTCTGATTGAAGTTTAATCAAAATATTGTTCCTTCCAGCCACTTTCCCCCCGAGCCGGAGCAGAGCTGTCATCGCCAAAGGGAATGCTGAGTGTTTGACTCATTTCAACAAAAGCTCAGTGAGATTGGATTTGGGAACAAAAAGCATATCAGCACAGACTAATTAATCTTTAAAACAACATCAGGCTCCAGAACACACTGGCTGAACTGAATGCTAACAGGCTGTCAGAGAGAGCAGCCCCACCTCCAGCAGTCGATCCCCAGCCTTCAACCGGCCGTCCTGGATGGCGGCGCCTCGAGGGAGGATGTTTTTGACGTAGATTGGAGCGCTGCCACCGATGGGGACGTCTCTGGATGTGATGCTGAAACCAAGACCCTCTGGACCTGGAAACATGGAAACAAACATGTTAAAGCTAAACATGTGTGATGGTTACAACTTTCCACTGCAAACTTCCAGTAGTTAATCCAGAGGTCTGATGTTCTCTTGGTTTTGGTCCATACTAGTAACCTTTAAAGGGATAGTTCAGTATTTTTGAAGTGGTGTTGTATGAGTTCCATATGGTCACTTAGCACATTAGATACAGTAGAAAGTTCTCTCCTCTCCCTCAGTAAGACACAGACTGTAAGAGTCTATGACGAAGAAATAGACACTAACAGGAAAGTACCGTAAGAACTCAAATCAAAAAGTAATACCACAGTTTAACAGTACACTACATAGGAGTGTTTTAAAGAGCATAAACATTTCTGAAATATAAAGTTTATCTGGACCTAACTAACTCGTGTCATGTATCCCCCCCCCCCCCCCAGTTGATCTAAGCATTCAAGCCAGCCGCCTTCATGTAACTTTTATCAAGTATCGTAACTCTTTTGTTTTGACTGTTAGCGGTGTGAAGAAGAGACAATGCAGGAAATTAAAAAAGGGATGATTATGACAGCGCCGATGAAGTTCCATTCACTTTGGAGTCAAGAGGATACCTGTATAAACCAGAGTTTTCAGAAGAAGAGCTGCTGAAGATGGAGACCAAACAGACTAAAAGGAAAACAGAGGAAAAATCCACGGACACTGGACATCAAGAAAGAGTCGGGAATACAGTGATGTAAATGTTTGACCTGCCAGTACCCAGAGGAAACAGGTGATACAGACGGTGGTATTACTCGTCAAATATATTTTTCCTGCTCTTCTGAATCCTGGAGTTTTGTGGACATTCTTCAATTTTCCGATAATAACCTGAAAAAACGTCCCAGACCTGAAGGACCTAATGACAGTTTCTGCTCAAAGTAAGTAATAATGATCTGTCAGAGACAAATAATCAGAGTAGAGGAGGCTGTTAGTTTATCATAACAGTGCAGACAACTAGTGAGTGTGTCTCTCTCTCTCACACACATGCACACACACGCAATGATTACTGTGAATTTGCCCCATATATATATATATATATATATATATATATATATATATATATATATATATATATATATATATATATATATATATACATATATATATATATATATATATATATATATATATATATATATATGGTCTGGAATGACTCTTTACAGACTGGTTTTGGTTGTCAGGATGCTCACATATATGGGTCCAACTGAACTGTTTCCAATAAGTGGTCTGGTATGGATCGGCACAGATTGGCTCAGGCTGGATCGGTAAAGCCTGATCCTGTTTGTGTTTCCACAGCCAACCAAACCCCACGTGGTAGGCGGCGTATAAGCTGGATGCCGATAGCATGACTTCATAGCATCGCGACACAGTATTAAATACAATGAAGAAGAAAACGTGACACAGTAAACAAAGAGCAATGATGGAAGACATCCAGCAGTTCTTCTTTAATATGATCAGCACGTGGCTTTTTGTTTTGTTTCAGAGAAGGCTGTGTGCCGTGAGAGTTATCTTCACAAAGATGAGCAGAGATTTAAACATGGCGGGTTTATGTGTTGTTCCACTGTCACACAGGAAGTGACGTCTCCTTCGACCAATCAACGGACTGCAGTGTTTCTAGCTCCACCTTCTGGGGTCAGATCGGCATGCTTGGCACCCCAACAGAAGGGTCCAAAAATGTAGAATGGTACGGTTCACTTATAAGGGGTCCTGTGCTGGTTCTAGGCTATGGAAACGCCACAAAAAGTGAGCCGTACTGAGATGAACCAAACTGAACCCTCTGGTAGAAACGGGGCTTTAGAGACATGATGGATGTCCTGGCTTGTTTGCTTTTTTATATTAGTAATTGCTCAATTAAACATTTCTTTATTCTTTTTTAAGTTCCCCTTAGAGGACTCTTAAGTATATTTTTTCAACTTACATCTGGTAAGGTTTCATGCTAGCTTAGCAACTATTTAAATATGACAATGCTAATCATGTACTGGTCGGAGTATAGTCACCAGGAGAAGTAAACAGGGATTCATGCCTGTCAACTCATACTGCTGCATGACCAGCCTTTCCTTACAGAGAATTATGTCTTTCTTCTTCCACCTTCTCTGGAGCAAAATTCAACCAAGCAGCTTAACTATTACAGTCACATCTCCAGTAAGGAGGCATCATTTAAGCATGTAGCTAGATGAAGGCTGAAGCAGCTTGGAGCAGAACTGAGGAGAGCAAAGCAGAGTTAAGCCACAAATGGAACGAACCATTAGCTTATGGCTACATTTTGGTATGTTTTGTGAAGCATGCCCATCATAGACTGTAAAAAAAATGACAAAGCCATGTGACATCCGCTGTTTGGATATCAGAAGCTGTTGATATGCCCTCTGATGGACGCTGCCACACTGCACATCATCTCAACTTGACTTTAAAAGCTTTAAAGCTCAATCAGTAAATCCTCAATAAAAGAAAAAAAAGACATTACAAAGAAATTCCAGCATACAATCATTTTGGTGTGAGGTTTCTGCATAGGCCTTCATTCCAAGTTGATGCCACCTGGTACCAAGTTATGCTTCAAAATAAAATTTAAGATAGGCTAAGATGTTAGCTTGAACAAATACAGTCAAATTTGACTTTGACTTGAGTTGGCATTTCCCTCAAACCATTATTTACACTCCAGTAAGCCACTGCTCTCTTGAGAAGGGTGTTTGTGAGGAAAAGCAGCTAAGAAGGAATTACTAGCCTTCCTGCTCAGGTGTGTTGTGCTATTTGTAAAAACAGTTGGGAGAAAATTAGCCAGAGGCTAAAAGACTGGCTGTGCCCACAATGGTAACAATTTGCTTTATATTGTGTTGGAGCATTTATCAAAATATCACCCAAGGTTCACCCCCGTAATGGTATTCCTAAGTTCTCCTTTAAAGCCTGTTTATGATAAATAAAGGGAGAAAAGCTGTTAAAGAGGGGAAGGTCGTGTCTTTTCTGTATGCTATCTGGTTATACTGATAAACAGAGCTAACCAGCTTCTAGCCAAGAAGCATACAGTGCTCAGAGTCTATGATTTAAAGTTGGCATTCCAATCAAATAAGAGGAAGACTTGATTTCAAACCAGGCTTATTTCCTTAATTGTATGTAAGGCTCCTGTTTAAGATCCATTAGGAGCAAAGCTGTCAAAGAGGGAAAGCTACCATCTTAGCTTCCGGTTAATTTGCCACCTCTGCTTGCTATCTGCAGTTAAACCAGTTGGAAAACTTAAGGAAGCTGATTAAGACTTGAGATGGAGGTGAGAGACACCGAGGAAAGAATTTCAGTGAAATAACCTTAATTAATTATCCATGAGTTTTTTTTTATGTATTTTTTTAACTCCATTGAGGATCTTCATGTAAGACTGTGACAGCAGGGGTTTATTTGTTTACTTTGGTAAACACAAAAGCATTTATTGTGTTAGTTTGTTTATACAAAATGTGTAAATAAATTATTAACAGACAGATATGCACATTAAAATGCTGTAGGTAGGTACCATGTGTTACCGAGACGATAATAGTCTAAAGGAACCTAAAATAAGTAGCATCAAACTATCATGGACGCTGACGCTGAAACATGCCAGACTCCATCTCTAAAAGATCCTTTTCATTACTTTACATGCAGCGGTAACACAAGAAACCACCATGCAAGGATCAAATTATGGTTGTCCACCATGTTCCAGCCTCCTGTAGTTAATACAAACATACGTACTTCCATTTTTCATGGGTTTGCCAGGGTGTGTCTCAGTGGAAGCTTTTAGATGTAAAAATGAAGAAATGCTCCAAACACTAAATATAGCACCGATGCTATGAACCAAAATTGAGTGTTTATGATAAGTGCATGTGGACTGCAAAACCACGGTCGGATTAAAGACCGGTTCTGGTCCAGAATAAGCAGAGAGAAGTGAAAGATTATGGATTGTAAAGAGCATCAAAACACAGTTCAATAACAGCTGGAGATATAGAGCATTACTGCAGAGGACAAACATGCTGCTTTAATCATCCATGTACCACATGTCAGAAGTTTGGACCAGAGAAGAGACAGATTCAGTCTCAACAACAGGTCTGAGGGTCGTGTTCAGATCCTGTCTGGGCCAAGAAAACCTCATGATATGGAAAACAGTTTGGAGTCTGCATGTGTACAAAGCACAAACCCTCACATGTTCATTTATTACTGCCTCACTCTGATGAACAGATGAGAACAATAACCTGAGTGTGAGGCTGGGTATCGTCCTCAGAGAGGATCTACACAGACATGGTCAGGTGGCTGTGGATCATCAGCCTTGATTTAGTCCAGGTGTGGTGGGCAGACACTCAGTACTGACTCATTATCTTACCATCAGAGACACAGAGAGCTTCTCTGAGCTTCTCAGGTTGTTTTTATTTCAAATATCAAAAGTCTGCTTGAAGTTTTTTTAATACTTCTGTGGTGTAGCGTCACATCGGAGCCGCAGCTTTGGTCCAATCAGCAGTACAAGTCCTCATCCACCAAAACCAAAGCTGTAATACTGTTCACACTGAGGCCTTTCCTCTGATCATCCTAAGGCAGAATACACAGAGTTTGCTCAGGCTTTGTGGACATGTGCATATAAAAGGACAGATAGAGAAGGAGAGCTCAAAGCCAACAACCAAGAGAAGACATCAGGCAACATGGCCTCCATTTCTCACAGCAGCAGAGTCAAAGTAATGGGACACGGAAGAAGTGGGTAGATTTTGGTGTTGATGTAAATCCAAATGCAGATCCAGGAGTTTTTTTTTTAAAGGATTAATTAACAGTGAGATATTTTAAACTTTTCCCCCTGTAACTCCAGAAGGCCTCATCGGGGTCTGATTTAACTTTCAGAGCATGATGGTCGTGGGAAAAGACATTGGACTTTGTTGGTGATCCAAATCTAGATGTGGATCTTATTTTTTTAAGTATTTGTTAATAGTGTGTAATAGGGAACTATATCACATTTTTACAATAACTTTCCCCACAAATATCTCTGTAGAGGTTTTCCCTCTTGGAGCATTAATTATTATTTTTGTGTGCAAAACAAAGAGGACTAACACATGGATCACCTGTCCATCCTGTTATTGAATGCTGACTCTGTAGAAATGGTTAAGCTAGTTTCTGGTCTGTTCTCTTTTGTTTGTAATCACATAGAGAGGGGATGTTGTGCAGTTATTCATAGCAATGTACCTAAGATCTGAATACAATAAGAGACCATAGAGAGTAACCAGATGCTTTAAAATGCTTTTGCCACACATGTTTTTGAAGAAAATAATGAATCTGGCTACTGAAACACAGCCTGTGCCATTTTAAAGTGAACTCTGTGGTAAGACTAAATTCACCAGCTGGATCTATTTCTCAGAAGGCAGCTGTGCAGAGCCGTTTGCTCTATGTTTTAAGTCTGACCTTTATGGTTCATCAAATGAATATGAATTGCAGGTCTGGGGGAAGTAGGCAAACACAATAACGGATAAATAAGAGGATCTCAGGCCTGACCTTTCTGCTGACCAGAGCCAAATTTGTCAAATAAAAGCAAGAAATGGTTTAAATGTCAGCCGAGGAATGAGCCAAAATCTAATTCTTTTTTTTTACTGAATATTTAAACATTGCTGCAGAATGCCACTGGATGAGTCAGTACAGCTCAGAGAGAGATTCCTCCATGCAGAACCTCGCCGTCGGCGTTTGGAGCAGCCGAGTGAGAGCGGCGTTCTGTGGTTTCAGTGGAGGCTTCGGGATGGTAACAACAGTGATTAGTATTCATGTCAAAAAGGAGCTGCTCATTTCACAGAGCTGTCAGCACCTCTGATGGTTCGTCGTGACCTACTTTTCCCAGTGTGTCTCTGCAGCAGTCTGTCGAAGTGTCGTGGCGCTGACAGTGATGGCGTTGATGAACAAGGAGCTCAAAGAGGCGGAGAAACAGAGGAGCGTGGATGGGAGCTTTCTCTGGGCCTCAGCACACAAACAAACTGGTGGGAAGGTGATAAAGGGGCTGCTTATAAAGTGAAAAAGTTGAGCGGTGTGGGATAACGATGTGCTGTGATCGCTCCATCAATGCGGCATGATAACTACGCAGGCAGAAAAAAAAGCTGTCATGGCGAACGTTAAAATCTGCAGAGTGTGTACTCATGAAAGCCAAACTTTTTTAAACAGGAGCCGATGCATCTCTGACAGGTTTAAAGTCAGCACACATTTCTACAACAAAGTTAAGAGAAGGGCGTCAGAGCAGAAGACTTTATATTACACACTGATGTCTGTATGGAGCTGTGACGAGCGTTAGCTCTTTATGATGAGGGCCGAGGTTAAATATAAAGATCATGGCTTAAATGACATTTTAGACTACTACTTCACAGTTTGGGATCTACAATGGCTGCCTATCTATCTATCTGTCTGTCTGTCCGTCTACCTACTGACCGTCCAATCAATCAATTCATCGATTGGACAACAATCTACCTACCTACCTACCTACCTACCCACCTACCTACCTACCTACCTACCTACCTACCTACCCATCCATCCATCCATCCATCCATCCCAGCATTAAACAGTTGATTGGTTCTATTGTCAGTTGTTGTTTTCTGTTGTTATACATAGTTTTTAATGACGGAAAACAATGATTTGTGAATTCTATTCATCCTTTATATATTGAATACACTGAAAAGGCATGTTTTTAATGTTAAAACTGATTAACTTAATTGTTTATTTGGCAAATATTCACTCAGTACCTCTGCCAAGGAGGTTATGTTTTCAGGAGAGTCTGTCTGTGAACAAAATAACTCAAAAGTTATGGATGGATTTTGTTGAATTTTCAGGAAATGTTCAGCATGGGAAAAAGAAGAACTGATTCGATTTTTGTGTTGATCCGGATCAGCGTCTGGATCTGCCATGACGAAAAATGCGATTTTGGTGAATAACTACTGAACTAAAATAGATATCACTAGAAAGCACTCGGAGAGCGCAGACCTCTGCCAGCGCCACAGTCCTCAGCCATATTGTCATTTTGACCATAAATATTACTCCTACCTTTATTTCATCTAAATATTTAGATTCCTTGACCATGAAAACATACCATTAGCAACTGGATTCATAATGATATCTATTTTAGCTCAGTAGTTATTCACAGAAATCACATTTTTCATCATGGCAGCCAGACGCTGATCCAGATCAACACCAAAATCCAATCAGTTCTTCCTTTTCCCATGCTGAACATTTTCTGAAAATTTCATCCAAATCCATCCATAACTTTTTGAGTTATTTTGTTCACAGACAGACAAACTCCCCTGAAAACATAACCTCCTTGGTGGAGGTAATTGTTAATCCAGTTGTTAATGGTATGTTTTCATGGTCAAGGAATCTAAATATTTAGATGAAATGAAGGTAGGACTAATATTTATGGTCAAAATCACAATATGGGAGAGGACTGCGCTCTCTGAGTGCTTTTCTAGTTTGTAGGTGGAATTATTTCACATTCTAACTTGATGACCGACTTGATGGCCCAAGTTGTAAGAACAATAACACTCATTTACCTGAAGCCTTGAAACAGTCACTGTGAGCTCGCCTATGTTAACCCTTTAAGGCCCAAGACCATAGATTATAGCCAGAAAATTCTAGTTTTCTGAAGCTGAAATGTTTGTTTCACTTTCTGCTAAAATCCATAAAAATCAAAATGTCCATAAATTTCAACATATAGATTTTTCATATCTCATTTGATACATTAGGTGTTTTTGGCAAATGATAATCCATTTGAGGACATTTTTATCATTTATCTGATTGTATTCAGATGTTTTTTTGTAATTTGTTGATCATATTGAGTAGAAAGAGGTATTATAAATGTATTTATCAAATATGATACAATTGGCTTCATAGGGTTAAAATGTGTTTGAAAACTGAAAGTGAGAAGCAAAGCTGTGCTTCATAAGGAGAATAGGAGTTTTGTTGAGCATCAGACCACTGCTGAATGTTTGTTAATGCTACAGAAGCTGTTTAGAGCACCTGAGTATTCAGCTTTATTAACAAAAATAAACAAAGATATAACAAAATACATCTGAATGGATTTGAGAACACTATCACCCACACAGTCAGGTCTCCTTCATGCCTCTGCAGATAAACGACAGATAAACTGACCAATCACGGACATTTATGGAGGTTAAGAGCTTATCAACTAACCAAATGAAGGGTGTCAGCCACACCTGTAAGTCTATAGTGACTGTAGATGTTGGCCCAACCACATCCAGGACGTGTTTGTTCCTCTTCCCTCTCGTCTCCTCCGGCCTTCATGAAGCCTAATGAGCAGAATCAAACTCCTGCCCATTGTAAGATCTGGTTGTTAACAGACTCCAATCAGGCAATTAGGAGGATGCATCTCTAATAGGCCTTCAGTAATTAAGCACTGACGTCTTTATTTTGGGTAATAGAGGAGCAGGATAAAAGTGATTGTATCCCTTCCTGGATTAGTTTGAGTCCTGGCTTCGATAAGCCAATTAAACAGCAAACATGAGGAGAGGCTGAGGCACATCACAATGACTTAATGGGCCGCGTATGTCCTTTTTCCACCGTGCTATTTGATTAAGGCACTCTTGTTAATTCGCCATGCCAAGATGTGCTCCCGCCACTCAGAGCAGCGAGCCACTCAGGCCGAATCACAACAATTACACAGAGGCAACAACAAAACTGCTGGAGCTCTCCTAAAAGTACATTATGGGTAATAAAGGCTGATGGTAATCAAATGGAACTGTCAAATGGATTTCAGAGGCACAGTTCCCAGAGACTGTGATGGGCTTTGGTAATTTCCAAACTACAGTCATTTGGATGATAATGCAGCTCCTCTTAGAGTTCAAGAGTAGCTTCAAGTTAACAAATACGGCACACGTCCTGGTAAACCCATTTAAATAATAAGCAGTAATATAAGAAACCATGTCTGTTACTTTGAAAGAACCTCCTTAAGAGAACTAAATCACTCCAGCAGTGTCAGACTTTCTTTCTTTTTCAGTCCCTGCTGGAGCAGAGAAGCAACACAGAGTGAAAATTAAAGGTGGTATTGTTAGAGATGCAGCACAGCAATGAGCTCTCATTAAATGTCAGGGCCTCAAAGGAAGAACATTTCTGACTTTACTATCCCATCAGTCTGAGCTTTTCTCTAACTTTGGTTCTTCACTGTCCTTCCATGGACCAAAACCCTGCTTGTTAGGTAACTGAAGATCTACGTGAGTTTGTGAATGTCTGTCTCTCTACATCAGCCCTGTGCATGGTGGGACCAGTCCAGGCTCTGCTCAATGTTAGGCCAGATGGAAAAAACACACTAACAGTCAAACAGTTTCAGGCCTTAAATTCACACATGTACCAACAAATTACTCATACTCACATGTCCACTCTCAACCTGCACACATTTTAGTTTAAAAATTATAAAATACATTTTACAGTTTCTGTTCAGGTGAGGCCTTTATTCTGGGCTTCTATAATCGTCATATACAGTTACCTGAAACAGTATATGAACCTTTTGGGCTTGCTTTGATTTCTGCTTAAATTGGTCATAAAATATAATTTTTATTATAATAAATAAATATAAATCTTCATCTAAGTCACATCACTAGACAAACACAGTCTGCTTAAACTTATTCCCCACAAAATATTCAGCTTTCATGTTTTTATTCGACACACTATGTAAACAGTCACAGTGCAGGGTGGAAAAAGTATGTGAACCTTTGGATTTAATAACTGGTTGACCTCCTTTGGCAGCAATAAGCTCAACCAAACGTCTCCTGTAGTTGTAGATCAGACCTGCACAACAGTCAGGAGGAGTTTTGGACCATTCTTCTGTACGAAACTGTTTCAGTTCAGCAATATTCCTGGGTGTGTTTTTTATAGGGCAGGGCAGCTTTAACCAACACATCCTATCTAATCACATTGATTGGACTCCAGGTTGGCTGACTCCTGGCTCCGATTAGCTCTTGGAGAAGTAATTGGCCTAGGGGTTAACATACTTTTTCCACCCTGCACTGTGACTGTTCACATAGTGTTGAATAAAAACAAGAAAACTTAAATTTTACTTTATATATCAGAAAAAAAGAGTCTTAATAAGAAATACAGGAAGGTCAGAAAAGATCAAAAAAAGAAAACTTTTGAAAATTGTGAAAAAATTAAGGAAAAAAAAAACAAAAAATGGCTAAAAATATGGAGAGCAAACTGGACAGGCTGCTGCTGTTTACAGCGCCATGGCAACTATATAAGCCTATTGTCTTTTTCTTTCATGTAACCCAGGTCACAAATGGTATTAATTAATTGCTGTTTTTAAAATGTGTTTCTGCTGTTATAAACATAATGATATGTTGTTTAAGTGGATTGTTCAGTTTTTTCATACCTGCACTTGTAAGCAAGGAGAAAAGAACATCGAACTCAGGTAACGTAGTCTCACGTGACTTGTAAAAATCACGTTTATTATCATCGTTTGTTATCGCGAGATTGAGTAAGCCAATCCACAAAGAGCATGACCTTTAAAAGACGGAAGTGCGCTGTTTTCGAGTCTCCCCACCTACGAGACAGACGCCAGGACACCTTCTCCTTCGTGAAGACTTCGTTGAGAAAAATAATTACTTTGATTAACGAGAGACTATCTCGAGGATCGTAAGGGTGAGCTACAGACAAGATTGTCTGCTTAAAGGTGCAGTGTGTAGAATGTTTCATTTTATACATCCACCGCATTTCACCAAACATAAATGGTGAATATAGGAGATATATGTTTCTATTTGTGTGTAAAGTATGTCAATATAGGAGTACAATCATCCGCATAAAATGTTTTATTTTTATTTAGTTAGAAATATCGTTATAAAAAAATTACATTACTGCGGGCCGCTGTTTCGTGTAGGCCGACATATTGATCCACCGTGTTGTCTACAGTTGGTTTTTAGGGACAAAAAGAACAAAACGTGAATCTGTCCGCCGCTTCTGAAATCTACCAGGAATGTAGGTGAAGAAGAGGAGAGGATGGCAGTGGATGCATAGAAAGTTGTTACTCTGTCCTCGGGATTCAAACTGTGTGTATAAACACACACACAACATAAACTGTGTGCTGTGTTCAGGATCCTTTTTGGTCTTCACAGTGTTCCGTTGCTCAGCGACGTGACGTTTTGGCTACGGTTAGGTTCATTCTAGAATCTGAACACTAGATGTCGCTAAAATGCCAAGTTCTACACACTGTACCTTTAACTCCGAACTGGCCAGGTTTTTTCCATACTCCAAAGGATCCATAGAAGATGGTAAGCTAATTAGTATTTTCATCAAGTTGGATAACACATATTTTTGTTTGATTCATAATCGTTTGTTTGAAAGTTCTGTTTTTGTCTACTTTAATTTAAGTTTATGTTAAATAATAATTTTAATGTAAACGAGTGCTACATTTACACCACGGGATGATCATGTGAGAAGATCTTCAGGATTTCCAGATAATCGAGCTGTTGGTGTCACGTGGTTGTTATGTTGTCTTGGTTTCAAAAGTCCCATCTCCACCACTACATCATCTCTGTGACCCTGTGCACCAGCAAAAACTTAAACATCACTGCATTTTTATAAGTGTAGTTTTTTAAGCTTAAAAATTCAGTGATTGTATTATATAAAATTATTTTCAATAGGATTTTTTGCATAATTGGTCATTTTTATAACAGCTTTTCAAAAGGGAAGTCGGCCTTGCAGAAGTCCACAGCATCCTGAGGGTATAAATACACATGAAGTAATGTGGCCAAACTCCTGGCATCATTCCCCGTCTGGAGCTTCACCAACATCTCCACAGTCATGGTTTACTCAAATTAAAGGCCTCTGTGCACAAAATAAGACAAACTTTATCCAGTTATGCAGCCGCCCCAAATAGGATGTGAACTCTTTAGGTCTGCTGGCAGGATTTGGGGAGCCATGCCAAACATATTAGAGCAGCTTGTCACTGCATCTCCCCCGTGCACGTTGCATTTAGCCTGCACTGCTGCCCTCGCTCAGTGCACATTCCCCTGAAGCTCAAAGCTACGGCCTCGGTGCCAGCTTTCAGGAAAACATCTGCTCCCTCCGACAGAAACAAAAAAGATGGAGGGAGAGAAAAAACTGGCTCCCCTCTCAACCAAACAACCAATCTTCAGTTCATACAAGAAAACACTGAAGTGATGAAAATGAGATGGAGCCTGGCAGAAAGCCCACCACAGCGGTTGGCTAAGAAAAACTGCAGCTCCAGTTTCAAAGCCCGTCCACATCTACAAACACACAGACCTCAGATGGGAGTAGATTAATTAGCTGGACCCAACCAGGAAGTGAAACAAACCACAAAGTCAGTTGATCTGTTTGTATTTGGTCCTCTTGGATGGAACAAACCTTCAAGAAAAACAGTGTTTCTTTAATAGATCACTCTGTTGGTTCTTGTTTTTGACGGGATGTATGAAGGCAGACCAAAATGTAATCACCAACATAAAGTTTGCTGGACTCTGGTTCATGGCTGAAGCTGCATTACTGTTGTATCGTTCATTGAGTTTGTTTTCTTTCAAACTGATCTCGTTAAGGCAAACCAAAGCCCTCCAAATAATGTGAAACATGACCGCCCAGTGCTAGCTGGGGTTGTAGATGCCGTCTTTGTTCTTTCCAATCAGCCTATTGTCTTTTTCTTCTACAGAAGATTTATTGAGTATTTTTAGTTTTAGATACAGAGTGGCTATTGGTCAGGCAGCCTTAAAGGGATAGTTCAGTATTTTTCAAGTGTGGTTTTATGAGCTCCATGTGTCCACTAAGTACATTATTTACAGTAGAAAGTTCTGTCCTCTCCCTCAGTAAGACACAGTCTGTAAGAGTCTGTGATGAAGAAATAGACGCTAGCAGGAAAGTACCGTACCAAAAACAAAGGGTATTTTCTCCACCTACAAGAACTCAGATCAAAAAGTAATAACACAGTTTAAGAGTACGATACATATAAGTGTTTCCGGAAATATACAGTTTATCTGGACCTAGCTAACTCGTGTCATGTATTTCTCCGCGCAGCGCTGCTGTGAGCTGCTGAATCACTCCTTACTCCTTACTGTGCCTTACTGAGAGAGGAGAGAACTTTCTACTGCACCTAATGTATTAGTGGCCACATGGAGCTCATACAACCACACTTAAAAAAAAAACTGAACTATCCCTTTAAGTCCTGCCTCAACATGGCCTCTCTGTCTGGAAGCAGGTTAGCTAATGTTCAGTTAAGATTTTGTGCAGCATGTATTCAGGTTGAGCTAAAAGACTCACAGTGATGGTTTGCTTTCATGTTTAGTCCTGTTGTTCTGATCAGTTTTACATCCACAGAGAACCAAACTGAAACTTTCATTTCCAACCCAGCTCTGGTTTTTCAGTCTGCATGAGTGTTTCCAAACTTTCCAAAAGTGCAGATCAGGGTTTGGACCAAACATGTCGGGTCACTTTCACGTCACCTCGCCCCTCCTTATCTGTCTGACTGTCTCCACATCACTGCTCCAGCTCCCTCAGATCCTCATCCATCCTCCTCACTGTGCCCTCTGCCTCAGCTCCATCAGGGCCGTCAGCCTCTCTGGAACTCTCTCCCCCCAGAACCCCAAACTTTAAACTCCCTTCTTCAAATCCAGACCCAAACCCACCTGTTCAGGACTGCATACTCCACTTAACCACAAACTGCCTTTTACATCCCCATATCTGTTTTGTCTGTTGTGTTTTTCTGATTTTACTGTTTTATTGTTGTTTATTGTTGTTTATTTCTGTTCATACAGTGACCTTCAGAGTCTTGACAGGTGTCATGGTTTTCCAGGACATAGTCTAACATCAGTCCTTATGGCAGGAACCAAGAGCACAGCTACAGCCCCAGATAGCTGGAGACATCTCCATGTGACATGTGAGCTAAAGATGCACTTTATGGTTTGATTTTTGGAAAGTCAAGTTTATAAAACCATTGGGATCTGAGGCTGCAGTACTCCGTAAATACTTCCAGGGACTTTCTCTAAACTAATAACCAATGATGATCTGATATGTGGAGCAGGAAAGTCAAGCTTACAGCTACCACAGATCTAGTGAGTAAATGTTTCATGTGTGCATTAAATAGTTTTGGGCAGGAAAACCTGAACTGATCGATGAATGTGGAGCAAACATACATGTGGACTTAAGGTTGGACTGATCAGATCTGAGGGGTTAAAGATGAGTGTGGCTTTGCATGAACGGTAATGATTTCTTAAATATTTCCTGAATGGGTCAAGGTTGCCTTCTCTAACAAACTGTATGATGAATTAAATGAATGCAGATAATAAGAAGACCTCATGTCCTCATGGGGAGGAGGCTGAAGGTGTGAAAGATACAAAACTAAAAAAAGACAGAGAGATAAACTTTATCAGCCTCTGCTCACTCTCCTCCAGAACACGAGACAGTTGACTGATTATAGATTTAATTATCCAAATATCAAAATACATGTATACTCTAGAGAGGCTGTTTGAGCTCAGACTGCTGCTGGATGTGTCTGTTTGTTCAGCTGTAGGTTTGACAAACATGACTTTAACACTTTGATGCTAACAATAAAATGATTTCAGTCTAAAATAAATTATTCTTGTTTCCTCATTGTTCGAAGCTCAAGTTAAATAAGACTGACAGCTGCTCAAAGCTTCACTGTCACAAATACTCTTCTTTGAATAACTATATAACTATATAACTACAAGTATATGTCTATAACTATATTAGAATAACTACTTCTGTTGGCTGCTGCAGCCCTGATAAAGTTTGTTCTGTGACAGCGAGAGTGTTCTTACCTTTCTTGAGCTGGATGTTGAACCTGCGGCCCTTGCTCTTCAGGTAGGAGCTGCTGTTGGACGGGTTGGTGCTGACCCTGCGCTGCAGGGACGGGGAGGGGGCCGAGGCCGTCCTGGTGATGGTGGTGTGGGGTAACGAGGGGAAACGACGGCCCGGCTCTGGAGTGCTTCCAGAGAGAGGACCCTGGTGACTACTGAACAAGAGAAAACAAAGAGTATTAGCTCTTTCTTCTTCTGTCTTTATTTTATCATCAGCACAAACAACGGAGCCCTTATATAGATTTATATTTATATACCCGTCATTGTCAAAAACAACTTTGCTGCTGTCTTTTTATGGCTGGGACTTTCTTCCTTCAGTTCACCAGACTAACTTCATACTGGCTGACATGTTTTTAAATCATGTTCATCGATTATAAATAGAAATGTGTGCCGGTCTTAAAGTCAAAACACTTTTCAGCAAATTTAAAGTAGCATAAACTTCATGTAAGTGCTTGTAAATCTGCAGAGCTCTGCAGGAGTCAGGCTGTGCTCCAGTGATCATATCTATCACACGTAAAATGGGTTCTGACAACGTTTTTGCAGTTTTACGACAGAGTGTTTTCAGTCTTCTAACAAAGTCTAACAGGTTTACCTTTAGCGTAAGTCTATGGTCTTATACAAAATGTGCTGGTTGATGAAGTTGGAGAACTTAATTGACTTATAAGCAGCCCTGATGTTTTTTTTTTTTAGGGACAAATGAAATGTGGGCTTGAATTTATAAAGTCTGGTTGATATCTTGTATCTGGTAACAATCTAAGGTTTGGAGTCGTAGTGAAATTGTAGTCTGAGACTTAAAAACTCTAAGGTGGCATTAACACCAGTCACCTCTGTTTTTTTCAAAGTTCATTTGATTGTGGATGCTCCTAAAGCTCACATGAACAAAGAACCAAACTTTGGTCCAGCTGAAGCCAGGGGGTCTCAAAGAATGAATTAAGGGATAAAAATGATTAGCACCAGCAGACTCCAGTTCCGCTAACAGGTTAACATCTTCTCGTCTGAGCAGAATCAGGTTTGTTTGTTTGGATAAATATAACATGTGAGCAGCATAAACACGATGGGTTCTAATTTCTTAGACCAGGCGCAAGTGCAGGCGCACCTGCCCTGCGCCGGCCTTCGCCGCGCGGATAGGGTGTCACCAGCGCACTTTGCAAGTTTGCTGCAGTGCCAATAGAGGTGCACTCAAGGCGCAGAGGAGCACAGAGGAGCGCGTCCACACCCACGTCTCTGCCTCTCCACGCAAATGTCAGAGTAGGAGGAGAAAAGACGTGAGTGGTTTTAACACAGCCGAGTGTTGTCTCCACCAATCAAATGAGCGCCTCTCCTCGCCTTTAAATGCGCTGCGGCCGAGGCGCAGCGTCTGATTGGTCTGAATGATCCCTGCTGGAGACGGTCAGAGCTGCTGTCATTCAGCAGCTGGGAGAACAGACTGGCCATCGGGGCGCGCATCGGAGGCCCATATAGACAAATATGGGAAATCACGGGTAAATTCTGAGTGACATACATTTATTTTCTCTCCTTTTTCTTCGTCTTTTTTCTCCCTCTTTTCTTTGAATTTAATGAAATGAGAGAAGCCAGATATATACTCAGTATCAGATGTTAAGGCTGTTTATTGTTGACTTGTAAGATGTGCATCAAACTTCCAGCTGCTGTCAGGTTAAGTTTCCATGATGACAAACGGCTTTAATCCGACATCAGATGTGACGGGACAGTTAATATAGATACAAATGTATATGCTGGTTCAGACGGTTACATTAAATAGTGATTGCTGTGATTGTTTATTGCATTAAAATGTGCCTGACACTTTGGAAACCTGCCTCTGAGGCTCTGTTGATGTGTGCTCACATGTGCGCCCGTCACCAAATTACAGCTGCGGAGGGTGCGCTCCGCCCTGCGCCAAGGTTAGACCAGGTTGGGGCAGGCGAGCTTTCAGCGCACTGTTTTTGGCACAAAATTGTCACTGTGCCAACATGAATCTGTCTGCACCCCCCCCCTGGTGTGCCGTCACACCCATCTCTGCGCAGATGGTCAACCATATTGTCAAATTGGCAGCGCACGGCGGTGCGCCGCACGAAATTAACACTGCGCGGGGTGCGGCAGGCTTGCGCCCCCTGCGCTGCGCCACGAAATTAGAGCCCTTTATCTTTATTCTAACACAGTGGAGCTGCTTTGTGCTGACTAAAGCTTCAGCTTGAAGCTAACGGTGTATCTCCAGGTCCTTGTGCAACAACATGCTGGATGACAGTAACAAAGACCACAATCACAGCCTCAGAGAGTCCTGAAGGAAACTCCTGACAGGCTGTGGTCCACCTGACAAAGTGCAGAGTCAAAGAAAACCAAACCAGGGTAAATTCAGGGTTTCTGCAGAAATCAGTCAAATTTAGTGCTTTTAATGCCAGTTAATGCTGCAATGTAAAATTTTAATGCCACAAACTCAAGAAAAATGTTTTTCTTTGTAAATACTACAAAAACTCATCTTGAACTTGTCTGAGCTTTTATTACCACATTTTATAAAAATGAACATATCTTACAAATCAGTCTATAATTATGTATTATTAACATTTATTTTATTAAAAACTACAGAAATCATTTTAATAACACTTTTAATGCCATTTAAGACCTTAATTTTTGCTAAATCAATTTAATGACTATTGATGCTTTTAATGCTTGGCCCTGAAAACAACACTGCAACTTCAAGCCCAAACTGTAGGTTTTTTTTTTCTTAAGACTTGAGAGGGTGTCAAACTACAGCTTTCAGAAAAGATGAAGTTTTAGTGAAGTCCCTATAGTATATTTTAGACAGAACTACAAAAACTATCTTCTTAACATGAAACTATGAAGATGCCTCAGTGGATCAGTTCATGTGGAGCTTTATAAACGGTGTAGGACATGTTGAATGAAGAGTCTTCATAGAAATTAAAGAAGTGTTTTTATGTTCAGATTTGACATGGCTCTGTTTGCAAACCCTTACAGCCGTGCAGCTTCTCCTGAACAGTACGTTTACTCTCCATAACCCCCCCCCCCCACCACAGGATCACAGGTGAGTCTCACCTGTGGTTCAGTCCTGGCAGTGGACCAGATCTGGACGTCCGTGACCCGGCCAAACTGGACCTCTCCCCTGCCAGCTGTGAGTCGGTGCTGAAGCGGACTCTGGTGGACTGTGGCGGGCTGAGCTCGTGCTGGGCCAGCAGCTCGTACTGCCTCCTCATGGACGCCGGGACCACGTGGAAGAGGATGAGGCGTCCTCGCATGGCCTGCCTGAAAATGTTCTGTGCTCTGTAGGTGAGACGGAGGAATGAGAGGGAGGTCATGCAGACAGAAGTGAATTAGTTTGAACATGATAAGAGCCTCTAATACAATAGTGAACTATCACAGGCTGACAGATGGAGCAGGATAAGGAGAGCCGTGAGCTGCTGCATGCTAGGAGCAGATAGGAGCAAAGGAGGCTAGCAGTGCTAATCACAGAGCAACGCAACGCCAAGGACAGAAATTACATTATCTATAATTACCAGCATCAAGGCAGGAAGGAGATAAGGGCAGTGGGTCAGTTTGGAAATATTATACCATGTCTATTTTACTGGAACATTCTGTTAGGGGCAGTCCCTCTAATGTATATGTGTGTTTGTGTACAGGTAGGGACGGGAAACAGGTTTAAAGGTTTAGAGGCAATGTTGATATTTATACAGAAAGAATATGCATTATCAATCAATCAAACTTTATTTATATAGCACTTTTCATCCAGGACTTTGTAATACAAAGTGCTTTACATGGGAAAAAAATAAAATAAAATAACAATTAGTGGAATAAAAAGCAGAAAATTGCATAAAATGAAATCATAAAACCCCCACAACCCCCCCTTCCCCAAACCATATTTATTAAAAATGAGGAAACACAGGAGCTAAAACTAAATAATACTTAAATAATACTTAAAAGTACTCCAAAATACTAGAGGGTAAGATAAATAAATGTGTAAATACATAAATAAATAAAATAATATAACAATATAGAATAAAGTTGGATTAATAATATGGTAAAATGAGAAAGTCTAATAAAATCAACTAAAATATGATAATTAAAGGAAAAGCAATTAACAAAGAATAAAATTCAAAATAAAAAATATGAACTGGAATGTAGAAATAAAACAAAATAAAAGGTTTAAAAAAGGTTAAAATATAACGTAAAATAATAATAATAAATACAATCAGCTAAAAGCATTAATACAACATTTAATCTTTAATCTTATTTGATTGTTGTGTACAATATTTAAATTATTGATGTCTTGTTTTATGAGTTAGTTGTTTTATTTTTACTCTATGACTCTGTGTGTTTGACTAAAATAGTTGAATGTGCTGCTTTTCATAGGAAGGAAACTTTTGAAATAGACATTTTTAATCTTTTTACTTTATTTTTCACGTCTCACGTCTTCTCCCGCTTATCCATATTACTTTATTTTTCACAGTTTCCATATTAACTACATACATAAGAGCTCTGGGAGGTTTCCTAAATAGTAAAGAGGCAAACATAATAAAACATCTACAGTCATCCATTTGTTTTCCCTGTAGAGAATCAGATGAAGCTCTTTTCCCCTCCCATTTGGAAACACTCAGATCTGAGGGTGGCAGCAAATATAAAACAGTATTTAAGAGCAGTTTCAGCTTCAACAGCCAGCTTTCAGACAGGGTAATGTTTTCTCTGATTCAGGCTCTCTGCGGTTAAGTTTAACAGGAGAGTCGTCTATAATAACTTAATGTTAGATAAATGCTAAAGCACTCTTGGACTTCATTTGAGAACCACGACAGTAGAGCATCTTTGCTGTGGTGGAAAAGGACCTTCACGAGCTGGACCAAAATCATTAAAGGATATTTCCAGAACTTTTTAAATTCAACCATGTGCTAGTAAGGTGTGCCTAATAAAGTGACCAGTCTAGGTTGTGTATCACTAATCAGCTCAAAACAAAGAAGTACTTTTTGGTCTGTATTGCTCTACATAAACCTGTGCATGATGTAGAGATGATCAGACTCCACAGTCAGCAGTGATCATTAATCCTGCATCGCTGAAGCTTCCAGAACAAGCGGACGTAGATTTCATTCCTTACAAAAATAATGTGGAAAAAAAGCCAAAACACACACAGTGAGTCAAGTTTGGGGGCTAAATAAGTCAAGACAAGAGCCTGACATCATTCCCCGGTGCAGGGTTTGTTTAGTCTGGTGTGCTGGTGGCACTTAGCATATAGATAGACTGACCGGGAGCAAGCCAGGCAGCGGCATGTGGCGGCACGAGGAGCCCATGGCACCGAGGAATCCAACAATCCCACCTCCTGTTTCCAGACCCCCATTACCATGCCAGTAATACCACGCTGATTCTATCCACATGACGGGCGCTAAGCTGCTTCCACCGCGACAGACAGCACTTGATTCGAGCCGTGTCACTGAAGCGAGGTGTGTACGCCATTTCGAAGCGCTCCTGCAGGATTTTGACTCTCCCTTCTTATTCTTATGGAAATTTACAAAGAAAATCCTCCACGCTGAGGTGTGTGTGTGTTTGTGTGCAGCTTGATTGTTCCTCCACCTGCACATACATATACAGTGCCATCACTCCACTAATCAGCCTCCATGCAGGCCTGATTGAATAATAAATCACCCCATCAATGCATCATTACATTCACTTAAATTAAACGCCTCAAAATATTTACCCATGCAAAACAATCCAAAGAGATTAACTATCACTTTAAATTGTCACTCTGCACGAAGCACAATCAGGGGTGAGGAGGGGAGCGGTGGAGGAGGGCTGAGCTCCGTCGCCTTATTTTCATGCAGAATCACAAACATCATCTGCATCTGGGTGCTGCAGAGGAGGGAAAGTGAGCAACGCTACAAAACATCAGTCCCTGGTGGATTTGGTTTGTAAGCCTCTTTCACAGCAGAAAAGGCTTGGAAGGCGAGCGCCATGTTTACTAATGACAATAGCATCGTTTGCAGAAGGAAAAGAGATTCTTAAGACCTCTGTGGCTGCGTGCACACTCTGGTGACCATATTAACATAATGTGGTGAGGCAGTCGTGAGACTCCAGAGTTTGAGATGCTGATGGGGGATTTTCTCATCTTTGGAGAAGTTGGTTATAAAATCTAGGGCTTGCTTTTCTTAGAAACATATTTTGACAGTGATAGAGTTGTTTTTGGAAAACATAATAATTGTATGTGTTGCTGGTGATGCTGTAACTTTGTGCAACAGCTGGATCTGTCTGAGTCATTGTCTGCAACCAGGCAGATTGATTTTTCTAACCTCCAATCTACAACTACTGTGCTCAGTCCAAAGTAGGACTGCCCAATCAGAGTCTGTTAATGCAGGAAGAGGCGGGAGATTCAGGCTGTGTTTACACGGACACTCCTGACTTAAAGACGCAAAGATTTGTCCTTTGGGTTTGAGAATTCTTCTGCGTTCAGACGACGCTCGGAGACGAGTTAATCCGCTGTAGTGTGCATGCCGGTTCAGTAGATGGCGGTGTAGGTCCGCAGAGAGGCAGCACTGCTACAATACACAAAGAAGAAAACATTTCACAAACAACAATGGTGAATAGACGCACAGAGACACAGGAGTCTCTTTTCTGGACAACAAATCTGTCTGGATGTTTTGTCTGGATAACAAACCGAGCACGTTAAGACGCTCACACGTTACTCGACGGATGGCCGAAGCTGTTGTTGTTCCTGGTATGCACGCGCATCCTTCATCTGAAAGAGCACTGCGCATGCGCCACGTCAGCGTTTCACCCTGAAACGCTCTGAGACGGGTTCACACGGAGCTGAATGGAGAGCGGATTCAAATCTTTCCACTCTGGAGCCTTTTTCAAAACTTTCCATTTTAGATGGAAACGCAATGCTATCTCATCTTAACGTAACGAAAACGTACCGGATTTGACTGTTTTCGACACCATGTAAACGCAGCCTTAGGCAAGACGAGATTACAGAGATTAGCATAGATGCTAACAGCTTCAGTAGCAGTTTAATGAGATTTTAACAGCTTAGCTTTATGAAAACAAAAAAATACACACAAAACAAACTTCTCTACAGTGAGGATATGTCTGCTCCACTCTGACACGTTCAGATGAGAGTTTATTTCACAAAGTGGTTCTGTGAGGCAGTAGCCCCTGCCTACTATATTATCTGACTGGCCCTTCATAAACATTGACTGACACAGTGATCGTCCAATAACTTTCAGGATATGCTTCTGCGAGGTTCTTCTGGAAGGTTCTGCCCTCCCCAAACACTTCCTGTGGGCTCTTTCCCAGACGGACCAGTGAAATATTTGGTGTGGCAGGTTAGTGATATCATACTCTTCACACTCTATCTATAATTTATTTCACTTTCATGTTTTACTTTGTATCATACTAAAGTATTTCTAAATTTACCAGGATAAAAGCTGTGTTACTCTCCTGTTGCCCTGTTCTGGAGACGTGAAGTGCTGGATGTGCTTTGGGCATATCATGGGTCAAACCAATCAGAGTGTCAGCTTCATTCTCGAGTGGCTAGCACTTTGCTGTTAACATGGTGGTTTGAATCTTGATCAATCAGATGGACTGTTTTGCATATCCATGGGAAAATATTCCACTATAGATCTGGCTTACTAGTGTACCATCCTACCATTGTTCCGTCCCTCAGCTTATTCAGGTGTCAGCTGAGCTCAGTCTTTGGTCCATAATGTTTCTGAACCTCCACCTGACCTACTAAAGAAGCCCCAGACCATAACACTGCCCCCACAGGCTTGGACAGTAGGCACTAGGCATGATGGGTGCATCACTTCACCTGCCTCTCTTCTTCCCCTGATGCTCCCATCACTCTGGAACAGGGTCAATCTGGACTCATCAGACCACATGACCTTCTTCCAGTCCTCCACAGTCCAATCTTTATGCTCCCTAGCAAACTGAAGCCTTTTTTCTGCTTAGCCTTACTGATTAGTGGTTTTCTTAAGGCTACACAGCTGTTCAGTCCCAATCCCTTGAGTTCCCTTCACATTGTGTGTGTGGAAATGCTCTTACTTTCACTATTAAACACACCCCTGAGTTCTACTGTTGTTTTTCTTTGATTTGATTTGGCCAAACGTTTAAGTGATTCACCGATCACCATCATTCAGGATTTTATTCTGACCACATTTCTTCCTTGAAGACGATGGTTCCCCACTATCCTTCCAGTTTTTAATAATGTGTTGGACAGTTCTTAACCCAGTTTTAGTAGTTTCTTCAATCTCCTTAGATGTTTTCTCTGCTTGATGCCAATGATTTGACCCTTCTTAAACAGACTAACATCTTTTCCACCACCACAGGATGTGTCTTTGACATGGTTGTTGAAGAAATGAGAAGCTGCTCATGTCATCAGCTGGAGTTAAAGAACTTGTTTCAGCTGAAGGATAATGCAGTAATTATCCAACAGGAGGCTCAGACCTGTTTGCTTAGTTAAGTCCAGGTGGAGACTTTATTTGTGACCTGCCGGTTTATCTTCACTCCACTTTAAGAAATGAAGGAGTGATGAATCCATAGGATAATTTTAGGGGAGGTGTGTGGGTGGTTTGATCAGAGTGAAGAGCTGCAGGTCAGATCTATTAAGCAGAGGCCGACAGAGATTATTTCTGTCTCATTGTTCTGCAGGGTGGATGTCAAATCTTCTGTACCCTCAAACTAAGGACTCTTGGGCTGGATCATGTTGTATCTCAAAGGTTTAAGTTCTTCAGGAAAGTTTCTCCTATAGAAGCAAACTGCCTTCAGGAGTCAGTTCTGACATTACTCAGAGCGTGAGTCAGAAAAGAAGCAGAGAAATCAGACCTAATAAGAAGCATGGATAAAAGAGAGTTACACATATCAGCAGGAGGCCTGATTCAGAGCTTACTGTTCAAAGCGCAGGTGTCGAATGTCTCCCTGATTAATCCTGACGATGCAGTCGTTCTCCTGGAAGAGACGCTCCTGCTCGGCTTTGCCCCCGCGCTCCAGACGCTTCACAAGCAAGCCCTGAGTCCTGGAAATGATCAAATCAAGTTACAGGTGAAACATCATATATATGGAACATACAGAGGCAATGAGACCTGCAGACACATATAGAGAGAGCATTGTCTCCTGCATCATTAAACCTGGAGAGTAATGAGAGGCTGACATGTAAAGATGGAGGGTACAGAAGAAGAGTTACAGAATTCATATCCTGGAAAAATGAGTTCAGCAGGTGGATGTTGGTGTGTGGCGTTGTTTTAATTTATAAAACATGTCACTTTACTTATTGGTATTATCATTTGTAACACTATTAATTGGTCATTGCTTTACATTTGAATCAATGAAAGATTTTTCACTTAAAGAGTTAATAGTAATAATTTGTTTTATTTATCCTGGAGGCCATGATGCCCTCAGCATTTTCCTTTCTTGCCCGATGTGCCAGCTGACTCTGTCAAGTAATACTCATTCACAGGTCACTAAAGTAGATGCAGCTAGTTCGGCTGTAAATAAATGCAGATTCAGGAAAAAATAACTGAGCAGGTTTGCAGCAGATTCATTAAGGATTTTTTTTCTCTAATTTGACACATTCCTGGTCATGAATGTTGTTTTCTTCTTTTGATACCAAATGTTGTTTAAATATGTGACTCTACACAGTTAATACAATAACTTTTGTTTGGACAAATGATAAACTACCATAACGTGGAATAACACACAACAGATAGCCATGGTAATCTCATCTCTGATTCTAGAATCTGCTGAGCAAGCTTCAGTGTCTTTAAAACTATTCTATAAATATGCATTGCATTGTATCATTTTCAAAAATGTCCTTGAAAAATATATTTTAAAATCTGTTTTCTGATTACCTTGTTTGCTTTGACCCTCTTCAGAGCTGCCCTCACAGCTCCAGGCCATTTCATTAAATCATTTATGTTTTTGGCTATTTTCAGTCCGGCTGTATTTATATTTTAATTATGTATGTAGAATCTTAAATTTTCAAGCAGGAAAAAGTTGAAGACATTATTTTCTGAAAGACAATGTGGACTGTCAGTAAAGTTAAAATGTTGTGATGTGAGATCAGTGTTTTATAAATTATATGATCATAGAGATATATAAAATAGTCTACATTTGACACCTTGTATGAGTCACATACATATGAATGCTGAACAAGCCTTCTCATGTCTAAATATGGTTCTGTCAAGCCTTGGCTATTAGCAGAACAAAATTAAAATATGCAAAGAGACTTACTAAAAAAAAAGACGATGACCACTACACATTCTGTTTTTCACTCCACTTTGTCCTTTTGCTGCTTTTGGAGTTTTGTCTCAGGTGTTATAAAAGGCCAAATAAGATAACTCCAATCACTTTTTGATTCTTCTGGGTATAGAGAGGTACCTGTCCCCTCTCTCGTTGGGCTTGGGTTGCCTCTGATTGGACATTATCATCAGGAAACAAAAAAAAGGCACTGGCGAATATAACAGTCAATAAACTGTATTTTTAAAACACATGGTGGAGAGATGGTAACAATACTGCCAAGTTTTTTAAAAGAAATAAAACATCATAAACCACAGATCCATCATTCAAAACTGTAAAATTCCCAACTGAAGAAAACTAAGTTTCTGTAGACAGCTGAGGACGGCTGATGTTAACAGTTTAGCTGATTGTAATGTGATGCACGTCTGAGCTCTGCACTGTCACTAAAGTTAACTTCCCAAACTCTAAGCTCAGGTATAGACCTGTATCGCCCTGCAGGCAGGTAAAGCACAGCATCACTAACTAAGTCTTAAGCTGGTGTCCATCCCTCTGTCCTCCCCTGAATGACAGGGCCGGACGTCCGAGCTAATCCAGACCAGCAGCTCAGAGATCATCTCACGGCTTCAGAGGAGACGCTGCAGTTTCCTTTAGCAGGCTTAAGACCAGAGCCTGCGGCGCTGTCATAAATACCCCGGCAGCTCTACGCCACCGCCACTGCCGCATTCATCAGACAGAAGAAGGAGCCTTTACCTTCACTACCCTCCTCTAAATAAACACATCAGTAAGCTCCTTTGGGCTTCAGGAGGCCCTGAGGATAACCACATGCTAAGATGTACGATCTTCAAACTCCTGCGTCTCCGAGGCCCCGGATGCCTGAGGTGGCAGGTAGACTGACGGGAGCTGACGCTCGGTGTCCTTGCATAAACTGACGAAAAGTTTCAGGGCTTACTTTAGGGAGATTAAACTAATGATGAAATATATACAAAAGGAACTGCAAGCAGAGGTTAGCTGTAGAGTAAAGAGAGAACCACAGCCAGTACAGCAGACCAGTGGCAGACACTGCAGGCTCCCATCATGTCCACTTACTGCCCCACCGCCTCTCTGGACACATAAACAACAGCCCATTAAGACCACGACCCCGCTCACCGCACACGTCAGGGGCAGATTTAGCATTTTATCAACGCAGGGCCGCTCTCAGAACATTGCCCTAATCATCTGCATAATGTGGACGTCCTCGCTCACATCACAGACCCGTCTGAGCTCACCACAGGGGCGGACCTCAGCGTTAGGATGGAGGGAAGATCACAAAAGACCTCACGTCTCTGCACCAGAGCCAGCATGGCCAGGTCAGCTGAAGTGAGGAGAGGAGAGTAACTGTGAGCATAGACATGATCGTGTTTTATCTCCATAAGTGTTGGCAGCCTGAAAACAAAGAGCTCCACGCCGGGATTACAGCAGGATGCACTGTAATGACTCCTGATCTGGTGGAGGAGAGACAGTAGATAAAGAGTCTGGGCTGATCCCTGATCAGGATTCACAGCAGCAGCATGGAGGATTGGGGATAAAGCAGCATCTTTTAGAGATTTGAGGATGATGCTGAATCCATAAAGAGCTCTTTCTCTGAGGCTCTAATGCAGTGCCACCCTCGTCTCTAATGGGCTGTTTTTGCAGATTTTGCTTCTTTGCTCTGGGAAATTCAAAATGATCTGAGTGCTGTTTTCATGAGCTGTCACGGAGTTTATGTGTTGTCACATCAATGAGTTTGTACTTGGAAGATTATTCAGAGAAAACATTCAGCTTTCTAAGGCCGGCTGCTCCGTGAAGGATTTTCAAATCTTAACCACGTTCTGAAACATGGGAGACCAAAGACATGCAGCCAGTTTGATCCTGAATCTGCTTATCCATAGGCACCATCAGGGGAGCTGGGCTCGAGTCTTTCCAGCCTGGCACACCCTTAACGTGTATGGTTTACATATAAGATACAAAGATACAGCTACTCTAACATTCACTCATCACAGTTATAATCAGCATCAACCAAACCAGCATGTGTTTGACCTGCTGTGGGAAACCAGTTAGATAGATGGTTTCATATGTACTGTACAACAAATATGTCACTAAAGTTTGGGGATGAATGAACCATCAAAAAACATCAGGAAAGTGAATAGAGGAGTATTTTATTAATCATATTTATATTCTGCCAATCACTACACATGGTATAATATTACTGTCAGATGTAAAGTAAATCACATGAGCCACAGGCCAAACTTTCGCCAAAACATGTCCGAAGTGGAAGGAAAATATGACGTCTAATGCTACAGCCACACCAGACGCGAATTCGCCAAGACGCGTGTCGAGATTACATACAAAGTCAATGCAAAGACGCGTTTGGGGCATCAAACGCCTTGGGCGGCACATTGGAGGTGTTGGACGCGGCGCGTCTGGAGTGTTGGACGCGTTTGGGGCGTTTGGGGCGTCAGACGCCTCGATGCTCGAGTTGAAAATATTGAACTTTTGCTGCAAATTCGCGTGAGGCTGTGGCGCGGCAGCCAATCAGCGATGACACCCCCCCCCCCTCCCCCCCCCCGACGTCATGGTTTGATGGCGTGTGACGCTCCGGCCACCTGCTCCTGCTCAAACCCCTCTGAAAGATGGAGGAGAGGTTGATCTGTGCTGTTTGCTATCATCCGGAGCAATACGATTCGATGTGTGCACTCTACAGAGACCGGAACAAAAAGGAGCAGGCTTGGGTGAAAGTCTCTGAGGAGACAGGTTTTGAAGGTAAGTTCTGTAAATATTCGTTTCCAGCTGGATTTGCCTGCACGGGTCATCACTGAGTCTGACAAGCTCCGGCTATCCACTGCGCATGCACATTGACGTGCGTTGTCCCTCAGCTTATCAAAATGGTCCAGCGTCCAGCCTCGGGCGTTGCGTGTGGCGCGTCACAGGCTTTACGGGCGTTTAAAGTCGCCAATTCACGTCTGGTGTGGTCTTAGCATAATGATATGTCTTCTATTCTCACTGTTCTTACGAGAGGCTTTGTGCTGTAGACTCAACCCGTTGGTAGTAAACCTTATAAGACGTAAAGCCTGAGCCTATCATGAGTTTGAGTTTGAATAATGACAAGTACATGTGCCAAATGTTTGTCTGTCAAAAATGCTATAATCTAATCAGCTTTTAAAACTAAAGAAAGGAATGCCTTCAAAGTTTGCAGCTGTTTTTCTTGCATGAAGAACTGACAAAACTGCTCCTTAACCTGTTTTCATCCATGCTAACCTCTGGATTAGCAGCAGCTCTGAGCACTGCTGTGCTCACACTAACAGCTGTCAGTACTTCTGTGGCCCGAGCTCAATCACTACCTCCATGTTACTGTCAGCCTGGTTTTTATATCCTGTCCTATTTTTATATCCAAAAGCTGATCTTTTTACCTCCATCAGGGTGGTGATGTTTCAGCCTGTTTGTTCGTTAGCAAGAGTACTGGACAGACTTTGTTCAACTTTCCAAGACATGTTGGTAATAATGTCCCAACCTAAAAATGATTACATTTTTGTGGGCATTCAGATAACTGCCATTAATGAACAACTGTTTTCTCAGTATCTGTCAAACTAATAAGGACATAGACATGATTTCAGGTGCTGGGGGCAGATTTTCAGGGGCAGGGACTCATTGAACTATCATTGAACTATTGCTTATAGGTGTAACAGCAAAAATGTGAGCTACCTTGGTGGAGGTTTAAGCTCTTCTTAGTTTATATCTCACAAACAGTTACAGTTAGACTAGTGTTTTTCCTTCCAATATTTGTGCGTGGTAAAAGTTCTCTATATTCTGTTGACAGTCCCCAGACGTACTAAGTGTTCTTCACAATAGTTATATTTTTAATTACAGATTGGGGAGGATCTAAGTCTAGAAAAACAGTCACAAAAACCGTTTCACTCCACAAGAAAAATAATTATTTTAACTGATTTGGTCCCAATAAGAATGGGAATGTGTTGAAAACAGGAGCCAGTACAGAGGTGGAAAACAGCTGTGACAGACCTTAATAAAGCCACAGCCTCTTTTTCTCTGCAGAGGTCAAATCAGACAAAAATAATCAGGCTAACAATCATCTGGTGTGTAGACAGGACGAGTCCCACTTCTCTGAAGTCCTCCTCAGGCTCTGATGTCTGGCTTCACTGGATCTTGTGTCAGGGCAGCCGTGCTGAGAGACGGCTCCAGCGAGGCCACCTGTTCTCATCTAATCAAATAATAATCCAATCAAGATCCATTTATGAGCTCAATTATGTCCTCAGTTTGTTTACAATGGGAACTGGTCATGGAATGAGAAGTTCATTAATCCCAGAATGCATCAGTGGTGGTGTGCAGATGTGGGAACATCTATGTGCTGGATACTACAGGGTTCTTTATGCCACTCAGGAGTGTTCAGGAACTAAAGAGACAGGAGAGTCTATGGGGAACACTCTGCTCAAGGTGAGTCTGTAGTCCTGTGCTGCAGTGACACCCTCCTGCTCCCCTCCTGCCTCCATCGACCTGACGTCAGTGCGGTAAAGTCGGGCTGTGGCAGCCGGGCTGTGGCAGCCGGGCCGGAGCGCCTGCAGCTTCTTGTTTGCTGTCTCGTTTTGCTGGCTGTCTGACCCCCATGGCCCCGGTCTAGACACTAATGACAGCCCGCTGAGCCTAATGCCTCCTGTCCTAGCGGCAAAGCAAACAGGAAAGAGCCGGCCGAGCCATTAGCATCAGCCCACTGACCAGACGCTAAGTCTTATCATGTCTCAAGTTAATTGAAGGCTCTGATAGCTATTAGTGCCAACCTTAGCTGATGGAGGAGAAATGCTCCGGCCAAGCAGCATTACTGCTGCATCCAGGAAGATACAGTCTGATTAAGCAGGAACACAAAGCAGCTTAAAGGGCCAGACAGACATTTTTTACAGTATGCTAACTTTGAGGATCAATAACTTGTAAGAGCAAAAGGTTTTGAATTGATCCAGAGTCTGATTCATGGAGCAGCTGCTGGGAATGTCAGAGAGGCTGCAAGTACGACAAAACTTCATTTGTCCAAACACAAAGTGCATGACAGAACATTTGATTAAACTCTTGGTCCAATAATAAAAGTTATGTTAACAAAGTAATACATTAACTTCATTATAATAAAAAAGCCACTACACTGTTCAGTTCCTGAGTATTAATCAGTGACTCTGGTGTTTAAAACATTACTGCAGTTGTTGTGGTGCAGATACTCCTGCACTCTGGTGGTCCTGCCTCTAAACCTGCAGTGCTGCAAACATGCAGCTCTTTTAGCTCTTGTCAGTTTTAGGCTCTTTCTGGCCTGGTGTGCTCTGATTGGTTGACTGGTCTGCTACAGTGTATTCGTTGGGTTAGTTCAATGCTGCACAGCACAATGTTTTCAACAACTCTGCACCTATTCTACGATCTATGCTCGGTCCTTGTGCCAGTCTAAGCCAATGGGTTTAAACTGCAGATGGAAGAATGGCAGGACTTCACATTTGTAGGTCATTTTAGGGAAATGGCTGCCTCAACAGCTACTGGCAATTTCACAGCAAGAGCTAAAACTTTAAATTATCCAAAGTAAAATATACATACGTGTCAGTGTTGCCTGTGTCACCAAAAACAATTTGAACATCATTTACATAAAGGTAAAGTTTTAGAGATGGTATGAAGCATATATAGCTGTTTCATTATTCTAGTTTATGATCAATATTCAGCCTGTGTGCTGCTTGTTTACTTTATGCATGATCAATAGGACAAGTATTTATAGTGTAACCAGCTAAAAGAGGACAATATACAGCCTGCAGGTTATCAGACGTCCCTGAATAAAACCCCACATGCATGTTTGTAGAGCTGTCCCCAAGCCTGAACGTACATGGCATTAAAGTAATGATTTAAATAAATGATGCAGGCATTTCTGCTCGTTTATTAACTGATATATTTTAGCTTATATCATGAAAACCAACTGAATCAAGTCAATGAACAAAGAGGGAATTCTCAAACAAGAGGTCAAGCAAGACGTTATGAGGGAAATACTGTGGTATCTTCTCAGGAGAATGGCCATTTTGTAGTTCCTTAGTAGGTTCATAAAAGCTTTTTAAACTTGCTGATTTAGTTTAAGGTTAAAACATGAAAAATATTTGTTTTGTTTTGTTTTTTTCTGTTGACGACAGAACTTCTGTTCAGCAATGATTGAAACACTGAAAAAACACATGAGTTTATTAGGGATGCACGATATTATTGGTTTGATATCAGTATCGGCTTATAACAACCTAAAAAGTTAACTATCAGTCATGGACGATATTTAAATGTATGCAGATATTTACAGCTGATATATCAGCCACACATATTAGCTGGAATACCACCAAATTATATAAATGTAAAATATTGATGCACCTTCTCATCACTGCATGGGTACATTTATAAATCAAGGGTTTTACTTTTACAAGACTTTAAAGCTTTTTCTTGTTTTACATCTGTTCCTCACAAAAATATACCAAAACACTGAAAAAGAAAAGTCAGTTTTTGTTAAGTACAGAGCTGGTGCCCTTGACGAGAAATGTTGTTATTGTTATCGGTATTAGTGATAATGAATAAAGAATATCTGCATCAGACATTGGCAGGTTTTCAGTAGGCATGAGGTCAAGGGAACCAGAGTGATGCTAACACCATCATTAGCCTCCAAAAAGGCTAGCAGCACAGTCAAATAGTCTGATCGGGTACATCAGTAACTTCATTTGATTCAAACACTGTGAGCAAAGCTTCATGAATCGACACCGACAGCACTGATCAGGTTTGCTTTGGTCCTGCTAGAAAACTGCGTTTCTGTGCACGAGCCATCCATCGCGGCTTTTTAAAGTAATATGACACCAGGCTGTTACTGTCCTCTACATTTCTGGGATTTAGAGAGTTTCCAGATAGAGCTAAAATACAATACTCTTCCCTCTAAACTTTAGGATTTGAGTTTTATCTCTTGGTGCCACTCATCATGAATCATCACTTTCTGACTCAGGGTAACTCAAAGTGTCACAGCATGTGTGCACGTCAATCACACAGGGTCAGAGCTAAATATAGTTTCTGACACTTCCTTATAAACAGCAATGAGATTAGTGTCCTAAAGAAATGACACGCAGCCGTCCTCAATGACAGCCATCCTCCCTGCCTCCTAAACCCATTTCATCTCCTCTCCTCTCCCGGAGCACTCACATTCACCTTGGTGCTGTGCCAGCAGCAGCTTGGCATGCAGCAGCAGTCGGTGTTATACATAAGCTTTTAGTTTGATTACATCTGGCCACTTCCTCTGTCCTTTACTTTTTGCAGGAATAACTATAAACCATGATGCTTCCTGCTCTTGTCCCTGTCGTCAACGCAGAAGGAAGTTTAAATCACCTTCACTGAAGAGCAGACACTTTGTCATTAAAGTTAAAATAAGAGAAAAGCATCAAACAAAACTTGGAAAACTGCAGGCAAGTGCAGAAAGAACTTCTTTCAAATGTTCTCCTCCCCATCGGGGCTCCAGAGCAGGGGCATATGAAGGTTTAGATGTGGTGTTTCAGCACTGAGACAAAAAAATACCAGACAGATATCAAAAAGAGTGAAAGTCGTCGAAAAAGACAGCCTACAGTTACATGTTTAAAGCAAGAGCATAACAAAGAACAGAAGCACAAGTTAGAGAGTGCAGAGGAGAAAAAGTACAAGTGAAATGATGAGTTAGAGAAATATGAAAGTCGTATCCAGAGGGCTGCAAACCGATGGATGCAGGAGGCGCGTTGGACAGTGAAGCTAACGAGCTGTTGTTGTGCAGTCAGCAGAGCTGGAGGCACTTTAACGTCCGACTGCTGCAACTGCAGCGCTGCAGCGGGTTAGACAGAGGCTCTGAGCTCTGAGGTAACTCTGGTCTTTGTCAATAAAAGTCAATAATCAACCAGCCAAGTGCAGCTGGATCCACCTGTGTGCCCGTGCTCTTTGGAGCAGGAAGAGGTGGGAGAGTGGCACGTATGCTAACAGCTTTAGCAGAAGTGCTAACAGATCTGGACCATATTTCTTTATAAAGGACTTTTTTTGCACCAGGTCTGCTCACAGAGTGGCTCATGTTCTGTTCTTCACACCACAGCGATGTTCATTAAAGTCCAAACTAACCTGGCCTCATGCTCAAGCCTTCTCTACAGCTTTATCACAAGACTGACTCTATAGAGATGTCCACACTGACCGAAGGAAGATTTTACACCCACAGCTTGGCTGCTTTTTTTCTTATCCAGTAAAAAAAAGAATTCCAAAAGTTTGTGAATTTCTTTAGAAGTGTTTCATGTCCAAACAACAGAACAGTACACTGAAGTGGACCAGAAACAAAAAGGCGACCTCACATCACTTCTGTGACCATGACCAGTGCTCTGCAGTGCAGGATGGACGCGAGCAGACAAAGCTGAAGTTGCAAAAAAAAAACCTGCAACAGGAAGATTTTCTTAAGCCCTATTAGGCCTCATATTCACCCTTTGCTTTTAAACTACGTCAAGAATTAAAAAAGGATACATAATTTTCTTCAGATTTGCACAAAAGTCCACTCTGGTTCGGTCAGACGTCCTCATGTTCATTCTTTGTTTGTGAATTATATATCTCAATAATTCTATTATTGATTTTCTTTTATTTCTGTTGGTTTTGCTCTGATCCATGATCATTGTGATCTTAAAGCTGGGGTTGGCGATTTGATTTAGATTCACTTTTGTTATACTGGTTAAAATGGTCTTTATGACCTGATGGTAATCAACTCATAATGTGTTCTTAAAACAGAGCGAAAAATATCCGCTATCTACAGCAGGAGTAAAACAGGGAAAACCCCAACCAATAATCATGCCGGGACACCTGTTTTTAAACCAATCAAATCCTGTCGCCATTCTGCCCGTCTACTGCTCGTGCATAAGGGAAGCCCACTGTGAGCTGTCCCACAACCCCAACCAAGCTCCAGTATCCCTCACATTTTAAGACAGGTGTACAGAAATCTAAAATAAACTCTTTGTTTTTCTAAGTTTGTTCTGCTGCTCTAATCTCACCACAGCTGCCACCCAGGCTACTGCAGGTGGACGTTCTCACCAGGCTTTTTCTTCTTCTTTGGTTTTATGGTGGTTGGCATCCATCATTTTGGAGCATTACCGCCCCCTTCAGGCTAGAGACAGAGCTCAGTTTGGAGAGGCAGAGGAATGTTTTTATTATTATATCGTCACACAGGAGATTTACGGGAGAATACTGATACAGGAGGATGGCGGGAAAGAGGATAAAATACGTAAAATACGGTAGTTTAACGGGTAAAACGGGAGATTTGACAGCTATGTGGAGAATGTCAGAGGAACTACCTATACCCTGATCAACATCAGCTGTGAGCACTAACTAACTTTACATGTTTGTTTGGTGTTTTCTTACCGCTGACTGAGACATGACTTGGTGTAGTGTGAAACAAACACGTTGTGCTGAGGGTTTGGAGTTGAATCAGTCTTCTGGATATATCAGCTGCGTGCATGCATTTGAGCGGGGGGCGGGCGGTTAGGTGGAGCCCTGAGGAGATGCTACTTTCAAATTCATGCTCGTTTTCCAAAATCGCCGACCCCAGCTTTAAGTCATGACACAGATAATCCTTTCTGTACATCCCACCAGAGAAACATCGGCCTTCTTCCTGACCCATCATCTTTACCTCATGGAGGCACACGACCATCGCAGTAATCCCAGTTTCCTTTTTCTTACCTTATATCTTGCGAGCTGAAAGGCACGACGTGGATCCCCAGGGGCCCTCCTTCATTGGACACCTCCACTGGCTTGAGCATGCCTCTGCAGGGCGGTGATGGATGAGGCCGAGGGGACGAGGAGGAGGAGACATGCATGAATAACAAATAACAAGAATGACAAGAACATGTAGAAAAGCAGGATGTAAAGGACGACAGAATCAAACATGATGAGACGCTGACGGGATGAGGAGGAGGGGTCTGCAGCGTGTAGTCGAACGTTATACAAAGTCATCCATTACAAAGTCAGACTGGACCTCGGGTCGATCAGGGGCCCAAATAGAGACTCCAATTAAGTGATTAAGATCAGATTGTTGAGCTAAAAGAGAACAAATTAATTGAAAAGTGTGTGAGGATGGGAGGAGAAGAGGAGGAGCGGGTTAATCTGTGCGGAGAGACGTGAAGACAAATGAACACGAGACGCTGTTGATGCAAGCGTGAGATGGCGTTGATAGAAAAGGGCGTGGTCACGTTCATATGTGGTTATAAGGCTGTTTGGACACAATGGAGGCAGTAAAAGGGCAGTTCACCTAAAACAAAGAGAACATCTCTGCCCTCTAACTGCAGTCATTCAGATGATTTGTATTTTTTTAATATAAATAAATATAAATATAATATTTTGACATATGGAGGGGGCGACTAATGGCCCTTCGAGTCTCTCATGTCTCGTCAATCTAAAAAATATTTAAAATATACAAATAAAGGAAGAAAACATGACAAAATCTACCATACAACATTAAAGATTGAAGAATTTCCAAGAAAACAGAGCTTTAATTGACAGTCATTATTTCAGCTAAAGTCTCTTTGTGTGTTTTTCTAAATAGATTTGTTTAAATTAATCTAAATTTGTTGTTATATTCTGATCATGCAAAACATTATGACCACCTGCCCTGCTGATTGGTCTGTCTGCCTCATACAGAACAAACAACCATCAGCTCAGTTTGTTTTACTCTGCAGGACATTCAGAGAGTTGAATTTGGTCATTTAGATGAGCCAGCCTTTCATATTTTTGGGGTTTATTCAGATTAAATTGGAGAAGAAAAGTCTCCTTTGGATGGAGGGTCTTATTTAGAGTCTTATCCAGGCTGAGATGGGCAGCCAAACGTGACCTGACGTGTGTTGGTGTGGAGTTTTCAGGTGATACTCACTCCAGGTTTAAGATGGGTGGATGCTCCAGCGAGGAGTCGGCCCTCCCCACAGGCTCAATCCTCTCGATCCTCCTCTCATGTCTCCGACGCTCCTCCTCTTCCTCCTCTTCCTACAAACAAAAACAAGAAAAAAACAAAACATTGAATTTAATGACTCCTGCAGACGTCTTTACTTCTGTTTGACTCCTCCTCAAAACTTCTAGTTGTAATAGAATTACCTTCGAGAACAAGTGAAGGACTTTGATATGAAAGGAGACTTTCAGTGGAGCGGAGCTTCAGATGCAGAAACATCTGCCTAATAAACTTCAGTGGATTATAAAAACATCTGCCTCTGCTAACAATCTTCAGTGGATTGATTGACCGGTGCGTCTCGATTAATCAGGCCTGGGCTCTGCTGTCAGATTTTCTGTGTACTCCTTTCTCGAGGAGCAGAGTGGTCTCGGCTGCTGTCGTTTGTTTCTCTTACTCTCTTCATTACATGCACTCGTCCTCCTTCAGGCCCATTAGGCAGCGAGGCCGGGAGGCGGGCGCTCTTACAGGCCGGACAGTCTGAGGTCTTAACTAGGCCGAGAGAGGAGACAGAGCTGCTTCATGCTCGCCTTAATGGGGACGAAATCTTTATCAGAGCTCTCTTTAAGGGGATGCTACAGATAGAGCCGGGCACTGCAGCGATGACAGGCTGCATGTAGGCCGAGACATATTTAATAACACCAGGTTCAGTTTCAGCTGATCAGCCTGGAGGGGGGGTAGGGCTGGGAGATAAACCCAGTTTATAAGAGGTCATACTGAACATAGTGATGACAAACGTTTTAGCCACAGGTGATGTGTCTCATTCTGGCCGTGAAGTGCATCACACAAACATCAGAGCTTGAAAAAATAAACCTTTGAGTTGGAGCCTCGTCTTTTCTCCTGATGTTGATGAGCTCCAGCCCTGCACGACTGTTTAACTTTAAAACATACAGACTGGAGTCTGCATGCTCTCTCCTCATACCTGATGTTCAAACATGAGAACTAAAGTCTGTAATCGATGTGTAAATAAATATTCAGATGTGAAATATTAAGTGTAGCAGCTCATCAGGTCGATTGGACAGTTTGGACCAGCGGAGGGCGCTCTCTCTACACATGGCCCTCTTCACTGCAGTCTCACTATTGTCTATATAGTCCTAATGAAACAGTGAACTCCATAGGGAATGACCGAGCACCATTTCAGACACCACACTGAAACTTTCCAACCATCGTTGCGTAGATGTGCCAAGCATCACGTAAACGAACCGCTAACTCAGAGAATAACAACGGTCGTATGGTAATGTCAGCGGAGTGGAAGTTTGATTTTATCATCCACGGTTTTGTGTCTCAACTGTGAGCTGTAACAGCCCACGACAGCTCATGAGCTAACTACAGCTAATTCAAGCATGCTAGCGAGGTAACGGTTTGTTTTAGTTAGCTTACAAGCCAAGAGTTAGCCCACCATATGATCACTAAAACTGTTTTTTTTTTAAACATAAGTGGTTCCTGTTGTTGTTTGGATGCTGCTAGCACAGTTGCTCCTTCTCAGGCACAGACGGAGACATTAGTCAAATTTATAAATGAGAGCATTTGTGCTGTAGCAGCCATCTTTCTCCTCTGATAGCAGAGTTTGTGCTAAGTAGTTCACGTTCTGCAGCAGTGGTGCCCACGACTACATCATCTGAGCGAACGTTACTGAAAGAATGATTCTCCGTTGACCTTTGAAAGGCTCTGCCCGTTCCCAAACCTTTTCTATGAGCTGTTGAACAACTGCTGAAGTTTATTGGATGGTCCATCTAGTGAGTCTGGTTAGGTTTATATTTGTTCAGTTTATCCAGTACCATTTCTCTAGCTGTCTGGTCCATTGTTCCTCCTTTCTGCTAACACCATAGACACCGTTTAAACTGCAAAAATACACCAGCAACATTTATTTAATATACTCTATCATTTCAACTACTATTCCAAAAGATGCAAATGTGAGACTCAGACAGATTCAGCCTCGTACTTATCGCTGTAACACTGAGTACAGAGTGCAGAGCATGTTGGAAAACTCTTTCTATAAAATATTGTCCTCATTTGTGCAGTTTAGGAAGCATCACCTGCAGTTCTAATGGAAGAAAAATGTTCTGTTTCGGGGATTTAGGATCCTTTTTTTCCATGTTAAGATGGTGTTACTCCTTTGACTATGATTAATACCATGGTCAAAATATGACAGTACCTTGCACAGCTTATTCAGGACGCAGGTGTGTAGGAGAACAAATATATAAATGTGAATATAGACTCCTGCACTGTTGAACATGGGGCCATCAGGGGCTGGAGCAGGGAGGAGCTTACTGGGTTCATACCTGCAAAAAGTCTAAATGAAGAAATTTCTCTGAATAGTTTAACTGTGATTTAAAATGGATACACGCCCCCTACTTTTTGGGATACATATGAAGAAAACTCTTCATTCTTAGGCCCAATTTAAAGACCTAGTCACATACACAATGTGTCTGTTTGTATGTGTTGGAGTCAACAGGATGATGTCACATTAGTCTGATGTATTTCACACAGTTGTGGGGACTTAAATGCTATAATGACCTAAGGACTGTGTCAACTTTGTGTTACTGTAATGATCCTCATTGTTGCTTGTCAGATGGACCGTTAATGTCCCTTTAACTGTAGAATATTAAACCAATATTTTCTTTTGCAGTCTCATTTTGAGGCTGTAAATAGACTTCCATCATACTCACTCCCAGTCAGAGAGCTTGGATTGTTTTGTCCCTTCTGCTTTTATTAATTTGGATAAGCTGTAGCCTTTTTGCACACAAGTATTTATCTCTTCATGCACGTGCACTTTGTTTTACTGACCCTTCAAGATTTTGACTTTTTTTTACTCTTTTTAATTTCTGATCTTGATGGAGAGGCCTGTGCGACAGACATGTGTACATGTGCCCCCCATTTATGCTTTCCATGTTTTTTTTATGCCTATGTCTGCTATGGTGATAAAACCTGGAGCACTTTAATGTTTAAAGTTTAAAATGTATTTGTTTTTGTATCTTTGTCTGGGGTCTATGTACGGGTGGTGTAACCTCACAGACTGCAAAACAAATCTACCTACGGGTAAAAATAAAGTAACCTGAACCAGAGAGCTAATGTTTGTGGTCTCTTCATGTGTTGATGAAGGTATGACGTCATGACGATGACGGGCCACAGGTAAGATGCTCTGCCCTCTTTAACAAACTGTTTGCCTGATGAAGGTCTGAGACTGAATTAAATCTGCAAATGTAAATGAATGAATTTCTTGCGTATTAGAGTGCAGGAGAATATCTTCACACTAACATCACAAAGTCTCTATAGTTTGGTCCACAGCTCATTAGCTTCATGCTAACTGATGTTTAAACACCTGAGGAGCCTCATGAGCAGGTCCATCCTGCAGCAGCCCCCCCACAGGAAGCTCTCCTCCTGATGCTGGTGTGTGTTCCTGAGTGTGTAAAGTGTGAGCGTGTCAGCTCCCAGACAGCTTGTGTCTCGTCAGGAGGGTCTGCTGAGGCTCTTTGTTACCTGCTGCTATCCCCGCTCTCACCCCTCACCTCCCTCTTTCTCTCCTTTACTCAAATGTCAGGCCCATCCAAACCGGTCCTGAGCCTCTCTGCTCTTTATGGAAATGGATTCAGCCTTTCAGAGGCCGCGGTATCTCTGGGAGCACGCCGCACGGTAAAGATAGACTTTGTCCTTTTTTATTATTAGAGTTTGGGGGGTGAGGAGGGATGGGGCCTTTAGAGACCTCGGCTCACCCCACCTGTCTGCCCCCCCCACCATGCCTCATGTAAAACAGCCAAAGAGATGATGAAAAAATGTGATTTTACTGTGAGTAGCATCTACTGAAGGGAACTAATACCACACACACACACACACACACACACACATTGCTGCTGCATTTTTTTCATGCACATTTATGATTTGCCACCTTTTGAAATCTGTAAATAAAGACCTGAGGGCATGGAGCAGAGAGGGTGGATACATTTAACAAGAATGAGTGAATATGACACCGTATGAGGATCCAGGATCAAAAGGCCCCGCTGGGATGTGCCGTCCTCGTGGGTAAACCCTGATGGGTGGGACGGGCTCACTAACTCCTCCTACAGACACCTATCTGCTGGCCAGCACTCACATCAGTTCACTTCTTACCAAAATAAGACAAAAATTAGGCTGTTTATAAAGACACAAAACAAACTTCCCTATTTCATTTTCATCACCACATAGTCATGAGGTCCCTCTTGAAAATGGGATGTCTCATCTCAAGAGGCCTTTAACACATTTATATTTAACAGAGACAAACATGGTTGGGATGACCTTGTGGTCTGGGCACCAATGAGTTCATCACTACCATAAATTCTTATTTTCAGTAAGAATATCTATGATTATACTTCTATAAAATGATCACCACAACCATTCAGACATGAGGACCCTCCTGAAAACCAGATGTAGCATCTGAAGAGGCTACCCTCTAATAAATCAGACGACAGGTCTATAGTTCATGGATCTGTCCCTAACTTTAGTTCTTACTTTAGTCCACTTGTCTCCTCTTACCTCCCTTCCTTCACCCTCACACCAACACAGCATGGTGTGGATTTGCTGTTCATCATGAGACTGGGATCCACATTCAAGATTTCCTGCTGCTTAACAGAAGGTTTTTTCTTGAGCCATGATGGAGGGATTCATGATTGGCTATATGGATTCATGTTGGTGTTGGATGGATATATTTGTATATATATGTATATGTGTATTTTATATGTATATATGTATCTATACATATATGTGTATCCATAAAATGAAGAGCTTTATGCTCTATTGTAAAGAGTCTTGAGGTAACACTTGTTATGAATTGGTGATATACAAATAAAGATTGATTGATTGATTGAATTACTGTTTTTATTTACTCTCGATGCCATTTGAAATGAGAGCACGCTCTCAATGGAATTTAGAGATTTAATAAATAAATGAATGAATGAATGAACATTTCTCAAATATAAACCCATAAGTCATGTTTCTGTAGTTGTGTGCGTTACAGGCTCTGAGGGTCTGATTACAGCTGAAAACAGGGTGTTGTGTTAGATTTGCACCGTCCATGTCTGCAGTGAACAGTTTTGAACACGTTATTGTTGTTGTCTCTGTGTAATCAGGAATCACTGCTGTCAGGTAAAATGGAGATGCTCAGCACATGTGCAGTATTCCTCCAGCCAAATGTGGAACTGCACCAACACTCCAGTTCAGGTGTGTTTTCAGTCGTTCTTGTGAATTCATGTGAACGAGCATCGTTATCACACAAAGAAAAAACCTCTCGTGTCATGCAGACAGACTCTATAGTCCTGTGTCGAGCTCTTGGTCAGTCTTCACCTCTAACAGTGACCTCTGCCTCCTCCTGTGCAGAGTTTGGGAGCTTCAGTGTCTCACTGGAGTTGGACGAGTTTTCCTATCAGGGCTGCAGACAGAGCTGTTTCAGACAATAATGTCCTTTTTACTCAGACTGTTTTCGTCCTTCAGCTGAGCGCTGTTACTTCCTGGTTGGTGCTGAGTCATTGGTGGAGGCTCAGTGTCTCCTGCAGCAGCAGTCGTCTCTCTTTATATTTACTGTCAGTCCTCATGTCAGAGACACAGACAGACACACAGAGGAAAGACTCTGGTTAGATTCAGATCCACCTCTCTGCCCTTCTGCTCTCTTCTTGTGTGTCTTTGTCTCTTCATCCTGAATCTCCTCTTTTGCCCTTTCTAAAACATCCTCTTCTTCCTCTGAGTGCTTTTAGCACCACGCTGATCCCCTGGTAATCAGTGTGGAGAGGAGGTAACATGGCTCTGACTACTCTGCCTCTGTCTGCATCATCCTCACCTGCCTGTGTCTTTAGAGGAAGGGTCAGGAAGTCATGGAGGTTTTTCAATAAACATGAATTTTAAAGTAAATGGAAAAAGTCAACAGACTGGAGCAGTGAAATCATTTCATCCTGAATACATGTAAATGTGGTCAATACTGTCAGGACAGGAACGTTTCATGTCGAGTGTAAAATAAAGATTGGCAGAAAAACTTTTTTTCTAATGCCATGAAATCAGACAGGTATGAAGACAAGCTGACATTTACAATGATCCTGTTCACCTCTTTTCTGATAAACATTTGTTTCCTTCCAACATTAACACACTTTCAGGTGAAAAATAAGACCGTCAGTCACTTAGCTGGTTACCTTCACCAAGGAGGTCATGTTTTTGGGAGAGTTTGTCTGTCTGTGAACAAAATAACTCAAAATGTTATGGATGGATTTAGATGAAATTTTCAGGAAATGTTCAGCATGGGAAAAGGAAGAACTGATTGGATTTTGGTGTTGATCCGGATCAGCGTCTGGCTGCCATGACGAAAAATGTGATTTCTGTGAGTAACTACTGAACTAATATTAGATATCATAATGAATCCAGTTGCTAATGGTATGTTTTCATGGTCAAGGAATCTAAATATTTACATGACATAAAGGTAGGACTAATATTTATGGTCAAAATCACAATATGGGAGAGGACTGTGGTGCTGGCGGAGGTCTGCGCTCTCCGAGTGTTTTTCTTGTTCTGGTACTGTGACAACTTGTCATGTGACTTTTTTAGATGAAAATAAAAGATTTACTGTGTTTCCTGATTCAGCTGAACAAACATTCAGATCTATTTCACAGTGTCCTTTGTCAGCCCGTCTTTGCAGTAAAACTCTGATCTGTGGCCAAATATCCAACAACCCTTTAGACAATAAACAGAGGAGGGAAAGGTTATAGGCTTGGCCAGGAGACAGCAGCAGCATTAGGTTATTGAGCCTTTTTATAAAGAAGGAGAGATGGGGAATAACAGGAGAGAGGAGGGAGCTGCAGAGTGCAGAGTCGTGTTAACCTCAAATGGACAGACATGTAAAAACAGCCAAAGAGAGAGAAGAGGGGAGGGGGACGGCTAAAGGTAGCATCTGCTCTGAAGGGAATACCACACACACACACACACACACACACACACACACGCACACACACACACACACACACACACACGCACACATGCACACTCATACTGAAGCACTCTGCTGCAGGGTCAGGGCAGAGGCTGTGTGTGGACGAGCTGTCACCCTCCATCAGCTGTGTCCTAAAGCATCCTACTGGACCAGTGTGAGAGCTGCAGCGTTAGCCATTAGCCACGGGCAACTACAACATGTAGGGGAAAGGGGGTAAGGGGCTGGGGACTACCTCCTGAGCCCTTCCCCACGTCAAGGGCTTAACAAGGACGGGGTCAAAGGTCAGAGCGATGGTGTGTTTCTGACCTTCAGGCCTCGCTGTCAGACGGTGTCACACGCTCATGTACAACACGCCTGCTTCACCAAACGACAAAAAGACCAAAGACAGGACGTGGAAATGTCTGCAGTGCTCGTGTGAAATAATAAAGGAAACAAGCAATTGAGGCAGAGCATTTAGCAAAATGGCTGTTAAAACATTTACAAAGCCGCCCTGAACATATGAAACATTCATGGAGCAAGGTGACGCTCGCCTCTATGCTAACACTAAACCAGCCAAAGGTAACAGCTGCGTGTGAAAACAATCCTGTTTTCAGCCAACATGGACGAAAAGAAAACAGACGGAGGCTTTTCCACTCTTTAGAGGAGGGTTAAAGAACCATAATTGTGCCCTCATTACCTCGGCTAATGCAATTTGACTAAACACTGTAGCACAGACAGGACTGAGCCGGACTCACAGAACTCCTGTAATGCACAATAGCACTGACATGCAAGGACAGGCTGCTGCTAACAACGCCTAACAGTCCAATTAAAGTCCTGTTGACCTCGCAATGCAATTATCAATACTGCTTTTTCTTTAACATGGTCAGAGTCACGCTGGTTTGAATCAGTAGATTAATGTTTAAAATATTCAAGAGACGAAGGACAGAGAGGTTATTATTCTCAAAACACAGGCAGAGGATTTGTTCAGCTGCATTATGGAATATAACAATAAAATAAGATGATAGTAACATGCATGTGTTGAAGTAAATAATTATGATTTCTTTACAAAAAGCATTTCTTTCACCAGGAGCAGCACTAAAGCACACGCAGCTGAACCAGGTCAGAGGAAATCTGCAGTGAACAGATGTAGACTGTTTAGTCATGTTCATGATGTCATCTGCAGACCTGACTGTGATCAGGACAACAACTACAGCTCTGACTTTAAAGGTGCAGTGTGCAGAATCTGGCATTTTATACACCCAACGCATTTCACCAAACAGAAACGGTGAATAAAGGACATATATGTTTCTATTTGTATGTAAAGTCTGTCAACATAGGAGTACAGTCATCCCCTTAAAACGTTTGTTTTACTTTATTTAGTTAGAAATATCTTTATAAAAAATTACATTACCGCGGGCCGCTGTTTCCTGTAGGCCGACATATTGATCCACCGTGTTGTCTACGGGTGGTTTTTAGGGACAAAAAGAACGAAACGTGAATCTGTCCGCCTGTTCTGAAATCTACCTGAATGCAGGTGAAGAAGAGGAGAGGATGGCAGTGGATGTATAGACAGTATTTACTCTGTCCTCGGGATTCAAACTGTGTGTATAAACACACACAACATAAACTGTGTGCTGTGTTCAGGATCCTTTTTGGTCTTCACAGGATTCCGTTGCTCAGCGACGTGACGTTTTGGCTACGGTTAGCTTCATTCTAGAATCTGAACGATAGATGTTGCTAACATACCAAATTCTACACACTGCACCTTTAAAAGAATTGAACTGTAAGTTAAATATTTCTATATTACTGTAACATTGCTGTGATTAAAAAGAGCACAGAACACAGAAGACAGAACAGAGAACACAGAAACAGAAAAGAGAGAAAAGAAGACACAGAGAGAAAGCAGAGAACAGAGAGCAGAACAGAAAAAACAGAGAACACAGAACAGAGAACACACACAGAGAAGAAGAGGGACAGAGAACACAGAACACAGAACAGAACAACAGAAAACAGAACACAGACAGACACAGAAACAAAGAACAGAGAGCACAGAGACAGAGAACACAGAGAGCAGAAGAACAAGAACAGAACAGACAGAACACAGAACAGAGACAGAGAACACAGAGCAAGAGACAGAGAACTGTAGTTCTAGACTGTTAGGACAAGTGTTAGCATAGATGCTTCAGTATGTTCTGTAGTTCTAGACTGTACTTCAAACAAACAGCAAAACTGAGAACATTTCTCTATAGCGGGGTATTTTTGCTCCATTTCTGACATGTTTTGGAAAGAGTTTGTTCTCGAAGTGACTTAAAACTGTGGCAGTAGTGTCTACGACACACACGATTGGCCAGTTATTTCTTCTGCACATCCCAAACACTTTCTGTGGGCTGTTGCCCAGATGGACGAGTGAAACATACAAACCAGCTCGATCTAAGGTCGTTTTAGAAAACAGAACGTTTGATATGTTTATTTTCCAATAATGATAGTTCTTAAGAAAATGTTTAATCATGTAGTTTATCTTTAGAGAACGGCTAACATTTTCTTTTACAGTCGTCTCAACACTGGCTGCAGAAGAGAACAGAGAGAACAGAAAACAGAGAACAAAGAACACAGAACAGAGAGCAGAGAACACAGAACACAGACCAGAGAACACAGAACAAAGAGCACAGAACACAGAAAAGAGAGCAGAGAACAAAGAACACAGAACACAGAACAGAGAGCAGAGAACAGAGGACAGAGAACACAGAACAGAAAAAAAGAGAACAGAGAACAGAGAACACGGAACAGAGAACAGAGAACACAGAACAGAGAACAAAAAACAGAGAACACAGAACAGAGAGCAGAGAACACAGAACAGAGAACAAAGAACAGAGAACACAGAACACAGAACAAAGAACACAGAAAAGAGAGCAGAGAACAAAGAACACAGAACAAAGAACAGAGAACAGAGAACACAGAACAGAGAACACAGAACAAAGAGCAGAGAACAGAGAACACAGAACAGAGAACACAGAACAGAGGACAGAGAACACAGAACAAAGAACACAGAACAGAGAGCAGAGAACACAGAACACAGAACAGAGAGGAGAGAACAGAGGACAAAGAACACAGAACACAGAACAGAAAAAATAGAACACAGAACAGAGAACAAAGAACAAAGAACAGAGAACACAGAACACAGAGCACAGAACACAGAACAGAGGACAGAGAACACAGAACAGGAAACAGAGAACACAGAAAAGAGAGCAGAGAACAAAGAACACAGAACAGAGAACAAAGAGCACAGAACACAGAAAAGACAGCAGAGAACAAAGAACACAGAACAGAGAACAAAGAGCACAGAACACAGAAAATAGAGCAGAGAACAAAGAACACAGAACACAGACCAGAGAACAGAGAACAAAGAGCACAGAACACAGAAAAGAGAGCAGAGAACAAAGAACACAGAACAGAGAGCAGAGAACAGAGGACAGAGAACACAGAACAGAGAACACGGAACAGAGAACAGAGAACACAGAACAAAGAACAGAGAACACAGAACACACAACAGAAAAAAGAGAACACAGAACGGAGAACAAAAAACAGAGAACACAGAACACAGAGCAGAGAACACAGAACAGAGAACAAAGAACAGAGAACACAAAACAGGCAGCAGAGAACAGAGAACACAGAACAGAGAACACAGAACAAAGAACAGAGGACAGAGAACACAGAACAGAAAACAGAGAACACAGAAAAGAGAGCAAAGAACAAAGAACACAGACCAGAGAGCAGAGAACAGAGAACAAAGAACATAGAGAACACAGAACACAGAACAAAGAACACAGAAAAGAGAGCAGAGAACACAGAACAGAGAACAAAGAACAGAGAACACAAAACAGGCAGCAGAGAACAGAGAACACAGAACAGAGAGCAGAGAACACAGAACAGAGGACAGAGAACACAGAACAGAAAACAGAGAACACAGAAAAGAGAGCAGAGAACAAAGAACACAGACCAGAGAACAAAGAACAAAGAGCACAGAACACAGAAAAGACAGCAGAGAACAAAGAACACAGAACAGAGAACAAAGAGCACAGAACACAGAAAAGAGAGCAGAGAACAAAGAACACAGAACACAGACCAGAGAACAAAGAGCACAGAACACAGAAAAGAGAGCAGAGAACAAAGAACACAGTACAGAGAGCAGAGAACAGAGGACAGAGAACACAGAACAGAGAACACAGAACAGAGAACACGGAACAGAGAACAGAGAACACAGAACAAAGAACACAGAAAAGAGAGCAGAGGACGGAGAACACAGAACACTGAACAGAAAAAAGAGAACACAGAACAGAGAACAAAGAACAGAGAACACAGAACAGACAGCAGAGAACAGAGAACACAGAACAGAGAACACAGAACAAAGAACAGAGGACAGAGAACACAGAACAGAGAACATAGATCAGAAAACACAGAACACAGAACAGAGAACAAAGAACACAGAACAGAGAGCAGAGAACAGAGAACACAGAACAGAGAACACAGAACACAGAACAAAGAACACAGAACAGACAGCAGAGAACACAGAACAGAGAGGAGAGAACAGAGGACAGAGAACACAGAACAGAAAAAATAGAACAGAGAACACAGAACAAAGAACACAGAACACAGAGCAGAGAACACAGAACAGAGGACAGAGAACACAGAACACAGAAAAGAGAGCAGAAAACAAAGAACAGAGGACAGAGAATAGAGAACACAGAACACAGAACACAGAACAGAAAACAGAGAACACAGAAAAGAGAGCAGAGAACAAAGAACAGAGGACAGAGAATAGAGAACACAGAACAGAGAACACAGAACAGAAAACAGAGAACACAGAACAGAGAGCAGAGAACACCGAACAGAGTACAGAGAACACAGAACAGACAACAGAGAACAGAGAACAAAGAACAGAGAACACAGAACAGAGAACCGATAACACAGAACATAGAACACAGAACAGAGAACACAGAACAGAGAACAAAGAACAGAGAACAGAGAACACAGAACAGAGAGCAGAGAACAGAGAAAACAGAACAGAGAACAGAGGAAAGAGAACACAGAACAGAAAACAGAGAACACAGAAAAAAGAACAGAGAACACAGAACAGAACACAGAACAGAGAACACAGAACAGGGAACAGAGAGAACCGTGAACAGAGAACACAGAACAGAGTACAGAGAACAGGGGCAGAAGTATTTTCACTTTCACTCCTCTGTGATGTTTTATTTTCACTAAAGAGCATAATCAGTGGAAAGTCTTAGAAATCCTGCCGCCCACTTTAACAAGATTTGCATCGATCAATAATCTCCCAGTTTTGGTGTAACCAGTGATCCAGTCCAACAAAGGGAACACAGACATGGGTCCTCTATGGTGGTCATAATATTAGGGACATTATCCTCGTTCATACCATTGTGAATAAGTGAAAAATGTAATTATGAGGACCCCCCTTCATAAAGGCACAGCTGCTGTGGGGCAGTCTGAAGGATGATGCAGCAGAGATACTCATGGAGTCTTCATCATGCTACAAAAGACCCCTTATACCCCAAACCCCCAGAGAACAGCACCACCAGGACCGAATTATGCACCAAAATGTCCTCTTTCAAAAAAGACTGGACAAAACCGTTCCTCTACCCTCTTCTTCTTCTTCGTCCACCACCCTTAACCCCTCATTCTCCATCAGCCCACTGGAACCCAACACCATTAGACTCTCTGTATGGTATAGCATGTCCCACTGCCTGTTATTTACATCGATGCTGGGATAAGGGAGCTTTCTAATGGGCTGGGCTGGGAGGTAAACTAGTTAGTGGAAGATGAAAGGGTCATAATGGCCGTCTTCATCAGACCCACTCCTGCACTAATTGGTTCTTAATGGGAGTCAGCAGGGAGGCAAAAGCCAGTTTCAGTAGACTTTCTTATCTGCTGTATGTTGTTATGATCTTAATGTTCATGTAGATGTAAGTTAATGGTGTTTTTAGTGGCCAGCAGTGGCTGTTTGTGTTAAAGATATAATATATAGAATATTTTTCTGTACTGTGATGTCTAAGTCAGAGGGCTGGAGCATCACAGGACTGTGTTTAAGGTGGACTGTGTTTAAGGTGGCCTGCTGCATTGGGTTTTCACCAGCAGGAAGGACCAGTACCAACATTTTTGTTTTCTAAAGCACCCTTTAAAAAGCCTTAAACAACGAGACAGGCAGGTTAGTCATCATGCCATGTTTGATTTCCACTTGGTTTTAAACAATCTTATTTACAGGCTTCCTGGTGACCTTTAGAGGATGTGCAGTCAATAAACACTAAAGTAAGACGAACACAGCAGAGGAGCAGGGCTAAATGATGTCCAGAAATAAGTGATATTACAATTATTCCCCCTTTGTTTTACATTTTAAAGGGATCCTTTTAGATAGAGACTTTTCATATGCATTTCTGACAATGTTCAGAGTTAATTCACCTTTGGAAGCTCCATGTTTTCAACCTTTAAAAGGTCACAGATTGGCTCTCCTGGGAGTCCGAGGTTATCGCAGTAACAACAGTTTAAGAGGACAAAAGATGTCAGAGTAATGTGTCCTTCTTTAGATGTTAATAGACACACACGTAATAAAAGTTTCTACAATTAAAAAAGGCCAAATAAGGAAAAAATCAGCTGAAAGCCTTTTCTAAACTTTCTCTTCTTCGGCTGCTAATTTCTGTTCAAGTATCACCCTTTAAAGTCTGGAGCGCCCCCTTGAGGAGACATCAATTATTGTCTCTGAAATAGACCATCAGCGACAAACAGCATGTTCTCATTCACCAAAACATCAATATATTTGGCAGCAGCATATCGATCATATTATCACCAGGGAAGATGAAGATAATTGCCATAATGATTTCTTTGTCCCACCTCTATGGTGGTGATACCAGATGGACTTCATCGTCCAGGAGAAGATACAACAGGAAGGTTTTTGGTTTCATCAAATGATTAAATGGCAGCACGATGTGCTTTGAGTCATGTGACAAACATACAGTTATAATAGTTCCAGAGTTAGGCCTAGGGGTGTAACGAAATGGTCAACTCACGAAACGATACAAAATATGAAACAGGACTCACAATACGAAATAAAGATTATGGAAAATCACGAACAGAAGGAAGTTGTGCAAAAATTTCATTTTCTTTATTTTCTTCCTAATGTAGACATACAAGAATATTGCTGCATCGGTACAAAATAAAAACAAAAAACTAAATTGTAGTTTTTTCCCCTTATTTAGACTACAGTGCAAATACAAACATAAAATCTCAATAAAAAGTGCTTTGTTGTTGTAACAATCAGGATAAGTACATTCTTGAATGAAAAGGAAAACAAACAGCAGTCCTCAGAGCTGCAGTTTAGACCTATAAATGTCTGAACTGTGAACTATAATATTTAGCCTATAACAGTGCATATACTTCTGATCTTCAAGTATGATCAAATTCTGTCAACTCAACAGTAGATGTAAAAATCAAATATTGTTTTTTATGCAGACTTACACAAACATACAGTTGCTGCCTGTCTCCAGTTCAAAGTAGTTGGTAGTTGTAGTCGCCGCAGTATACGGTGAACTGTAGTGTCATATTTTGCACACGGTTGTTGTTTTGTTCTCAATCTTCTCACCGTTCTCTCGTCTTTTACATGGGAAGACAAAATAGGTCCACACAACCGATTTATTTGACGAAGGTGCGCCAGCTAATTCCTCGACCTCGTCTTCCTCCTTCTTGAAGCGAGTGTTTTGCTACGGTAGGCGAGGAGGGTAAAAAATCACCTTCAGGGTTTTTTTATTTCGTGAGTCTTTGAATTTTATTTCTTCATTTTTTATTCCACGAAATTTCGTGGCACTAAATTTCATTACATGCCAAGTTAGAACATTTTTCAGTCCTTCTGAGGACTAAGTTTGAAGTCTCCATTAGCACTGACTGAACTGATGCACGGTCTTGACTTTGTGTTGGTCGAGCTCTCGTGTTACTGAGATCTGTTTCTACAACGGACTTCACTTTTGTTTGTGGATTTTACATTCTGTGTGTTGGAGTGAAGTGAATTATTCAGCACCAAACCCATTATTTTGGTCCCATTTCAGAGACTCATTTCAGTTTCTGGCACCGTGTGTGCCCCCTGTTGGACTGGGAAGCACAAATCTGGATGAAAATCAGAGCGTGTGACCTCGGTGTTTCTTATTCTGTACGAGAGAGAGGAGTGAAGGGGGGGGGGCTCTGATGCCGCCGTCCTGTGTCTGTGCCAAGGGAAGGAGGCGAGGCACGAGGACATGTGCTGTCTTTCATATTTCACAGCCTCACTCAGAGGAGAGTCCTCACATTCCACATTAGATGAGCTTTTCCTTTTGATAATGAGGAGTGGGAGGCAGATATGTGCTGGGTTAGGATGACGGGGAGTCACGAACGGCACCAAGAACCCGATCTGAGCTCAGACCGCTGCCAAGTTTTTAAGAAGCACAGGGATTTATGCAGGCACATGCCACCTGATATCAGGCAGTGCTTTCCTTCCTCTCCTTAAAACAATGAGACAAATAACTTTAATGAAGTTTGACTGAAGTTTGGAGACTGTATCTACATTTCTGTGAATAAGTCTTAATCATGCTGAAGCTGCAGTCCTTCTATAAGTCGACTAACTCAAACGAACACTCCGCTCAGCCAGGAGAGCCTTTAAGTCATTTAACTCACACTCAAAGCTGCTGTGCAGTGGCTCCACATTTAGTCAGAGGTTTGATCCAGACACATTGGGCCATGGGCCGGAAACTGGCAAACGTTTCAGTGCAGCTGGATCCACCTCATTTAATGTATAAAATCAAACAGATCCATCTTGCAAAGTTCTGAATCAGAATCAGAATCCTTTAAAGCAGGAAGAGGCTGCTAATAGAGATTAGCATAGACGCTATCAGCTTCAATAGCAGTTTAATCAGATCTAGATCACATCTCTTTATTAAGCCAAATGAAAGTAACAAGGAAAGCAGTCATCATTCATGTCGTGGTGAGTTTGTTCTATGAAGTGGCTCACCTTCTGAACTTTATGACACATCAGTGGCATCTGCCTAGGACAACATCTGATAGGTCTGTAATAATGTGAATGACAGAGCCATCACCCAATCACCTACCAGGTAAGCTTCAAAAGGACCTGCCCACCTCAAACACTTCAGGGTGACTACTGAGATATTCAGTATAGTAAATATCGATCGGTCAGTCTGATGGAGCAGCCCAGGTGGCACGTGTGGCCTCCTCCTCCCTCAGTCTGACCCACCGACTGATTTCCAGTTTTAAGGGTGAGGTTCTGGTCTTGTAGAGGAAACCCACTTCATGGTCTGTCTTTAAATCTCCAGTCTGACAGAACTTGGTCCTAAGTTTGGAAATGTCACCTGGACACCAAATAATGATGCCACTGCGTACAGGAAGACCAGTTTCCAGTTCAGGGGTTTTGGGCTAGAGAACCTGGCACGTCAGACGGACAGCTCCATTTATCCATCATGGAAATATTTCCCTATTCCACCTGGAAAAGAGCCATTGATACATGTTTTGAGGGGCAGAACCTTCAAAAACAACAGCAGCTGGTGATTGGACGACCATTCTGTCCATCACAGTCATCACAGACCAATCAGGCAACAGTATGACGTAGCAGCTAGCTGTTAGCTTAAACTAAGTTTCTTCCCTTAGACCATCTCACTAAATTAAACCACACAGATCTATGATGTGCCTCTTATATGTGACATGAACCTCGTCAGTTCTCCTGGTAACCTTCTGAGGAGTCACCATGACAACCACAGACTAACAGCCATCATCAAAGGATTTTCACATTCTCTTATTGGCCCTGTTTACATGGGTAGTTTTCCTCAATCTGATCGGATTAAGTGATCTGATTTGATCTGTACACGTGAACTTTGAGTACAGAGATCCACGTTCAGTCCGTGTTTGCATGAAGCTGAATCTGACTGTATTGTTTTTTATGACATGTGCAGAAGGTCACTCTGACACTACCTGCAAATGTGTAAGAGAAGAAGAGGTGCACTTCCTGCTTCCTGTTCACCTCTAGAAAGATGGATCCACGTCGTGTTTTGTTGGGGTTTCTATTAAAAAGTTTGTTTCCTCCACCGTCCAGTTCTTCTGTTTGTCCACCATGTTTGTTTGGGCACGCTCTGCGTACGTCACTACGTGCCTCTTATGTACTACAGAGCGCCTACAGACCGAACAATCCTCTCTATCAACCCAATCCGCTCCACTCAGCCGTTTACATGAAGCATGAAGCGGATCATCAATCTGCGTAGACTACCTCTTACAATCCGATCAGAAATAAAATCAGATCTGGGTGAATCAGATTGGCTAAGGTGTTTACATGAGACATTTATAATCTGATTGTAAACAGGATTTTTTGAGCCATGTAAACGGGGCCAGTGATCCCCGGCTTCCCGGCTTCTCTGGTCATCCATGAGGGCAACCAAAGGAGACACAATTATCACAATGAGGTTTGGAGTCCTTACACCTCTTTTCACAACCAGAGGAGCCAGTTTGTAGATCAAACTCTCACCGAAAACTGACCAGGAGAAGAGCGAACATGATTTACCATCAGAAAGCTTTAAGTGCCATTCTTTGCTTCTCTTTTAAAGAAGAAAATTATGTCTATTTCTGATAAAACTGCAGATATTTCCCCGTGTATGGAGACTGCCTCAGAAGCCACTATTGTTTTCAAGAGTAGAGGACTGGAGCTTGGCCAGATGGACCTGCATGATTTCAGACAATAAATCAGGCAGGTGATCTGCTCTGCAGGGTTAGGGGCTGCACCCTCATGTTTGTGTTGCTCTTTCCACAAAGGCACAATCCTTACAAGTTGTTGTAAACTGTTTGAAAGATGGCTAATGAGGTTTTCAAACAACATGAAATGCAGCTAGAATTGTTAAAATTAAAGGAGAGAAATGATCAGCTCAGAGTAAGTTTCTAAAGTTTGTGATGGCTCTTAAACATGACAGCTTTTAGGGATGAAAATCAAAAAGCCTGGGCTGCAGCTTCATACAGGTTAAAGCTATGCTGCTCAGGCTGTTGACATAGAGGCTAATGGTCCAGGGTCACTTCTATCCTGTTGCTTCTTTTCCACATCACGTCCCACGCTGTATCCTCGCTCTATCTCACCAGGACAAAGACTTCCCTCCTGTGGTTTCTATTCTGTCCCCAGTTGACCAAATTTAATGAAACTCCCTCATTTCCCAAACTTATTTCAATCAACAAAGTTGTGTGGCCTTTAAATCTGTGTTCCTTTGTTCAGTTTTTAAAAAGACATGTCATTTGGCTTATTAAAGTTCAGCTCTGTTGTGGTTTAACTTGAAGCAGATTACAGGGACAGGCAGGTTCCTGATGCTGTTAGGCAAATTAGATCAGAGATGTGAGGCTGTATTTGTCCACATCAGGCGGAGCGAGGGGAGGGCGGCGGAGACGGACAGCGCCGTTTATGGCTGACATTTTGGAAAACAAAGGCCCGTCTCTGTCTTAACTCCAATCATCTCCTCCCTTTGTCTCTCTGTCTCCTCCTTTGTCTCGGCCTCCGTCATGGACAGACCTGGTGTGTGTGGAATACATCATATCAGTCTGCACTGATCCATCACCGACACAGCTCCTCTGCCTTTGCCCACTGTATCGTTAAATTGCACTTTAATTCAATTAGGCCCGCTAATTATGAGGGCTTAAATCAATCACCAGGTCAATAACAAAGGCTCAAAGCACACGGCGAGGCCTCAGACTTTTTACAAACCTCATCAATAACAGCCACAACGTGAGCAGGCCGCTAACGTCCGCGAGACACAGAGGTTCAAACAGGGAGGAGTTACTGCAGATGGAGTTATGTTCATGGCGTTTGACTTTGCGTCGCTTTGCAGATGGAGTTATGGTCATGGCGTTTGTCCGTCGCTCTCCTGATGGAGTTATGGTCATGGCGTTTGTCTGGTCGCTCTGCAGATGGAGTTATGGTCATGGCGTTTGTCCGTCGCTCTCCCGATGGAGTTATGGTCATGGCGTTCGTCCGTCGCTCTCCTGATGGAGTTATGGTCATGGCGTTTGTCTGGTCGCTCTGCAGATGGAGTTATGGTCATGGCGTTTGACTTTGCATCGCTCTGCAGATGGAGTTATGGTCATGGCGTTTGACTTTGCGTCGCTCTGCAGATGGAGTTATGGTCATGGCGTTTGCCTTAGCCTAACTCTCCTAATGGAGTTATGGTCATGGCGTTTGTCTGGTCACTCTGCAGATGGAGTTATGGTCATGGCGTTTGCCTTAGCCTTACTCTCCTAATGGAGTTATGGTCATGGCGTTTGTCTGGTCGCTCTGCAGATGGAGTTATGATCATGGCGTTTGACTTTGCGTCGCTCTGCAGATGAACTTATGGTCATGGTATTTGTCTTAGCGTTGCTCTCCTGATGGAGTAATGGTCATGGCGTTTGTCTGGTCGCTCTGCAGATGGAGTTATGTTCATGGCGTTTGACTTTGCGTCGCTCTGCAGATGGAGTTATGGTCATGGCGTTTGTCCGTCGCTCTCCTGATGGATTTATGGTCATGGCGTTTGTCTGTCGCTCTCCTGATGGATTTATGGTCATGGCGTTTGTCCGTCGCTCTCCTGATGGAGTTATGGTCATGGCGTTTGTCTGGTCGCCTTGCAGATGGAGTTATGGTCATGGCGTTTGCCTTAGCCTTACTCTCCTAATGGAGATATGGTCATGGCGTTTGTCTTAGCGTTGCTCTCCTAATGGAGTTATGGTCATGGTGTTTGTCTTAGCGTCACTCTGCTGATGGAGTTATGGTCATGGCGTTTGGCTGTTGGCTCTCCTGATGGCGTTATGGTCATGGCGTTTGTCTTAGTGTTGCTCTCCTGATGGAGATATGGTCATGGCGTTTGATTTTCTCCCTGCAGATGGAGTTATGGTCATGGCGTTTGAGTGTTCGCTCTGCAGATGGAGTTATGGTCATGGCGTTTGAGTGTTCGCTCTGCAGATGGAGTTATGGTCATGGCGTAGGATTGCTCGCTCTGCAGATGGAGTTATGGTCCTGGCGTTTGTCCGTTACTATCCTGATGGCGTTATGGTCATGGCGTTTGTCCGTTACTATCCTGATGGAGTTATGGTCATGGCGTTTGTCTCAGCGTCGCACTGCAGATGGAGTTATGGTCATGGCATTTGTCCGTCGCTCTCCTGATGGAGTTATGGTCATGGCGTTTGTCTGGTCGCTCTGCAGATGGAGTTATGGTCATGGCGTTTGACTTTGCGTCGCTCTGCAGATGGACTTATGGTCATGGCGTTTGACTTTGCGTCGCTCTGCAGATGGAGTTATGGTCATGGCGTTTGCCTTAGCCTTACTCTCCTAATGGAGTTATGGTCATGGCGTTTGTCTGGTCACTCTGCAGATGGAGTTATGGTCATGGCGTTTGCCTTAGCCTTACTCTCCTAATGGAGTTATGGTCATGGCGTTTGTCTGGTCGCTCTGCAGATGGAGTTATGATCATGGCGTTTGACTTTGCGTCGCTCTGCAGATGAACTTATGGTCATGGTATTTGTCTTAGCGTTGCTCTCCTGATGGAGTAATGGTCATGGCGTTTGTCTGGTCGCTCTGCAGATGGAGTTATGTTCATGGCGTTTGACTTTGCGTCGCTCTGCAGATGGAGTTATGGTCATGGCGTTTGTCCGTCGCTCTCCTGATGGATTTATGGTCATGGCGTTTGTCTGTCGCTCTCCTGATGGATTTATGGTCATGGCGTTTGTCCGTCGCTCTCCTGATGGAGTTATGGTCATGGCGTTTGTCTGGTCGCCTTGCAGATGGAGTTATGGTCATGGCGTTTGCCTTAGCCTTACTCTCCTAATGGAGATATGGTCATGGCGTTTGTCTTAGCGTTGCTCTCTAATGGAGTTATGGTCATGGTGTTTGTCTTAGCGTCACTCTGCTGATGGAGTTATGGTCATGGCGTTTGGCTGTTGGCTCTCCTGATGGAGTTATGGTCATGGCGTTTGTCTTAGTGTTGCTCTCCTGATGGAGATTATGGTCATGGCGTTTGATTTTCTCCCTGCAGATGGAGTTATGGTCATGGCGTTTGAGTGTTCGCTCTGCAGATGGAGTTATGGTCATGGCGTGTGAGTGTTCGCTCTGCAGATGGAGTTATGGTCATGGCGTAGGATTGCTCGCTCTGCAGATGGAGTTATGGTCCTGGCGTTTGTCCGTTACTATCCTGATGGCGTTATGGTCATGGCGTTTGTCCGTTACTATCCTGATGGAGTTATGGTCATGGCGTTTGTCTCAGCGTCGCACTGCAGATGGAGTTATGGTCATGGCATTTGTCCGTCGCTCTCCTGATGGAGTTATGGTCATGGCGTTTGTCTGGTCGCTCTGCAGATGGAGTTATGGTCATGGCGTTTGACTTTGCGTCGCTCTGCAGATGGACTTATGGTCATGGCGTTTGACTTTGCGTCGCTCTGCAGATGGAGTTATGGTCATGGCGTTTGTCCGTCGCTCTCCTGATGGAGTTATGGCCATGGCGTTTGCCTTAGCCTTACTCTCCTAATGGAGATATGGTCATGGCGTTTGTCTTAGCGTTGCTCTCCTGATGGAGTTATGGTCATGGCGTTTGTCTTAGCGTTGCTCTCCTGATGGAGTTATGGTCATGGCGTTTGTCTTAGCGTTGCTCTCCTGATGGAGTTATGGTCATGGCGTTTGTCTGGTCACTCTGCAGATGGAGTTATGTTTATGGCGTTTGACTTTGCGTCGCTCTGCAGATGGAGTTATGGTCATGGCGTTTGACTTTGCGTCGCTCTGCAGATGGAGTTATGGTCATGGCGTTTGTCCGTCGCTGTCCTGATGGATTTATGGTCATGGCGTTTGTCCGTCGCTCTCCTGATGGAGTTATGGTCATGGCGTTTGTCTGGTCGCCTTGCAGATGGAGTTATGGTCATGGCGTTTGCCTTAGCCTTACTCTCCTAATGGAGATATGGTCATGGCGTTTGTCTTAGCGTTGCTCTCCTAATGGAGTTATGGTCATGGTGTTTGTCTTAGCGTCACTCTGCTGATGGAGTTATGGTCATGGCGTTTGGCTGTTGGCTCTCCTGATGGAGTTATGGTCCTGGCGTTTGTCCGTTGCTCTGCAGATGGAGTTTCGGGTCATGGCGTTTGTCCATTACTCTCCTGATGGCGTTATGGTCATGGCGTTTGTCTTAGCGTTGCTCTCCTGAAGGAGTTATGGTCATGGCGTTTGATTGTTCTCCCTGCAGATGGAGTTATGGTCATGGCGTTTGTCCGTTACTATCCTGATGGCGTTATGGTCATGGCGTTTGTCTTAGCGTCGCTCTACTGATGGAGTCATGGTCATGGCATTTGTCCGTCGCTCTCCTGATGGAGTTATGGTCATGGCGTTTGTCCGTCGCTCTGCAGATGGAGTTATGGTCATGGCGTTTGTCCGTCGCTCTGCAGATGGAGTTATGGTCATGGCGTTTGTCCGTCGCTCTGCAGATGGAGTTATGGTCATGGCGTTTGTCTTAGCGTTGCTCTCCTGATGGAGTGATGGTCATGGCGTTTGATTGTTCCCTCTGCAGATGGAGTTATGGTCATGGCGTTTGATTGTTCGCTCTGCAGATGAAGTTATGGTCATGGCGTAGGATTGTTCGCTCTGCAGATGGAGTTATGGTCCTGGCGTTTGTCCGTTACTATCCTGATGGCGTTATGGTCATGGCGTTTGTCCTAGCGTCGCTCTGCAGATGGAGTTATGGTCCTGGCGTTTGTCCGTTAATCTCCTGATGGAGTTATGGTCATGGCGTTTGTCTTAGCGTCGCTCTGCAGATGGAGTTATGGTCCAGGCGTTTGTCCGTTACTCTCCTGATGGCGTTATGGTCATGGCGTTTGTCTTAGCGTCGCTCTGCAGATGGAGTTATAGTCATGGCATTTGTCCGTTACTATCCTGATGGCGTTATGGTCATGGCGTTTGTCCTAGCGTCGCTCTGCAGATGGAGTTATGGTCCTGGCGTTTGTCCGTTACTCTCCTGATGGCGTTATGGTCATGGCGTTTGTCTTAGCGTCGCTCTGCAGATGGAGTTATGGTCATGGCGTTTGTCCGTTACTCTCCTGATGGCGTTATGGTCATGGCGTTTGTCTTAGCGTCGCTCTGCAGATGGAGTTATGGTCCAGGCGTTTGTCCGTTACTCTCCTGATGGAGTTATGGTCATGGCGTTTGTCTCAGCGTCGCTCTGCAGATGGAGTTATGGTCCAGGCGTTTGTCCGTTACTCTCCTGATGGCGTTATGGTCATGGCGTTTGTCCTAGCGTCGCTCTGCAGATGGAGTTATGGTCCTGGCGTTTGTCCGTTACTCTCCTGATGGCGTTATGGTCATGGCGTTTGTCTTAGCGTCGCTCTGCAGATGGAGTTATGGTCCAGGCGTTTGTCCGTTACTCTCCTGATGGCGTTATGGTCATGGCGTTTGTCTTAGCGTCGCTCTGCAGATGGAGTTATGGTCCAGGCGTTTGTCCGTTACTCTCCTGATGGAGTTATGGTCATGGCGTTTGTCTTAGCGTCGCTCTGCAGATGGAGTTATGGTCATGGCGTTTGTCCGTTAATCTCCTGATGGCGTTATGGTCATGGCGTTTGTCTTAGCGTCGCTCTGCAGATGGAGTTATAGTCATGGCATTTGTCTGTTACTCTCCTGATGGAGTTATGGTCATGGCGTTTGTCTGTTCGCCCTGCAGATGGAGTTATGGTCATGGCGTTTGTCTTAGCGTCTCTCCTGATGGAGTTATGGTCATGGCGTTTGTCCGTTACTCTCCTGATGGAGTTATGGTCATGGCGTTTGTCATAGCGTCTCTCCTGATGGAGTTATGGTCATGGCGTTTGTCTGTTCGCCCTGCAGATGGAGTTATGGTCATGGCGTTTGTCTTAGCGTCTCTCCTGATGGAGTTATGGTCATGGCGTTTGTCCGTTACTCTCCTGATGGAGTTATGGTCATGGTGTTTGTCTTAGTGTCTCTCCTGATGGAGTTATGGTCATGGCGTTTGTCCGTTACTCTCCTGATGGAGTTATGGTCATGGCGTTTGTCTTAGCGTCTCTCCTGATGGAGTTATGGTCATGGCGTTTGTCTTAGCGTCTCTCCTGATGGAGTTATGGTCATGGCGTTTGTCTTAGCGTCTCTCCTGATGGAGTTATGGTCATGGCGTTTGTCTTAGCGTAGCTCTGCTGTTCGCTCTGTGAATATTGTTCAAATGTCTTAGCAGCAAAGGTCTTTACAGAGTCTGGATGTGCGTTGGGCACAGAGGCAGCTCTTCAAACGGCTGTTTTAAGCTGATTTAAGGTTCCTGCTGTCTAAAAGTTCAAAGAGATGTTCTGACTCTCTCCACCTGGCTCAGGTGAGGCGCTCTGAGCGGATCATCCTGTCGGCGTGAGCGTGCACCCCCCTGAGCGTCCCTGCAGAATCTGGGTCTTTAGCCGTGCATTAAAGAGCTCTGCGGTGCTTTTCACAGATTAATCATCGTTTTGGGCTCATTGAGAGGGAGGACAGTCTGCCGCTCACAACGTTTAATCCATGGTTCAGACTGTGAAGGTCACCGAGCCGGTGTTACCCCTGTTGAAATAATTGAGGGGGTTTGAATTTCAATGAGGGCACCCGCCGTTTGAATCTGGATTGTAATTAAATACACTTTCTTTTTTTATTGTTATTAGCATTTTTTCCAGCCGCTCCTGCAGTTAAGCAAGTGGAAACCACACTGACATATCGAGTGGAGAGGTGGCTGCAGACGCAGCGCCAAAATGTGTGACGGTGGATGATAATGAAAGGCAGAGAGCGAGGAGCACGAGGACAGAGCTGTGCACCAGGGCCAAATATTAAACTGTATATCAATATGTTTTTTTAGCTGATAAGTCATGCACAATATACATTTAAGCACAGATAGACAGGCAAAAATATCCAAAAACAAAATACAAAAAAAGAAAATATTATGATTACAGTAAAATCAGGGGACTTGGATCCTGTTAATTGGCAAAAACAAACAAAAATAATAATACAAATAACATGAAAAATAATAAATTCATAGGATTAATTAATTTAAAAGAGCTAAAAAGAAGGTCAAAGGATAAGTGAAATAAATGACAAAAAAGAAATTAGATTGAATGCCAAAAAATGGCTTTTTCATATGAAATAAAAAGAAAAAAATACAATAAAATTTGATTTAAGTTTAAAAAATATAAAAAAAAAATAGTTCAATTAATTACAAAAAAATGTGTATAAAAATCAACAATATTAAACTTAAAAAAGTTTAATAAATAATAGTAAAATTAGTCAACTGATTTTTTTTTTTAAATAAATTAGAAAAATAGATACAACTGCATTACATGAAGTGAAATTTTAACTTTCACTGGTATGATTTTTTTCACAAATACAAATGGAAACATCAACACACCGTCAGTGTTGAACAAAACATCCAAGTCATATCCAAATATCTTAGAAAAATAATATGCCAATAATATGACAGCAACTTAGTGCTGTAAGGTGTGTACAAATAGTCAAGTTGACCTGCTGTGGAGCTTGAGAACAGAGGCCCACATCATGTCTGCATTAGACTCTCAGAGGAATGTTTCAGCAGAACTAAAGCTGGTCTAAGTAGGTTCTAGCATGGTGTACCTAATAAATAGTCCGGTGAGTAAATATCCAAACATGTCAGAATCTTCAGGAACAGCTCAGCCGTAGTGTTTTCCATTTTCTCTGGGATTATCCAAACACGCTGTGACCTCTCTGGATAACATGGAGAGGGCTGAAGAGAGGAGGACGATGTTTAACCATCAATAATGAAGTTTGAGCAAAGCTTTTCACACTGCAGAGTTATTACCATCCACTCCACATACCAGCCGCTGTCTGCTGCTGTTTGAGCAGGTGGGTGTGCCGGGGGGGGCTTTCCATTTCATTTTAATTTGAGGTTGAAATTCTCTGATAAAGGGGGACAGAAAGCCATTTGGGCGAGCCCTCGCTCTGAGGCGGGGCTAAACGCAGAGGGCCAATAATGAGGAGAGGTCCCAGAGGACCCCGGTGTAACCATGGACCCAGGAGGGAGGTGTTAATGGAGAAAGGACAGGAAGTTCAAGGACAGAGCCGGATACTGGGGTGCACTTCTGAGTTTAATATGCCTGTGATGACTTTATTATCACAACTTTTTAATGTGTGCATGTTTGAGTCTGTCTGTGACGTCAGTCTGAGGGCTGTGCACGGAGAACAGAGGATAAATCTATTTAGTAAATACACAGGATCAGAATCACAGACAAGATAAAAGTCAAAAAGGAAATACTACACAAAAATAACAGGGACAGAGCGAGGATGGACGATGTGCTGCATGGAAACATCTCGTCCATATGATCATGATGTTCATCAGCAGGTTTGATTAAAGTATGTTATAAACAGCAGCATTGTTTTAAATTATTCATATAATGAACCTTATATAATGATATTTAAGACTGTGAAACTTTATTTTTAATCACAATACTTTGCTAATTTCAATAATCCACTGATTAAATTGTCAATACATTTAAACTAAGCATCATTTTAATTCTTCCATCTGAAATCTAAAGCAGTTCAAACTGATGTCTTAATTGGGAATCAAAGTAAAAAAATCAAAGAAAGTTATTCTACAATGTCAATTTTTTTTTTTACTTATGATAAAGAAGAAAACTTCATTACTGTGTTATTCTCATTGACTGATTCTTTTCATCATACTTTCATCAACAATCTTTTTTCCTCTGATGAAAACTACACAGTAACTAATAAAAACTCAAACTAAACTAACTGACATTTTCATCCACAAATAAAAACTAGACTAAAATGTCTGACAGACTTAATCCAATCAGACCTAATATGGTCATGTAGGAAGTAGAGACAAGTGATGAATCTATCCAATCACAGCTACTTTGGTTGTGTTAAAGGTTGGATGAGTTCAGAGGGACATCCAATCACAGCTGCCTTAGCTTGGTGGTGGTGGGATAAGTTGTGGAGCGATCCAATCAGAGCTGCTCTCTTTATGAATTGATATATTCATGTAGAGCAGGTTCACTGTTTGTTGTCAGTTCTGGTATTGTAACTGAGATGCTCTGCCAGGTAGCCTAAATAAAGGTGACTGCATTTCACACAAAGGAACATTTGTTTCTGTTCATTTAGACATTCAGACTTTACTAACATTCAATAAAGGCTTAGTAGATGTTAGGTAGGTAGGTATGTAGGTGGGCAGATAGACATTCAGACTTTACTAACATTCAATAAAGGCTTAGTAGATGTTAGGTAGGTAGGTATGTAGGTAGGCAGATAGACATTCAGACTTTACTAACATTCAATAAAGGCTTAGTAGATGTTAGGTAGGTAGGTATGTAGGTAGGCAGATAGACATTCAGACTTTACTAACATTCAATAAAGGCTTAGTAGATGTTAGGTAGGTAGGTATGTAGGTAGGCAGATAGACATTCAGACTTTACTAACATTCAATAAAGGCTTAGTAGATGTTAGGTAGGTAGGTATGTAGGTAGGCAGATAGACATTCAGACTTTACTAACATTCAATAAAGGCTTAGTAGATGTTAGGTAGGTAGGTATGTAGGTAGGCAGATAGACATTCAGACTTTACTAACATTCAATAAAGGCTTAGTAGATGTTAGGTAGGTAGGTATGTAGGTAGGCAGATAGACATTCAGACTTTACTAACATTCAATAAAGGCTTAGTAGATGTTAGGTAGGTAGGTATGTAGGTAGGCAGATAGACATTCAGACTTTACTAACATTCAATAAAGGCTTAGTAGATGTTAGGTAGGTAGGTATGTAGGTAGGCAGACAGACATTCAGACTTTACTAACATTCAATAAAGGCTTAGTAGATGTTTGATTTTATCACAGAGGAAAACAGGACTTCACAAATTCAAACATAAAAATGTCTTACCCTTTACACTTCAGATTTTAGTTGGCTAAATTTAGAGCAGATTTTTTCAACTAAAACTGAAACAATAAAGATGACTATACTATGACTAAAACTAAAAAACGATATATTGTAGGCAAAGACTATGACTGTAACTGGTGGTGACCTTACCTGTTCTGCTGCTTGCTCCTCTGTCATTTTTGTTGCCTCATGTCTTTAGACTCATTAGACTCATTAGACTCAGTGACTGCATAAATGTGCTTTTCCAGTTAAACCTGTCGTCTATTCAACCCTGGTTTGGTGTTCTGCATTTGTGTCCCACTCATCTGCTCGAGGTCCATGATAAAAACAACCAAGCAGTCACTGCTGCAGTGGGACAACTTAGGATCAAGACTCTTGTCCAAGGACACGTCGACATGTGAGTCCCAGAGCTCGGCTCAAACCTTCCTATGACTGACCAGGTGAACTGTAATGGTGCGTTCACACCACAAGCGACCCAGCTACCAAAATCGTGTTGCCCACTTACGTATCGTCGCACGTCCATAAATACCTCATTTTGGTCACTGTGGGGGTTGCTCGGTGACGTTGCGTCCGCTCGAATTTAACCGCGATCATATCATATATCATATAATAGGATGTATAAGCGGACATTATTCCAGCTGTATCCTTTTCACTCTCTTATCAAACACAAAACACTGCAGCTGATGATGCAGCAGCATCATCTGTGAGTTTACCGCGGTCCGTCTAGGTGGAACTAATGTCCTCACTGACTAATGTTTCCACACGGACATGGATTGTTCCTCTGTAGTCCGGATGAATAACTGTCTGTCTAGGGTACCGTCACACATGCACACACCGCTGATTGGCTGTTGGCGCACAGCCACACATGACATTGCCTGTAAAGATCAACTTTTTTTTACTTTGACATCGCGCAACAACTGAAGTGATCGTCTTGTACGAGGCAAACGCATCACGGGAGGGTTAGCCCCGCCTCATCGTGGCTGTACATTGACTTTGCATGGAGGGTCATATTTTGGGGAGGTTAAAGGTCATTTACTGTTATTATCAAGCATCTTCCCTGAAAACACAAGCATCCTTTTCCCATCATCATGCTTTCTCATCTCTTTAAACATATGAAATAAACTCTTACTGGGTCTAAACAGAGCAGAGTCTCTCTGTTTCAGTGTTTTTAGACAGAAGTCCTTTGACATTATCACCCATGAAAACCTGCATCAGAGACTGCAGAGCTGTTTTTATCTGCCCTGTAACAAAAGGACTAAACAGACAACCAAGACACATCCGACCCCTCACATGGACCAATCACACGTCTCAGATCTGCCATGTGCTCAAATGGAAAAGGCTGTCTGTAGGTCTGTGTTTGAGCTCATGGCTGTGCTGAGATGGAGCTCAGCAGGGTGTCGTTCTACACAACAGCTCACGTCCAACACAGGGAGGCCATAAAGAGAGAGTCCAATGGAGAAGTGCTCTGCAGGGAGATGCTGGGATCATTACTGAAGCGCTCTCACAACATTACCTCCATCTGCTCAGAGTCCACGAGAGCATCCGGTCTGGAGACACTCAGAGGATCATTCTGCAGCTCTTACTGTAAAAACATGTTTTTAAGTATTCTGTATTCTCAGGTTTTCACACAGCCGCTCCTGTCCCCTCATTTCTCTGAAATATGAGGAATAAAGCAGCCCCAGAAAGGTGATCTATCACAGCCAGGCACCTTTATGAAGGTTTATGCACAGTCTTACAGTCTGAGTCTGCAGTCAGGCAGGATGTGATTCATCTACAGGAGGCTTTATGTTAAAATATTCAATGTTTTAGACCTGGATGCTAAACTTAAGCATTTTTTAATAAAAGTAGACACACAGTTCAGAGTTTCAGTCTCCTCTCCAGAATGTGACTCAGAATAAAGGAAAACTCTCCACCATTTTAACAGAAGGGATTTAAGTTATTTTCTGTTGTATTGACATAAATCACTTTTACTGATGAAGAAACAGACGGCACTCTCTGATTATCGAAGTTACCATTTGGATGTTATTCAGTGTTAGTAAAGATATTAAAGACACTGTTTCTTTAGCTGTTTGTCAGCCTACAGCAGAGATCATCGACAGAGCAGCTGCTCATCTGCCCTCAGAGTACTTTTATTAAAGTCTGAAAAGATAATCCCTGTTTAAGGGTTTCTTTTGGCCCAAGACATGGATCTGATACACTGTACTACCAAAATAAACTCAGTTACTCAAAATATTTTGTTCAACACAAATGTACATTTGACTGTAGAAAGGCAAAAATGATGTTTCCACCAAAAAGAAAGTCTTGTATTTCTAATAAAGTTAAAGTGGATCAATATAAAACCGAAATAAATGCATGACGACATCTGTTACAGTTAAGTTATAACAGAGTTATAAATAACTAATAAAAATAATAAATAAAAAAATGTTCCACCTCCAAACAAAAGAGAAAATAATAAAAAATGTCACTGTGAAATTAAAACGTAACGAAGATAAAAATCAAAACAAGCTTTATGGAAATTATTTATATCACATTAGATGAGACACAGCTGCCAGCACTGACTGTGAATCAAACCATTTAACACTGAGTTAAAGAAACCACATCAGTCCATATCAGCCAATATTCTTCAGAGTGTTTTTGGAGTCCAGCTCTAAAATAAAGACGCCACGTTACCTCATTTGGTTTCATGTGGCTTGATGCTGTACATGTGATAGGGACTGATCTCACTTTAAATGTTACGAAACATTCAATGAGGAAAACTGGAATTTTAAGCTAATAAAATGCAAATCTATCCAGCACCAATGGAAAAAATAAACCCAGTATAAATAACATTAAAAAGCAGACTGTGGACAGGCGTCATCTCTAAATATAACTATTGTTTTGACTATCATTTATCCGTTTATTATTATCACTTTTTACCTTGTGTTATTGTTAAATTTAAGCTCAGAATTTTATTGTTTGATGTTTCATTATATTTTTAGTGTTTTTTTGTATTTCTTGCAGGATCATATAGTCATATAGTCATGTTTTTTTTTGCTTTTACATGTTATTATATCTATATATATATATATCTATATATATATATATGTATATATATGTATATATATGTATATGTATATATATATATATATATATATATATATATATATATATATATATATATATATATATATATATATATATATATATATATATATATATATATATATATATATATATATATATATATATATATATAGATATAGATATATATAGATATATATATATATATACATGGAGAGAGACAGAGAGAGAGAGAGAGAGAGAGTTTCTAAAATATAATTTATAATTTAATAGATTTTTAGTTGTTGGTGTATTCCAGTCTGTGGAGTCTTCATTCATTACTTCGCCTCTTCTCTTGTATCTTTTCTGTATATTTTTAAAGTCATCTTGATATCATTATTTTTCTTACTTCAGTTATTCTGGTGTGCTTTAGTCTTAGTTTGCTCAGTGGTGTTCTGAAAATCCACGATTATTATCATGATTATACCTTTAAGTTCTCTTGGCAATCATGTTCCTGCCTCTATTTAAAGCACGTTGAACTGTGAGTAGATTTGTAAGAAATCAGTTTTATTAGTAAAGATTTATTAGAGATGTACAACATTACCAGTTTGATATTGGTATCAGCTGATGTCAGCCCAAAAGTGGAGTATCAGCAGATATTGATACTGTTACAGATATTTACAGACAATGTATAGGCCACACATATTGGCCAAATATTGGCAGGAATATTGGCAAATTACACAAATGTTGCATGGGAACACTTTAAAGTCAAGGGTTTTAGTTTTACAGGAGTTAGAAAATGTATTTCTTGTTTTACATTTTCCTCAAGTTCAAAGAACTTTGAAACAAACAAGTCAACTTTGTTCAGTACAAAGCTTGAACTCTGGGCCAGAAATACTGTTAAACCAACACTATGTAGTTTTTCAAACATAATATAATCCTTTGATATCCATTGTGATGGTACACCACTTTACAATGGAGTTCAATGACACCTCTGTTGTGGTCTGGAGTGGTCTGTATCCCTTTAACTGGCGCTATGTAACTTCGAGGTGGATGGTGGGAACCCTGTCACACTAAAAAACTACAAGTTTGGACTGCTTTACAGCATACGTCACTTCCCCCGATTCCCGATTCGTTTACAACACGGAAGTCTCGGCGAAAGCCAATCGTTAACGCCGAGCTGTAACCATGGCGGAGGCAACGAAGAATGTAATGAAGAGAAAAGTTTTGTCGGAGGATACAAAACAAAGAAAGCGAGAGAAAAACAAGCTGAATGCTCAGACCAGAATAATCATCGCTTCGGCGTTCACTCGCTGGTGTGAAATAAAAGACGAGGAGGGATGTCCGACTACTATCAGGTATGTTGGGCGACTAATTTATGACGAAGTTCCTCAAAAAACTTGACAGGAAAAAAGTACAGTACAACAAATCCAGAACGTACCAGTATGTAGTTTTGTTTAGACCTATTTCAAGTGTGTGATATCACCAGCTCGTCGTTGTCTTTACTTTTATTCACTTTATCGCTTCAACAGGACGGGGCCGACTTCACGGTAATAAAACCAAGTTGAACTTAGCGATTTTTAACATCTTCATTTAGTCAAAAATAAATACATTACCTCGTCGCTATCCATCCTGCAAACAGCCGCTGAAGACAGAAGAATACTTTTAGCGAAGTCCTGGCTGCTGTGATTCACCTACAAAACAAATGCACGCGACCGGCAGATCTGTATTCTTACGACAGTATGCACGCGCTAGAGCTCATGGGTGGTTGAGTTCACTCTCCGGTCAAGCGAGGATCTTCCGTAGTGCTGCTTTAACAGTATCCGTATCAATGTTGGCAACACTATACATATATATATATATATATATATATATATATATATTTATATATATATATATATATATATATATATATATATAGATAGATAGATACACATATATATGTATATATATATATATATATTTTTTTTTTCTAAAATTAATATTTGATATTAACAAAAATCCAATCCTAAGTTTTAGAATTGATTGAAGAGAATTCTAGTGATGAAACAGCTTGATCCACTCCTCTACATGACTTCACCTCTTACAGGTTTGAAATCAGCCTCCATTCTTCATCTACTGGTTTAAATCCAGATGTTTCCTGGTGCAGTTAAGAGTGGACGGCAGCCCTTCAGCCCCTTTTGAAGGACCTAAGGTCTGATCTGCCTCATCTCCTCTCTCCTCGTCAGCTCCTGTTTCTCCACCTCCTTCCTCTGCTGTGACTCCTGCTGTGACTCCTGCTGTGACTCCTGCTGTGACCTCCTCTGTCCCTCAATGCAAATGAAACGCTCTCCTCGGTCTGGTACAGCGAGGCAGCTCCCTCTCATGTCCCTGAGTATGTGGATGTTTACTGTCCACAGGGCCTTATTACATTCCTCCAGCAGCTTAAAAGCATGGCCTCCTGATGGGACCATAAAGTGGTGAGAAAAGCCCATTGTGACAATGGAGCTCATTGTGTCAGAGTGGAAGTCATTTGGCACTCTGCGGAGAGTGGAAATGTGTGGCATATTAAAAAAGAGCAGCCAAAGAGAGGGTGAGGATCAAATAAAGAGGAGTGAATGACTTTGCACTGTGGGAAATCTGGCTGCGTCCATCATCAGAGTCACAACAGGCAGAAAAACACCGTGCAGAGGAGCCTTCATCAGAGTGGACGTCTGCCCTCTTTCTCCTGTGTGTTCAGTCTCATGTGGATTTCTCTTCATGATCATCAGGAAGGTTTTTATCCTCGTTCTCAAGAGAAGAAACATGAGCTGGAATTCACCCAGACGCTCTGATACTGAAATATAAGAAAAATGTGTTTCCTGCATGAGAAATATTCCTCGAGTTAAGTTTCACAGCTTTGGTGAAACACACCGTCAGTGATGTAAAATCAAGTCGAGCGAAGTTTGTGTTGGTTAAAAGTCTAAAAGTTGAGCTACTCACACATACACAGACCTTTTTGTCAACTACAACACTGATGCACAAGAGCATGGACGGACTATTCAAGCATTATTACCTGTTATTAATGACGTGTCCTCTCTGCTAAATTAAGTTTTAAAATGGAGACAAAAAAGTCCTGATTTATAAAACATGGATGATATTCTTGCTCAAATAAAAAATAACCAAAACTATCAGCTGTTAAATTTCTTTGCGTGGTGTAAAATGACTTAAAACTCAAAGAAGAGTTGAAGGGATGGGATGGTAGGTGTGGTGAACTATAACATCATATAACAGGTCACCTCAAGTGTTCCTCAATGCTAGGGATGTCCCAGTGCTGTAATGGCATCAGTAAAATTATAAACTCAAATGATGTAGCAGCTCTATGGTTGCTTGTTTAGCACGTTTATTAAACCAAAAATGTGTCATTATATAAACTGAAAACCCAAATAAATTTAATGTGCTGCTTGGTAATACGATTAAGTTAAATAAAATAAATAACAAATGTAGTGAATTAAAAATAATGAGTTTCTTTTTAAATTCCCGGCTTAAATGTGGACGACTGGGTACTTTACAGAGAGACGTCACGTCCACATGATACGTACGTGATCACAAGAGCCCGAATCACAGACCACTTTCCTCATGAATATTAAAAAGCCTCCCCTAACCACGCCAATCGTAGACGTGTACCCCGTGAATATTAAAGAGCCATGTGCAGCGGCTAACGTAAACTTACTGTACTCCTTTGAGTACAGCACTGTACCGAACCGAATGTCCACCTCGAGCAGTTCGGCACTGATACATGTACCGTTACACCTCTGGTAAGTACTGAACTGGGACTCGGCATATAGAAATAAAAAATTTGCCTTTTGCCCTGAAAGGCTGATCCAACGTCAGTCCACAGTTAAAGGAAGTCCCTCTACATCCCACAGTTATTTACCTTCCTGTTTGGTCTACCTGTATGAGCCTCTTGGTGTGTAAAGTTATGCAGTACTCGATTTTTAAAGTTTAATGTCTTAAAAGAATAAATATGTTGTCAAACAGCTTGGTTACTATAAGGCAAAGCTAATATCAACCATGCGAAGGTGAATGGGACAGAGGCCTTAAAACCACAGAAATCACTTAAGAGGTCACATTAACGTGTGCTCTTTGGTATGTTAACGTGCCTCCTCCTCATGATAAGAGTACTTCTATGTGCAGGACAAAAGGTCTACTGCATCTAGTCTTCCCCTTATCCCCTTGTTGATGGTGTAGTATCTACAGTCCCGTCTGAATAGACCGACGAATGTAACCATAGTTTTGTCAGCAGTTCAGGTTCGTTGGCTCAAATCAGAGAGCAAATACAGAGCATGGACCACTGACCTGAGTCACTGTGAGTACTGATTCTGATTTTGTTCCAGCAGCTACAGATATTGTAGTAATTGTTTTGTATTGTAATACAAATATCGCCATTGCTGCTGTTGTTTACGTTCAGAACAGAAGCATGGACAGGAAGGAAGTCGACCTTATATGGGCATTTTCTGTTTTTGGTGCTTTTTGGTAATTTCACAGTGTCACCTATAGGCCGGGCGTAGGTACTACAGGATTTTACGTTGTCATGTAAACGCACAAGCCCATGTGTAAACAGGGATCCATGTTTGGATGCCGGCGCCAAGACAACACGGGGCCGTCCTCATGTGAGGAGGGCCTGAGTCAGCCAGAGTGGACCAGGCCAACGTGGAGCTCCAACAGAGCATTTCAGACAGAGTGAGAATAGAGGTGGATCAGGAGGACTCAGGAGGTAAAAATTAAGATCATGATTGAGCGTTTAGTCCAGTTAAGGCAGAATTTTGGCTTTTAAAAAATCACGTATAACAAAATAACCGAGATAATAAGAGTGTGTATAATTTAATTTAACTCCAACTCTGTAAAACTGTCTCTAACTTTAAAGTCGTGTATAAATTGTTCAGTAAGGCCAAAAAACTCCTGAAAGAATCAGAGATAGAAAACAAAACTTCTAAAAATAAAAACTTGGACATCTTAGGGCTTAAAGGAGCTTAAAGCAGCTCTTGTTGTCTTGGTATAAACCATTAAACTTTAAATATTCAGCTGCTTCCTGATAAGTTAAAGTCCAGCCCCTCTGTGAAAAGTGTGAGTGTAAAATGATTCTCTTAGAGACAGTATCACTCCTGTGTATGCCTGTCTCTGCTCCATGCCGACGGCCCGGGTTGGTCCCTGAAGTCATTATTGTCTCAGCTAAGGTGCCCTGCTCCCTGTGAGCTGTGGGTAATGAGCTGGCGCCCCCCCGCCCGTGTTCAATTATTCTCATTGAGAAAGTGATTTCTCACTTCACGGAGCAAATCGGAGAGGAAAGCGTGAACTCTAATCAAGAATTAACACGTTCACAACCGGCCGTGCACGAGGGAGAGCCACCTCCATGATGTAGGGCGAGTTAGAGTGAGCAGAGACAAGGAGGCAAGGAGGCAAGGAGACAAGGAAGATGTCTGTAGCTGACCAACCTGCATCCAGCTTCTCCAAAAACTTAACAGCTGATAAGAAAAGAAAGAAGAACGTGCAAAGGTCAGTACGAAGATTTCAGATATACAACTGTATAGATTATAAATATCTTGTTTTAAAGTTTTTGTTGGCTCCGTTAAGTCCTTGTGAGGCAGTTTTAAATGATTCTGATACTCGTGTCATTGTGAAGCTTCATTATCATGACAGAAACATGTTCAGGCTCACCGTGTAATCACTGTCATGTATCTCTAACAAAGACGTTAAAATAATAATGAGATGTTAAATGGTGTAATCTCCATAATTGCTCATTGGTTATCTATTTAACCTGCTGTGGAATTAATGAACTTATTAGTGTGAACAGCAGTGTGTGTTACCTGCCGTCTGAGCACACAGACACACAGACACACACACACACACACACACACACACACACACACACCTATAGAGAACAGAATAAAACAGGCTCTGATTCTGCAGCAGGACTCAACATGAAGGTGAAGAGAAGACAACCCATCTGTACGTGGACTTTACAAAATCTCCAAAGTCTCAAGTTAGTCTTCTACTATTATTAACATTATTTATCAGTTTATTGTTGCTGCTTAGAGGTTCAATTTTTCTTTTTCAAAATCCTCATTAATAGGTAAGCTAACATTCTTGTTAAGAGCATGTTAGACGTCACTGTCATTCAGAAACAGATAAAAATAAACTGGACAAAGGACACCTTAATAACTCTTTCCTCCATGATGATGTTTTATTTTTCTTGTCTTTGAGTTTTTGGTAAAAATCACATTTCTATTAAAAGCTTTATAGATGTCAGATGATAGACATGATCTTCACTTCAGTCTGGGACACTTCCTTTGTAAATTTAACCGTTAATATCTAAATGGAGGCTCTGAATTTGAGGTGACCCTGGGTTAGCCAAGGAGCATGCTCAGACCTGCAGGGAGAGCACTGTTAATGGGCTTCAATGGGCCACCTGGAGGTGAGATTTGGCTCATCTGGTCATGTGACCTCTTTGTCATGTTCAGGTCCGTCTGAGGAGAAAAGCAGGGAGGACTAAACTGTAAAACATGCTGACTTTGACAGTGTCGTGTGCAGGGATGATGAGCTGTTGAATATTCAGGGTGCAGTTGGATCTTTACTGAAAACAGGGTTTGTTCATCATGACGATCTTCTTAAACAAAACTAAGTTTTATGAGTTTTTAGGCTCAGTTATTGGTGAGAGCTAAAGAGCTGTCATCAAATTGCTATAGAGATACAGCAAAGTAGCTCCCACATCTCCAACTTCTACCACCACACTGCAGCCAAGGTCTGAAGAAGGAGACCCATGTGGAAGAGGCATAAACTGCAGTCCCTCTCGTGTCCACTAGAGGCTGGCTGCAGGAACCCTGAAGGTAACATGATCGTGTGCAGGGGATGGACTTTTCTGACAAACTTCAACATCTTTTGAGCCTGGGCCAAAAAACAGCTTAAATATACAAAACATCCTTATTACCTCTGCCAAGGAGGTTATGTTTTCGGGAGAGTCTGTCCGTGTGTGAACAAAATAACTCAAAAAGTTATGGCTGGATTTGGATGAAATTTTCAGGAAATGTTCAGCATGGGAAAAGGAAGAACTGATTTGATTTTGGTGTTGATCCGGATCAGTGTCTGGATCTGCCATGACGAAAAATGTGATCTACGTGAATAACTACTGAACTAAAATAGATATCATTATGAATCCAGTTGCTAATGGTATGTTTTCATGGTCAAGGAATCTAAATATTTACATGAAATAAAGGTAGGACTAATATTTATGGTCAAAATCACAATATGGAAGAGGGCTGTGGCGCTGGCGGAGGTCTGCGCTCTCCGAGTGCTTTTCTAGTTGTACAGGGTTTTTATTCTACTGCAAACTGACATAGCATCAAGTAGGGCTAAAAGATTTACAATTTTCAGATGAATAAACGTAATTTCAGTCAACGTGATCATGTAACTGTCAAAGCTTGTTTGTTCTGTCAACCATTTTACAAAAACTATTTTACAAATTTGCAGACAGTTTGCATTTTTGAAGTGCTGTAAGCAGGTCAACAACACGAAGCCTCTGCTCTGGACTAGAAGTTGGAATATCCATCAATTAATAAAAAAAGATGATTTATCATCAACATTAGATGATAGTTAATGTGTTATGTGCTTTTGATTATTGATGTCCTTGCTGTTGTCCATACTGTAAACAGTGAACATTGCACTGAAACTTGAAATGAAGAAAATCGAGAATCAAATTGAAATCACAAAATCTGCCAGAAAACAATCCAAATAGATCTTTTCCTAAAATCGCTCAGCCCTAACTGCTCCAGTCCTGCTTCAACAAGGCATTTACGTCTATGAGCAGGTTGATCTAAAGTTTGTTTGGACGACAGGTACAGTGCAGAAGCCTCAACATGAAATGACTCCATTGATAATCAAACAGCTGGCCTCACATGGCTTCATCCAGTTCTGTCCCCAGTTCATGGTCGCCTCCTCTTGATTGATATCATTGAATAAAATGACTTATTAAAGTTGGTGTCTGTGGCTTTGGCAGGTGATTAACTGTTCATTAAACAACAGAAAATGTTTCATCAAGCCCCAGACAGATTCTTTAGTCTTCTTTAATGTCCTCACCAAGAAAAAAGGTATGGAAAAATTATTTCTTTGCACTTTTTATTTCCTTGGGGCAATAATAACAACAATCAAAAAAAAATTTTTCAATAGACCCCACAGTTTATGAAAAACAGGCCTCAACCAAACGGTTGAGATGTCAATTCATGGTAAAAGTACACTACACTAATTTTTGGTGGTATGCTAAACATTTTTTTTCCATTCAAACACAGGAACATTGAAAATCTCATGTAAACACTGCATTTCTAACATTTCATCTTGACACCCCTCATCTGTGTGGTGGTGCGACAGCACAAATGCTTTTTGGGGGGTATAAGAGTCACTTTACTTCCTATGGTATGCTTCGAAGCATTGCTGGTTTGCATTCAAACACAGGTAAACATTGCACTTCTGACACTTCCATCTCGACACACACACACACACACACACACACACACACACACACACAGTGAAGTGGAAAGAAAAAACGTAATTAAAACCATGTACTCTTTTTAATTCTAGTAATACAGTGGGAGGAAAAAAGTAAGTACACCCTTTGTAATTTTGTACATTTCTGCCTAAATTGGTCATAAAGTGTGGTCTGATCTTAACTCAAATCACAAGAATGAGTAAACAGTGTCTGCTTAAACTAATGCCACCCAAACAATTACATGTTATCATTTTTTTTATTGGCCATAAGATGTAAACATTCACAAGACAGGAGGGAAAAGGTAAGTACACCCTTGGATCAATAGCTGGTTGACCCTCCTTTGGCAGCAATAACTTTTAGAGATGGTTTTGTAACCTTTTCCAGCTTTACACAAATCAACAATTCTTGATCTTAGGCCTTCAGAGAGTTCTTTTGAGCGAGGCATGGTGCACATCAGACAGTGCCCCTCATCAAGAGACAACTCTTAACTGGTGTGTGTTTTCCAGTGGGCAGGGCAGCTTTAAGCCACACCTCAGTAACTGAACTTCAGGTTGGCTCACACCTGACTCATAAATTTGACTAACTAGCTCTTGGAGGATCCTTAGCCAGGGGGGTGTACTTACTTATTCCCCCCTGTCTTGTGAATGTTTACATCTTATGGCCAATAAAAAAATGATAACATGTAATTGTTTGGGTTGCATTAGTTTAAGCAGACACTGTTTACTCATTCTTGTGATTTGAGTTAAGATCAGACCACATTTTACGACCAATTTAGGCAGAAAAGTACAAAATTACAAGGGGTGTACTTACTTTTTCCTCCCACTGTATGCTAGTATACAAAAATATGTCAGTTTATTTACAATATTTATTTTTAAGAAAAAATAATGAAAAATGAATGAAAACAAATCTCAAAAATGGTCATAATAATAGAATTTCTGATCAAATATTTAATATTTTGTGACCTAGAACAACTACGTCAGCATCTAAAAATAGATATGCAAATGAGTGCGCCAATTCTCCTGCCATTTAAAAGTTTAAAAGAATAACATCAAGTACATTAAATATATGATATTAACAACAGTGAACATTCATATGCACGTTTTTAGTTATTAAAATTTTAATGTATTATCTTAGAATTACATTTACCATAAAGTGACAAATCATGCTAGTTTTTGGATGGAGAAACCATACTGATAAAATTATTTTGGCATATATATGAAGAAATAATATTACATTTTTCATATTTACAACAAAAAAAGTCATCTATCAGGTTTTATTTCATAGCAAAAAGGGAATTTTATTCACATTAGCTTACTTCGCTACCTTTACCATGAAGTGACATATCAACCGTTTGGTAGACCATGTTTTTAGAAAATTATTTCACCCTTATTAGATCTTTTTTTTTTTTAACAAGTTACATAATTTTGTTAATTAAGACCTTAGGTGCTGTAATATGTCAAGAAAATTTACTTACCTTTGAAACTCTCACTAAATCGTGTCCACTTGTCTGGAGAGATTTTTCTCTTGCTAACTTACTGTTAGCAGACAAGCTCAAAAAGCATGCCATTTCAAAACACAGTGCCCTCTAGTGGACTTTTTTAGCATAAGACACTTAAACTAAGTGGGAGAGATGGCTCATTCAGTTTGAGTTAAGTTCAACACATTTTTCAATAAGAAATATTCACTCAAAATGTGCTCTACCAAATGGTTGAGCAGGACGTTAAAGGGTTAAAAAGCTTGAATTCAACAGTGGGGCAATCTCAGATGAATTTTATGTTTTAATATGAAGTTTGAAATCTACTGACCATGTGTTTATCACAGACTTTGATTTTATTCTTAGTTATTTTAAAACCTCACAGACTTTGGGATGTGGGAGTCAGATGTACTGAAATGATAACTCAGTTCTGCCTGCACTGGAACAAATCATTTATGAAGCTTATATTCCTAACTACATCATTTCATGAAGCTTTATTGGAACAGTTCATTAAGTCAAAAGGCAGAAGCATAGTGCTGTGTGGGTGTTGGAAATGTAAAAAAATACTCAGGAGTGTGCTCTTTATCCATCAGAACAGCTGTCAAAGTGTTATGAAGGTAAGAGGAGATTATCTTTATTCATCAGGGCTTCAGGTTCACAAAAACACGTTTAAAGCTTCAGCCATCAGACCTCCAACAGGACCTGACGGACCTCTTCACTAAAGAATCTAAAAGTCAACTTTCCATTCAGACTCAATGTTTCTGCACAAATCCTGAAGACCCAGTCCACCTCGAGGTCAAAGAGGAGGTGACCGGAGCTAAATGAGGCATGAGGGGCAGAAATAAACCTGCTCTGCTCCATCAGGGGGTCGAGGAGCCGAGGCTCAGCAACGAGCGAAAATGAAGGAGAGGAGGCCGAGGTGACTCTGAAGGAGAGGAGGCCGTGGTGACTCTGAAGGAGAGGAGGCCGAGCTTGAAGGAGAGGAGGCCGTGGTGACTCTGAAGGAGAGGAGGCCGTGGTGACTCTGAAGGAGAGGAGACTCTGAAGGAGAGGAGGCCGAGGTGACTCTGAAGGAGAGGAGGCCGTGGTGACTCTGAAGGAGAGGAGGCCGTGGTGACTCTGAAGGAGAGGAGGCCGTGGTGACTCTGAAGGAGAGGAGGCCGTGGTGACTCTGAAGGAGAGGAGGCCATGGTGACTCTGAAGGAGAGGAGGCCGTGGTGACTCTGAAGGAGAGGAGGCCATGGTGACTCTGAAGGAGAGGAGGCCGTGGTGACTCTGAAGGAGAGGAGGCAGTGGTGACTCTGAAGGAGAGGAGGCCGTGGTGACTCAGAAGGAGAGGAGGCCGTGGTGACTCTGAAGGAGAGGAGGCCGTGGTGACTCTGAAGGAGAGGAGGCAGTGGTGACTCTGAAGGAGAGGAGGCCGTGGTGACGCTCTGAAGGAGAGGAGGCCATGGTGACTCTGAAGGAGAGGAGGCAGTGGTGACTCTGAAGGAGAGGAGGCCATGGTGACTTGAAGGAGAGGAGGCTGTGGTGACTCTGAAGGAGAGGAGGCCGCGGTGATGCTCCGGAGGAGAGGAGGCCGTGGTGACTCTGAAGGAGAGGAGGCAGTGGTGACTCTGAAGGAGAGGAGGCCATGGTGACTCTGAAGGAGAGGAGACCGTGGTGACGCTCCGGAGGAGAGGAGGCAGTGGTGACTCTGAAGGAGAGGAGGCCGCGGTGACTCTGAAGGAGAGGAGACCGTGGTGACGCTCCGGAGGAGAGGAGGCAGTGGTGACTCTGAAGGAGAGGAGGCCATGGTGACTCTGAAGGAGAGGAGGCCGTGGTGACTCTGAAGGAGAGGAGGCCGTGGTGACGCTCCCAAGGAGAGGAGGCCGTGGTGACTCTGAAGGAGAGGAGGCCGTGGTGACTCTGAAGGAGAGGAGGCCGTGGTGACTCTGAAGGAGAGGAGGCCGTGGTGACGCTCCCAAGGAGAGGAGGCCGTGGTGACTCTGAAGGAGAGGAGGCCGTGGTGACTCTGAAGGAGAGGAGGCAGTGGTGACTCTGAAGGAGAGGAGGCCGTGGTGACGCTCCGGAGGAGAGGAGGCAGTGGTGACTCTGAAGGAGAGGAGGCCATGGTGACTCTGAAGGAGAGGAGGCCATGGTGACTCTGAAGGAGAGGAGGCAGTGGTGACTCTGAAGGAGAGGAGGCCATGGTGACTCTGAAGGAGAGGAGGCCGTGGTGACTCTGAAGGAGAGGAGGCAGTGGTGACTCTGAAGGAGAGGAGGCCATGGTGACTCTGAAGGAGAGGAGGCCATGGTGACTCTGAAGGAGAGGAGGCCATGGTGACTCTGAAGGAGAGGAGGCCGTGGTGACTCTGAAGGAGAGGAGGCAGTGGTGACTCTGAAGGAGAGGAGGCAGTGGTGACTCTGAAGGAGAGGAGGCAGTGGTGACTCTGAAGGAGAGGAGGCAGTGGTGACGCTCCGGAGGAGAGGAGGCCGCGGTGACGCTCCGGAGGAGAGGAGGCTGTGGTGACTCTGAAGGAGAGGAGGCCGTGGTGACGCTCCGGAGGAGAGGAGGCTGTGGTGACTCTGAAGGAGAGGAGGCCGTGGTGACGCTCTGAAGGAGAGGAGGCCGTGGTGACGCTCTGAAGGAGAGGAGGCCGTGGTGACGCTCTGAAGGAGAGGAGGCCGTGGTGACTCTGAAGGAGAGGAGGCCGTGGTGACTCTGAAAGAGAGGAGGCCATGGTGACTCTGAAGGAGAGGAGGCTGTGGTGACTCTGAAGGAGAGGAGGCCGTGGTGACTCTGAAGGAGAGGAGGCAGTGGTGACGCTCTGAAGGAGAGGAGGCCGTGGTGACGCTCTGAAGGAGAGGAGGCCGTGGTGACGCTCTGAAGGAGAGGAGGCCGTGGTGACGCTCTGAAGGAGAGGAGGCCGTGGTGACGCTCTGAAGGAGAGGAGGCCATGGTGACTCTGAAGGAGAGGAGACCGTGGTGACTCTGAAAGAGAGGAGGCCATGGTGACTCTGAAGGAGAGGAGGCCATGGTGACTCTGAAGGAGAGGAGGCCGTGGTGACTCTGAAGGAGAGGAGGCAGTGGTGACTCTGAAGGAGAGGAGGCAGTGGTGACGCTCCGGAGGAGAGGAGGCCGCGGTGACGCTCCGGAGGAGAGGAGGCTGTGGTGACTCTGGTGTGGTGACGCTCCGGAGGAGAGGAGGCTGTGGTGACTCTGAAGGAGAGGAGGCCGTGGTGACGCTCTGAAGGAGAGGAGGCCGTGGTGACGCTCTGAAGGAGAGGAGGCCGTGGTGACTCTGAAGGAGAGGAGGCCGTGGTGACGCTCTGAAGGAGAGGAGGCCGTGGTGACGCTCTGAAGGAGAGGAGGCCGTGGTGATGCTCAGGACTGAAGAGCCTCCTGTGAGCGGCTGTTAGCACTGAGAGCTTTAGCTTTAGCTTTAGCACTAAAGCTAAAACATACTGCGCCCTCAAACTCCAGTAGTGTGGTCCAAGTCAGTTTAAATATCAGTCAATCTTTATTTGTATAGCGCCAATTCATAACAAGTGTTATCTCAAGACACTTTACAATAGAGCATAAAGCTCTTCATTTTATGGATACACATATATGCATAGATACATATATACATATAAAATACACATATACATATATATACAAATATATACATCCAACACCAACATGAATCCATATAGCCAATCATGAATCCCTCCATCATGGCTCAAGAAAAAACCTTCTGTTAAGCAGCAGGAAATCTTGAATGTGGATCCCAGTCTCATGATGAACAGCAAATCCACACCATGCTGTGTTGGTGTGAGGGTGAAGGAAGGAAGGTAAGAGGAGACAAGTGGACTAAAGTAAGAACTAAAGTTAGAGACAGATCCATGAACCATAGACCTGTCGTCTGATTTATTAGAGGTTAGCCTCTTCAGATGCTACATCTGGTTTTCAGGAGGGTCCTCATGTCTGAATGGTTGTGGTGATCATATATAGAAGTATAATCTTAGATATTCTGACTGAAAATAAGAATTTATGGTAGTGATGAACTCATGGATGTCCAGACCACAAGGTCATGCCTACCATGTTTGTCTCTGTTAAGTATAAATGTATTAAATATATACAGTATATATTAACAAAATGCATGTTTATGAAGAAAACATGACAAAATCTGCCATGACAGCATGAAAATGGCAATACATCCAAATAAATAGTTAGAAAAGTCATTGCAGTTTATTTAGTGAAAGTCTCTGCATTCATTTGTTAACATATAAATAAAAACATTAGACATATTTACTTTGTAAGCAGTTAATGCTCCTTTACTTGGATCAGAAAAGTAACTCAAACTGGCTAGAATTCTGAATTAAGCTCAATAAATCAAGCATTGCAATTCTACTTAAGTTTAAATATATATGCATGTGGATTAAGTAACTTAGGGTCAAGGTCCCCCAGGTAAAGGTCATTTTAATGAGGCCCTCTGGATGAGTGCCATTGCCATCTTTGTTGTAGATCCTGTTACTCTCTCTAGATTCAATTGTTTTGACAGCTAAAGTTTGTTCACTAACACTGAAGTAAAAAAAAAACTACACATGCTGCCACTTCAGTTTCCCTTCCAGTCGAATGCCTGCCATCTTCCAGCCACTAACAGGAGGTCAAAAATATTCCTTAAGTCCTAAACTCCACCTTAAACATGTCTAATCACACAATAACAGGGTCTTCTCATAAGATGGCTGCCTCCATAAGATCATCAAACTCTACCTGTATCAGAGTGATGTTAGCAGTAACCAGGGGGGCCAGTTTACAGATGTACCAATCATAAATCAGGCTGCTCGTTGATGTAAACATGCATCATTCCACACATTGTTTTGTCGTTGTTTAAATACTTGGTTGTATTTTTGTTTCATGTAGATGGACACTGTCCTGTTCATTGATCATTTTAAATGCATGAATGGATTCAAAAGGATCCATGCTAGCGTAAACAAGAGCACACATTCTCAGCCGGCCTTTTGTACCTTTCTGATGTTTCAGAGTCAATTAAGAAGCAGAAAAACACCCACACTGCAGACACAGGCCGTCACAGTGTGTGCTGACTGCACTCTGCAGGAATGTGAGTTTCTGTTTTCTGTAAAGTCTCCTGCACACAACAAACCTCCGCCCTGCTCTGTGTCACACATGGCCCTGCTTCCATGTGAACCGTGCACACACGTGGAGAACAGTGGAGATGGCAGCCATGAGGACAGATGAGGAGGGCGGGGGGGGGGGTTCTCAGACAGAGGAGAGCAGCGTCGCTCTGGCAGAGTTTGGGGTTATTTCTGTGTTTTTGTCTCCACGCTCAGCTGCTCTAACATCGCCTGGAGCTCGCCTCGGGGTTTGCACACTGTGTGGGCTTCTGCAACAAGGAGACAAACTTCACTCAGAAACAGGCACAGACCATAATACGCTAACCTGACTGAGATTGACTCGCCCAAGGGTTTGAGCAGCACGGTGGGCTGGACCCTATAGACAGACTCAGGATGGTCTGTGCGTACGTCTACATGAGTCTGTGTGTCTGTACGGGCTGAAGTGAATGTGATGGCACAGAGAAGAGTTCGAGGGCTTTTCCTTTAGCGTTATCTACCTACATATCCACCTACACTCAAGATTAACTGGAGACCAAGCTGATAAGAGGGCTGGTTTGACATCTGCAGTGATGGAGGCGTTAAACTGAACCAAAGACTAAGCTTCAGGGCGTTTTCACATTAGGCCCACTTGTTTCGAACCGTACTGCGGCTCGGTTCACACACACACACCCCCCCCCCGCTGGCTTGCATTAACACTGGCAACATCGAGCCGTGCCCGGGCCCACTTGTGTGTTTACTCAGGTTGAAACAGCAGGGGGCGATATGCACATAACTGGTTACCAAACCTGCTACGGAGGAGAATGAAGAAGAGGCTACCATGGTAACCATTTCCTACACCAGACACCAGACAACTGTAAGAGTTGGGGGGCAAGTGTGATGTGAGGGGGAGGAAACATGTGGAGAGTTGAAGCAAAGAAATGGAAAAGAAATAAAAGGAGTCTGCTGTCAGCTCCAAAGAGTACCAGTTCGTGAGTCTTTTGTCCACCATAAAGAGTGACTTTAAAAGCCATGGACACCTCAGAACGCTACACAACCAATGTTTATGTTTCACTCTCTTCTACATTTTCCTTCAAATGTGTTTTTTTATCGTGTTTGAGACGGCATCAGCGACCTTCTGGACCCTCGTAAATCATCGTAATCCTCAACCAGAATAAACAAATCCACAAACTGAGTGAGCAAAAGATTCAACTGCGGGATTAACAGGAAGTAATGCATCAAAAGTAGATCGGTTCGGACCAATTTGTTTCACACCAGTGAAATCACACCAAATGTAGGGAGATGGAGCGGATCGAGACCACCCCTTCATGGAGGTCTCAGACCGGCTGATTTGGGGCACCAAAGTGCGGTGGTTGCATTCACATTGACACTAACGTACCAAACCCTGGGCCAAAACTTCTTTGGTGCACACTAAATACGGTTGGTGTGAAAACACCCTCAGCCTCCACCTTTGTTCAGGAGTGAGATCAGATCTACACGAGGCTGAAAAGATTTCACAGGAGAGAGTCCAGACTCAGCCCCAGGAGTCAGCTCAAGTGGTTAAAACGTCTTCCAGTCACCTCTCTGTGGAGGTCTCATACCAGGAGACCCCGAGGACGACCCAGGACCGTCTGGAGGGATCATGTAACCTGTCTGGTCTGGACCTCAGCATGCTCCCTCTTTAAGACCTGGAGTTTTGTGGGGAAGAAGGAAGTCTGTTTGGACTGCCTCCAGAACTGAACTGTGTCTCCAAGACAAAACAAAAGCCAAACAAATGATCTCAAGAATGTTTTAGGAAGTCCTCCTTCAACACACTCCCCAACATGAAAGGTGACCAGCAGACAGTGGGTGTTGAAAAATATATTTTTGTATATTTTGAGCATTTTTATGCCTCAGTTTACAAATACAAAAAAAGGACTGAGTAAAAGGAGGGAGGATACTCAAATAGCCTGTATGTGTCCAGTGCTTACCACTCCACCAAACCAAAATCATTGAATGTTATTCTTCACCAAGTAAACGTAGAAATGATAATTTAAATTCTCATTCTGACTTAGGGTCAACCTAATGAGAGTCAGGGTTAACCACTGCCCTTAAAGGCTGACCAGCCAACTCAAACCTCAACAACGATTTGAGTCAAAGTTTATATCAACTATTTATTTTCTGTTCATGCATATTCACGTACTAAACATGTCCTCAGCTGAATGGGTCTTAAAATCTTAGATTTACCAGAAGAATATATATTAAGGTGCTCTGGTGTACGTTCTGTATTTTTATTCCTGGCCCGTGGTAAAAAGCAGGACCTCCACGCTCTATCACTGTGAAGCCACAGGCCATGCTGTGAGTATATTTTAGTTATAATTCAGGTTGTAGTCACATGGTAGGCCTCATGCAGCTAAAGTCAAATTAAACATAATAAAGTCACATCATATGACATTTACATGTTTTGGTGTCTTCACATCTTAAACCACGGTAGTTATTTCATTTTCTACAAACATTAATTCTACTCTTTAAACTAAAGTTGACAAGAGCTTCTCGTCCAGTTCATCTTCATCATTCAGTGTTCGTCTTCATCGTTCAGTGTTCATCTTCATCGTTCAGTGTTCGTCTTCATCATTCAGCGTTCATCTTCATCGTCCAGTGTTCATCTTCATCGTCCAGTGTTCTCGTCTTCATGGTGTTCAGTGTTCGTCTTCATCGTTCAGTGTTCGTCTTCATCGTTCAGTGTTTGTCTTCATCGTTCAGTGTTCGTCTTCATCATCCAGTGTTCGTCTTCATCGTTCAGTGTTCGTCTTTATGGTGTCCAGTGTTCGTCTTCATGGTGTTCAGTGTTCATCTTCATCGTTTAGTGTTCGTCTTCATCGTCCAATGTTCTCGTCTTCATCGTCCAGTGTTCTCGTCTTCATGGTGTTCAGTGTTCATCTTCATCGTCCAGTGTTCATCTTCATCGTCCAGTGTTAATCTTCATCGTCCAGTGTTCATCTTCATCGTTTAGTGTTCATCTTCATCGTCCAGTGTTCTCGTCTTCATCGTTTAGTGTTCATCTTCATCGTCCAGTGTTCTCGTCTTCATCGTCCAGTGTTCTCGTCTTCATCGTTTAGTGTTCATCTTCATGGTGTTCAGTGTTCATCTTCATCGTTTAGTGTTCGTCTTCATCGTCCAATGTTCTCGTCTTCATCGTCCAGTGTTCTCGTCTTCATGGTGTTCAGTGTTCATCTTCATCGTCCAGTGTTCTCGTCTTCATGGTGTTCAGTGTTCATCTTCATCGTCCAGTGTTCATCTTCATCGTCCAGTGTTCATCTTCATCGTCCAGTGTTCTCGTCTTCATGGTGTTCAGTGTTTGTCTTCAGTGTTCGTCGTGTTCAGTCCAGCAGCTGTCGGCCTCTCTCTGTTCAACAATCCTCACAAATGCCACTCTGTCTGTTTGCTGTGAAGTCTCTGCTGTGAGCGTTAAAGTGAAAGCGAGTGTGCTCACGCTGTTTCCTCGACAGCTTGAAGTTGAGCAGACTCGTCTCCTTTCATCATGGCGGCTCCATGATGTAGCCCGGCACCTCGCCACTTCGGTTTCCTTCAAAACTCTCCAGACGAGGCGTCTCATTTAGACAACAAAGGGAGGAGGCAGACGAGGGTTTGAGGCCTGATCAGAGATTCTGTGTTCAGACATGCTGCTGACTGTTAGCTAACAGCTCAGGTTTATCTCAGTCTGTCTGAATCATCCTCCTTTACATGGGCACATCACTGCAGTGTGGTGACAGTCGGACATTACAGACATTTAAATTAATTGTTCATGACAAAGGTAAAGAATTTGAACAGCTATAATTATCCTGCTTTTAGGGTAAAGCTCTGGTCACTGGAGAACAAACTGATATCAATTTAACCGTCCTTTATCCCATATGTGAAAACAGACAGTACACATGGTAATTTGATGTGGGCGTGGCACCAGGTGTGGTTACAAGAGGCCTCCTGTGCTAAAACTCAGACCCTTCCTTAAATGAGAACTGCAGAAGAACTCCATCATCGAGCCATCATACAGCTGACTATAACAGCCTCCAGCCCCTCACCAAGGCCCCAGAATAAAGGAGTGGAGAGGCTCTCAGATCTGGATGTGAGTGTGATGCTGCCCGGGGCCCATTAGCCTTCATCAGCGGGATAATAGGCCGGCGTTACTGTCACCTGTTTATAAAAAGAATAACTCATAAAGCTGAGCTCATACAGGCTGATGGAGGCTGCAGTCTCCACGCCACATTTGAAGAGGTGTGTAAGTGTGTGTGTGTGTGTGTGTGTGTGTGTGTGTGTGTGTGTGTGTGCATGAGCGTTCATGCCAGTGCTGCAGGTTGGCAGGAGACTGGAGGCCTGGAGCTCCTCAGGTCCTGGATGACAGAGCCTGACATTAGCGTGAATTTACTGACTGCTAAACAAAGTCGAGCAGCCTCGTCATCAGCCTGAGCAGAAACGCACAAAACTATCAAAGCTGTAAAAAAAGGAAAAACTGTTGGATTAAAAGTTTGTCAGCTCTGAGTATGTTAAACACAGCAGTCTCAGACTTTTTGATTTTGTTTTCTCGCAGATAAGACGAGTAGGCAGAAAACAAACAAATCCAGGAGAGAGAACTGAACCGTGTCCCCCGTCTGATGTGGGTGGGATTTAATTGAACTTTATACTAAATATTACACTTAAAAAAAATAAAAATAAAAACGTCCTCAGGTATACACTGAAGTCATTAAATTCATTTCACTTTAGGTTGTCATATTTTTATATACTGGGGGTGTTAATTATCTTTTTTTAAAGAATGGGATTGATCACCGAATTTTAATTGTTAATCAAGTTTCATCACATTTTAGAAGTTGAAGAGCAAACATTATTTATACTATTTATCCCTCAAAGGTCACCGGAGAGGAAGTCAATCCGAGCTGACGCTGGGACAGAAGGGGTGAATGCTAGAGCCGGGCGATAACAGAAATCAAAATAAAGCTTTACGTGTATTAAGATGATAAGCTTTGGTGTATTTACTCAATAAAACGAGGCAGAAGTCACATGATGAGGGTGCACTACAACTTGGTTGGCAGTCCTGAAGCACCAACATCACCCAACAATAAAAAGGAAAATGAAAAATGTTGGTAAGCAGAGTGTTTGATTGGGTTGTCACGGACAGACATGAAGTTTGAGGGCATAGGACAAAGAGATCGGCAGAAGTGGAGCCCATGGAAGCAAAGGTGATGTGTTTTGATAAACCAGCCCAGTTTGCAGATTGTGTTTGTTTATTGAAAAAATAATAATAATAACCTCTCCTATTCCAGATAGCAAAATTCTTCTGGCCCATATCTGGGCCACAATTCACATGCCACATCGCCTTATCTGGCCCGTATTCGGTTTGGAATGATGGCACTTGGGCGGTCCACTCTTATGGCCAAGAAGTGGGCCACAATCGAGTCATCACAATGCCAGATATAAACCAGAAGCACCCAGCAAACCGGACATGGGCCACTTTAGGCTCACATCCGGATGACCTGGTGTAAAGTTTGCAATATTTCAGCCAAAGGTGGGCCGTATTTGTTTTGAGATATTTGGGCCAAATGTAGCATGTAGCACATGGGCCGGCTTAGGTTCATGTCTGTTTCATACGGGCCTAAAGTGACAGACTGTTGCAGGAAGTGGCCCACATCCATATGCTTTTTGGGTAACCCACTGTCCCCACCTAGAGCTCAAATTAATCCCAGACTTAGACAAACACCTGGCTCTAACGAGCCTTCAGGTTTATTTACTTCACACATGAGCAGCCCTGAGTTTGAGGATTGTTTCTTTTGCATTGAACTGTAGATTAAAAATGTTCAACCTAAAAATAAAACTCAGATCCTCCTCCTTCCTCCACCTCCACCCCCCTGAGTTTAGCAGCCTCTCTGATATTTTTAGAGCAGGAGTCGGCGTGTGGTTTTAGTCGATCTGACTTCACATGCTTAATTCATCCGGGGGTGAAGGGCCTGCTTAAATATAAATGCTGAAGAAAAGCACTTGGAGTGCTCCCATGATGCCGTGCAGCACAGGGCTGCCTCACCTCCATCAGCCGTGAGAGGCAGAGATGTGATGTTCGGAAAATAAAGAGCTTAATAGTTTGACTGCCTCACTGTTCTGTTCGCCGTCAGGAGGTGAAACCGAGGTTCACGTCTGTCGGTGTTTCCTCCAGCACGAGAGAAAACTTCAGACAGAATAACAGAGAAAATATCTGACAGCATAACTGGGGCATGAGTTCCTCGTTAAATGAAGAAGGTTTCATCTTGATCATCAGAAGAAGGAACAAAATACTGTTTTGTTTTTATCTTCACACTGTGATGTCAGCTGGGCCGCTCATCTTACTCACTGAGAGTGAACGGGTTGAAAAGGTGAACAAATGAGGAAGAAAAAAAAACTTAAGTTTGAAAACTTTTACACCAGAAAAAGAAAAAAAAAAAACATTTTCAGCCCAGTGTGAAAATCATTTCACTATATTGACAAAAAAAACCCATCTAAGGCTAATATTTTCACTCAGTGTTTTATTTACTTAAAATTCTACTTTTTGAATTAAATTTTAAAAAGAGGAAAAACAACGTGATGAATCAACACTCTGAGAAAAAGAAAAATGAAAAATGGTATTATGATCAACACTGTCGTCCTCGTCAGCCGTTTCTTGGCAAAAGTTAATCCAAGCATACTTTAATTAAAATGTAATAAAGTTAAGGTTAGATAAGTGTGTAGTCCTAAGAATCCCAGTCTTTTATGATATCTCACTTTTAAAAACACTGTTAATACTTCTGTAAAGACTTAAACAGTAACATCATCTGCCTTAAAGAATTTAAATCAACATTAACAGTGCACAGACTTCGTGCCATCATGGCCGACGCTGACGCAGGCTGACCACAGAGTGCCGTGTGGATCAGGGAATATTTTATCATAAAGTTACAAAAAGAAAAAAGTTTTAGACACCCAAATATTAGTCTCCAGCAGCACTAAGCTGACACCCATCTGATAGTTTGTCTTTAATCTCTTCACATAAAGCAGAACAATGAAGCTCAGTAGATAAATAATCCACCATAAACAAACTCCTGCTAATTAGAGAGCTTCTCCTACAGCCTGATATGTTCACTCATTATCTCAGCGCTTTAGCAGCTGATTACTTTCTCTTTAACGAACCACCGTGCTGCAGTCTTATTGTCCTGTATGATACTGATGCTCAAACAAAGACTGTGTGGGAGGAGAGGCAGTGAAACAATGAGACCTGCAGGTTCTTCTTCCAGAGCAGCACCGTGTCGTCCTAATGAACAGATCTGTGTTTCTGAATCATCCCAGTCAAACTGCTGTCAGATCACAAAGACGCTGCTGTAACCCAGAGGATTATTCACTCTGAGCTCTGCTGCTGACGCTCATTAAACCTCCTGTGAGGAGTTTAAACTCCTGTTAGAACAAACCAACAGTTACACTGACCTGTCTTTGAGACACAAAAAAACAGCACATAAGGCTGATTATTTTAAAGAGTGTTTAAACTCCTGTCATCATTACAGCTGAATCAGACACAGGCAGCACAAAGCTGAGGACGTGTTTGACTTTCAGAAGACAGATGAGGTTAGCTTAAAAATAAAAATCACCAAGAGACTTAAACATAAAGCAAAAATAAATGGTAAAATGGTAAATGGACTTGAGCTTATATAGCGCTTTTCTAGTCTTTTGACTACTCAAAGCTGCTTTACACCGAAGGTCACACCTACCCATTCACACCCATTCACTCACTGATGGTTCAGAGTTTCTATGTTAGTTATCCATCAGTATCTCTAACACATTCACGCCCTTTCATGCCCATTTACACACCACTGACGCAGCAGTGGGAGAAACTTGGGGTTAAGTGTCTTGCCCAAGGACACATTGCCATGTGTCACCTGGAGCTGGGCTTGAACCTGCAACCTCCCGATCACTGACCAAGCGCACTATCCAACTGCGCCACCGACGCCTCCCAAAAAAATCCAAACAGGATGTGCGATAAAGATATTCAAGAATGAATGCTAAATGAATGGATGAATACATTAACTGACTGATGAACAGATGGATAAATTAATTTACAGATTTATGAGCTGTTATTGGAGGGATGGGCGGATGGATGGATGGATGGATGGATGGATGGATGGATGGATGGCTGATGGATTGATGGATGGATGGATGGCTGGCTGATGGATTGGTGGATGGATGGATGGATGGATGGATGGATGGATGGATGGATGGATTGATAGATGGATGGATGATGGATTGGTGGATGGATGGATGGATGGATGGATGGATGGATGGATTGATAGATGGATGGATGATGGATTGGTGGATGGATGGATGGCTGATGGATTAGTGGATGGATGGATGGATTGATAAATGGATTGGTGGATGGATTGGTGGATGGATAAGTGGATGGATGGAGGGGTGGATGGATGAATTGGTTGAGGGACGGATGGATTGGTAGATGGATGGATGGATTGATGGATGGATGAATAATAGATGAAGGAATGGAGAGGGGGTGGATGGATGAATATATGGATGAAAGGATGGGTGAATGGTTGGATGAAAGGATGGATGGATGGGTGGGGGGGTGGATGGATGCATAGTTGGATAAATGGACAGGTGAGTGGATGGGAGGTTGGATTGGTGGAGTTGTGTATGTACTGACCAACTGACCAATGGATAGAATGATGAATGGATGGTTGGAAGGATGGATGTATTTACATCTGGATGGATAAGTTAATGATTGAATGAATTCATGGATGTATAAAAGACAGATGGATGCATGATGGATGAATGGACAGAGAAATTAACAATAGGTTGTTTGACTGATAAATAGACAGATGAAGGATGAGTGATGAAGGATGGATGGATTGATGGTTAAATGGATGGATGAGTAACTGGATGGTTAATGGTTGGATGGTTTAATGTATTCATGAATCAACTGATGGACAATGCAGTAATAGGTTCCTAAGTGGGTGAAAAATGGTGACTCTATTAATAAATCAGAAGATGAATGAATGAATGCATGGATAGTGGATGGATGTTGGTAGGATGGATGTTTGTACATTATGTCTCGATGGAGAAATGGACAATGGGATAAACTCATGGATGTGTAGTAGACGGATATATGATGGACGAAATAATCAAAAGTTGAATGAATTAACAAAGGCATGGATAAACAGTAAGATGGATGGATGGATGGATTATCGGTAATATGACTGATGGATGGATGTTGGATGGAAGGATGGTTGGTATGATGGATGTACTTATGTCCAGATGGATGAATGGGTGATTTACTGAATTCATGGATGTATAGAAACAGATGGATGCATGATGGATGAATGGACAGAAGACTTAATGAAGCCAGTTGAAGCCTGAAAGTTGCACAAACTTTCTGGTTCTACTTTAAACAAGTCCACTTTATCGTGATCTGGACATTTTATAAACATGTTTTCTGGACAGTCCACGCTCCGCCTTTTCTCTCTTCTCGCTCTACGATGTGAAAATGGATCAATGAAACACCTCCCTGATGTCAGGTAGCGTTGGCGGCGACCTGCAGAGCCTGATGTTCCAGACACGACTGTAGAAATCCTCTTCACACGCCGCCCTGCGTGTCCGACACCTCTCAAGGTCACTCCAGCTGACTCTGCAGAGAGCCTCTGTCAGTTTTAATAAGTTTTAAAGGGAACATTTTTCCTCTGCTCGACAGGCTGAGGAGGACGGGGACCACGGCAGAGTGAGACAATCACAAAGTGCCGTCAGAGCGAGGAGGTGTGAAGCGAGACCACGAGGCTGAAATGACGAGCGCCGTGTTACTTTAGAACAAAGTGCAGAGCGATGAGGTCTGGTGTCAGTGTGGGCTGAGCTCTGAGTCGCCTTGGCAGATGGTGATGTGGCTGCATTCTCCACCATGGTGCCTGTTAGAGCCGCTGCTCCTGTTGGAGCCGCTGCTCCTGTTAGAGCCGCTGCTCCTGTTGGAGCCGCTGCTCCTGTTAGAGCTGTGGCAGACTGACGTTAGCACCAACACAGCCGAGACACGGATCCTCAGACCTGGGTGTTTAAAGAGTTTTCTGAGGCCAGCACACGGAAAACACAAGAAAAACTGAGACACTTTGGGAAACCTTCTTCTGTGCAGCAGAGTTCTGGGGCGGGGGGTTTCAGGTGGATCTGGTTAGGATCAGAATAAGGGAAAACGCTCTGTAATAGTTGAGCCCGATGAAATATGCGACCACAGACACAGAATAACGGAAATGTCCAAAATTCTGCACAAATCTTTTTAGTTTTTCGAAATATAGGAAGCATATCTCTGGTGAAAATGCTCTGAGGGTGTCACTAAGGCTGGGTACAATGCCCTCATGACCCCTCCTCTCAATAACAATGCAAAAATATTGAAGCAGCCTCCTGAGAAGGCTAAGTTAGCAAAGAAGCTAACAGTCGCCAGGCTAACTCCAATGTACCAGGCAGAGCAGATTCCCAACATTTATTATTATTATCAGTTTGGGGTTCAAATGCCCTGCAAATTCTGTCAACATGCTGCTGGCTGGACTTGAAAAGGTAAGTGTGAGGACCACCTGAAGAGGGATTATATTTAATTTCATTATTTTATTATACTGTGTCTCTGGGTTAAAATTGTGAAATTACTAAAAAACAAATTCCCAAGAAATTTAAACAGAAAGAAAATGGAGTATGGGAAAAATCTAAACCCGATTTGAGAAAAAATAAAATTAGAGCACTACAAAGAGAGGAGAGAAGTTTACAGTTCACCTACCTGCTCGGACACAAAACAAGACCAAACTGCATAGAGCTGCATTTTTAAATGAACATTAGCACATCATGTTTCATACATTTGACCTTGAGGCAGTTCAGATAAAGAAATTACATTCATGCTTTAGGCTCCATTGACCATCAGTCAAACTAGTATCATGCTCTATAAGAAGGTAAATTCAGTTTTACTATTTAAAAATGTTCAGGGTCAAATTAAAAAGTACCGTGGTCGTGTTGCTGCCTTGGACCGGCTCGGACAAACAAACAGGACGTACATTTACTCCTGAAACTGTAAACCGCTCTGGATTAAAGTCTGAATCAAATGTCATACGATCCATGTTTGTGCCACTCAGATGGATTTATTATTAGAGCCTCGGGGCTTCCATGGAGCTGTCAGCCCGGTCACACTTTCACAGGTCCCCTTTACCTCCTCTGATACTGACACCCAGAACCAGACTCGAGTTACAGGACTGAGAACGAACTCTCGCCGTACTGCTTTGAAATCTATCAGCATCAACAAACAGATCATCGGAGCTCTGCACTTAATTCTTCATGGCATGGATTCAAGAAGGTGCTGGAAACATTCCTCAGAGGTTTCAGCTCATATGGTCCAGACAGATTAATGTACATCCATGGACTCGATCGCCCATACCAGCACATCCTAAAAATGAGCTGTGCTTTTAAACCGCGTACAAACTCTGACCCTAAAGATGAAAAGCATTATCAGACCAGGGAACATAGTTTAAGTTTTCTTTTGTCAAATCTTTTGTCTTCTGTCTGAAGATTGGACAAACTGCCTTCAGCTCTTCTGTGGTTCTCTGATGTCAAGGGGGGATTTGGAGGTCACTGCTGCACTGACATCAACCAGACAGTTTGGGCCACTAAAAGAACATCTTCTAAATTTCATTTTTAATGGTTGTGTCCCCGGAGATGGTTGTAGATCAGCAGTTTTTGTTGTTAATACTCAGACCAGCCATTTCAAACTCACTCGTTTCTTCTCCTGTAACTCTGCTTGAACTTCATCACCTTGGGCTCTAATTTCGTGGCGCAGCGCAGGGGGCGCAAGCCTGGCGCACCCCGTGCAATGTTAATTTCGTCCAGCGCACCGCCATGCGCTGCCAATTTGACAGTTTGGTAGACCGTCTGCATAGAGATGGGTGTGACGGCTCACCAAGGGGAGGTGATGGCAGATTCATGTTGGCGCAGTGACAATTTCGTGCCAAAAACAGTGCAGAAATTGCACTAAAAGCTCGCCAGCTTCAACCTGGTCTAACCTCGGCGCAGGGCGGAGCGCACCCTCCACAGCTGTAATTTGGTGACAGGTGCACATGTACGCACACGTCAACAAAGCCTCAGAGGCAGGTTTCCAGAGTGTCAGGCACATTTTAATGCAATAAACAATCACAGCAATCACTATTTAATGTAACCGTCTGAACCAGCATATACATTTGTATCTATATTAACTGTCCCGTCACATCTAATGTCGGGTTAAAGTCGTTTGTCATAATGGAAACTTAACCTGACAGCAGCTGGAAGTTTGATGCACATCTTACAAGTCAACAATAAACAGCCTTAACATCTGATACTGAGTATATATCTGGCTTCTCTCATTTCATTAAATTCAAAGAAAAAAAGGAGAAAAAAGACGGAGAAGAAAGACAGAAAATAAATGTATGTTACTCTGGATGTACCTGTTATTTCTAATATTCCTCTGTTTTAGTCTTTATTTTTAATGGGATCTAAAAAGATGGAGTACATTATTGCAAGGAGGATGAGGAGGAGACACCGGGAGAGTATACAGTATATCACTAAAGGCTCTGCTATTTGGCGATGACAAACCAGGAGTGCAGGTGGATCACAAGTATTATGAATGGATAAGACAGCGGGTGTGAAACTGTCTCTTATTTTGTTTTTACTATTAATGACAAAGGAACAGATTACATCTGTTCCGGGAGCTGGCCCACATGGTGTCGCGCATCCTGGCCTCCGATGCGCCCCGCTGTACATTCTTCTGCTGAAGTGACAGCTGCTCTGACCTTCTCCGCTACCGGGTCTTTCCAGCACACTGTGCCTGCTGTGGCGGGGATCATTCAGACCAATCAGACGCTGCGCCTCGGCAGCAGCGCATTTAAAGGCGAGTAGAGGCAGTCATTTGATTGGTGAAGACAGCGGTCGGCTGTGTCAAACCCATTCACGCCTCTGTCTCCTCCTCTGTCGATATGCGCTGAGGAGGCGTGGATGCAATGGTCTGCGCCATGAGTGCTCCTCTCTTGGCACTGCAGGAAACTTGCAAAGTGCGCTGGTCACACCCTATCCGCGCGGAGAAGGCCGGCGAAGGCTGGCGCAGGGCAGGTGCGCCTGCGCTTGCGCCTAGTCTACGAAATTAGAGCCCCTTGTCTTGAACACTTCTAAATACCTAAATGCATTGAGTTTCTGCCATGTGACGTGCCAAGTTGGGGGTTTAATTTGACATAAAGATGGAGTTTCAAATATGAATCTCACAGACATTTGCTCTGACAGTCTTTCATCCATCCGAGGTAACCACGCCAAAAAGTGTAAGAGCATTTATACTGGGGTCATCTTAAAGGATAAGTTTGGTGTCTACAGCTTTCACATTGTTTATAGAATGAAGTAGAACAATATACTCACCCAGAAGGCTTTCCTGATCCAAACAGTGCTTCAGGAGATATTTAGATCCAAAATCGAGTGGCGGACATCCGTATAATGGTAGCACACGGGGCATGTATAGCGCCGCTCCTAAAACTGCATTAATCATCCAAAAACTCATTAGTTTCACCAATATTTCATCATGGTCCACTCACGCTTCTCCTCAAATTACAGTCTGTGTCGCTCCAGACATGTTTTTGTGACTGTGCTGACCTCTGAACTGAAGACTTTCTTTACGACTGCCGCACATGTGCAGTACGGCTTCCTCCTTTCAATGAGCTCCTCATCTGTAAACTCTGGCTCGAAACTGTAAGGACACCCATCATATTCAAAGTTCTCCTCCACAACATCTTCATCCCATAGATATTCGTCCATTTTGCACAAAACTGGAAGAAGAAAGTTGTTGTGTAGCCGGTGGTCTTCCGCTGAAACAATGAGTCGTACTGCGCATGCCAGTACGTAAAGTCTTCAGTTCAGAGGTCAGCACAGTCACAAAAACATGTCTGGAGTGACACAGACTGTAATGGAGGAGTAGTGTGAGTGGACCATGATGAAATATTGGTGAAACTAATGAGTTTTTGGACGATTAATGTAGTTTTAGGAGCGGCGCTATACATGCCCCATGTGCTACCATTATACAGATGTCCGCCGCTCGATTTTGGATCTAAATATCTCCTGAAGCACTGTTTGGATCAGGAAAGCCTTCTGGGTGAGTATATTGTTCTACTTCATTCTATAAACAATGTGAAAGCTGTAGACACCAAACTTATCCTTTAAAGAGATAAAGGAACAATCCAAGTAAATCAACCATGTTATGATGAACAGTTGATATGAGCAAACAGATTAAAGTGCTAACAGAAATGTTCACTGAGGTAATAAACCAGGCTGATCATGGAGCAGACTCCCTTCAGAAAAGAATAGTTGGCTTCCCGTCATGTGATCACCTCATTGACTTTCCTTTTTTAAACATAAGGGTTAATAAAGGTAAGATAACCACACAGATGTTAAAGGAGTACTTTTTACTTTCTTAGAGCCATGAAAACATAATACACTCACTTACTGACTCAGTAAGTCCTTTAAAGGAAAGAACTGAGATTCTCCTTTATGGAGACAGGCTCTGCAGGGCTGGGGGGGGCTGTTTCCTACCTGTTCTTGTCTGTCCAGCCACCTGTCCACCATTGGATGGTTGGCACTGAGTGAGGAGCGGGTCATCTCCCTCTGAAACTGAGTGGACCAGCCGCTCGCATCCCGAGGTAGACTCCTGTAGGCGTGAGCTCCTCGAGCCTGAGGAGGAGGAGGAGGTACATGAAGATCACTGCACTGCACAGGCTGCTTTAAAGAAACTGGCCCTGTTCAGATTGTTTTTGTCATATCATCTTTTTAAAAAAGCCCTGATCACATGACCAGAGCGACTCGTGCTTGGCCAGTCGTCGTCAGTCTCTTTTGTCATAACGTACTCACAGCACATGCTCACAGCCTCTTCCTTTAACAATCCATGATGTTCAAATCTACAACAATGCCTCACAGACTTATGTGGATCAACAATTAGGGAAGATTTTTGATCTAAATGAATTAACATTTGACAGAGTAGCATTGTAAAGTTATAAAATGAGCAGTAAAATATCGTGTTTAAAGTGACATGAACATGCACTGGAGGTCTAATCATGTCCTGTCCTATGATGACAGAAGGCTTTAGTCTACGGAGGTTTGAATTCAATTCTAAAGGCTCATTTATGCTCAACATTAAATACGGATACGGATACGGACAGAGCTCTCTGTCCATGCTTCGCGTTCTTTTCGACCCTATTTCTGCGCGTATCCTTGAAGCTTACGGATACGGACCAGACGGAGCAGTACCACCGGAAACCATGGGGGCAGTGTTGCTGCTGTCACTCTGATACTGATCTCTGGAGAGAAACGAAGAAGAGTATGGCGGGGCTCTTCAAAGAAAAGTCGTGTGAGCTGGCGCCAAATCACAAACATATATATGATGTTACTTGTCCGGGACACTACAACAAAATCAAACTCCAAAACAGCTGGGAGGAGATCGGGAGTGAGCTAGATGTTAGCTTGTTGGATGCAAAGGAGAAGTGGAGGTTGGTGAGAGACAGATTTGTGCCCCCTGGTGGATGCAATGGTCGACATCCATTACCAAAGTAAAAGACACATGGGAGTATGTGCACAGTGACGGAACCATCGTTTGAAACGGATGCATACTTTTTCACGCGTATGATGAGCATAAATGAGCCTGAAGTCTGCGTGACCATGGATTAAATCTTAACCTGTCACTCTGATGGATAACAACATCATCATGGATATAAAATTATTTTAAATGATTTTACCACAGGTTTAATCTGACACCTCACATAACCTGTTCAATACATTCACTGGTCTGTGGGAAAGAGCCCATAGAAAGTGTTTGGGAATGGGCAGAGCCTTTCAAAAACATATCCAGCAGGTGATTGGATGATCATTCTGTCAGTTACACTCATTACAGGCCAATCAGATGATGCAGAAGAAAGTTTGACTAAAACATGTCATAAGAGGAGCAAAACGGATCTTTCTATAAAGAAGTGTTTTCAGAGTTGTTAAATAAAAATAAATGCAGAGAAGATCTGATAAAAGCGCTACAGCAGCTGTTAGCATCTATGCTAGTCTTTGAAATCACTTCCTGCTTTCATCTCGCTCAAAGCTCCCACCTCTTCCTGCTTTTAACAACTCTGACTGGACTGTGCCGCTTTGGGACAAGCTCACTCATCCAAGATTAGCAAGATGGATCTGCCTGATCACAGACATAATTAGGATCCAGCTGCACTGCAAGGTTCGTTGGCATCAGTGCTTGAAGCTTAGCATTTTCCCAAGTAGCACTGGTGCTACCAGGTTAAAAAATCAAGTAGCACACAAATATTTTTAGTAGCACGATGAAAAGTTACCAAGTAGTGTTTTTCTTTAATACAAAGATATGTAGTCAACAAGGAGGCATCTGTGACGCTTCTCTGCAGGCGACATGACTATTTAATTTACTGTTTCACTACAGTATCTCCTTTAAGGTTTGCCCGTGACAAAAAACAGACTTTCAGCTGTTTTCTTATGCTCCGTGCAGTTCTTACAACACATCAGTGTGTTCCTGTGAAGGAGCCATGGGAATGCTTTCTGCCAGTCAGTATTAAACTTGTACCGCACTGTGAACGGCAGCGGTATCATTAACTGTCTCTCCAGCGTCTTGAGACACAGCGTCTGAAGCTAACGCTAACTCTTCTCCTTGCTCCATTTGGTCCTCTTGCCTCAGTTCAGAGTCCACATGTTCTGCTTTTGTTGGTCTTTTGAAATAATAACTGACAGGCTTCATAGTTATTTGGTTATTGCTCGTTTGGTCTTTCTTCTGAAATAGTTTAAAATGTCGCTCGCTGTTTTGTCAGTGTATGTTGCCCGGCAACCAGTCCCGCTGATGCGCTGTGATTGGTCGAGATGAGGCTTTGGGAGTGCCTGCTTATGTTCGTCTGTACCTCACACAGGGCGGTGCAGGCATGTTGCGTGTATTGAAGGCTAGCTAGCGGTGCGGTTAAGTCAATAAAACAAACGTTTCAAAGCTGAACATGTTTCTGAGGCTGTGTTCAGGAATACCACCGGACACAACTTCCAACGTATTCAACACAAGATAAAACATGCAAATCACAACTCGCTCTGTAATATTGTTAGTAGCAAATGCGAGTACCTCCTCACACTGTCGAGCCCTGGTTGGCATCTTGAATGACACTACAGTGTAAACAAACAGAACACAACAACAGTTTACTGTTTTTATGTTCAAAACATGGCTGTGCAAACAAGATCTTAGTCTGAATAATATCAAACTTTACTTTTTAATTTAGTTTGGTATCAAATCTTGTAGGAACACTATTCATACACTTGAAACATGCATGGTTTCAAATAAATAAATATATACATATATATATATATATATATATATATATATATATATATATATATATATATAATTTTTTTGAGTACATTAATTTCATTCTTAACTTGTTGACATAAAGTGGCATGGATGATTTGTTGGTGCTTCTAAATATTTTATGAAAAAATTATAAAAACGATATTTCTTTTTCAGTTTCTTTGTAAATGAAATTGGATCATCTTGCATTAAACATGAACCCCTGAAATAGATTATAAGAACTGTTTCTTAGGTTTGTTTGTTTGTTTGTTTGTTTGTTTGTTTGACCACAGAATGACTGGGCTTCATCGTCTGTTCATCCAAACCTTAACCCTGAGGACTTAAAGGACAGATTCATCCACAGCTCAGATTATTTGGTATTTTGGTGCCATCTACAGTCTGGAGCTGACAGACTCTGGGCGGTGTGTGTCAGTAAGCTCCTCTTGGACCTGTGCCGCTCTCTCTCAGTGTTGTTCATTCTGGTCTCACCCCAGTCCTCACCCTCTGACCTTCCCCTCAGCTAAACCGGAGCTGCTAATAAGAGGCCTCTTATAATAAGACAGCCACAGCTGAGCTCTTCCATTACAGAAAAAGCCAAGGTAATGTCAAACACCGGCACACACCGGCACACCTGAACAGACTCTACAACAGAAACACACACCGGAGTACTCCACACATGCCAGCTCTGGCACAGAGAGACAAATGAAGGTCAAGGCTCTGAAGCTATCTGAATAAAAATGAAAGTAAATTAATCTGAGAAATCAGAGCAGAGACGATGAGCAACAGAGACAGACAAAGAGAATAATTTAAACTCTGATGAACACGGAGCATTTCAATGAGACACTGAATACACTCCAGTCTGATGGAAGAGTTACCGTCTACGAGTGAAACTACAGAGGACGAATGAGGAGGTGATCAGGAGGAGGGGAGTCAGGACGAATGAGGAGGTGATCAGGAGGAGGGGAGTCGAGACGAATGAGGAGGTGATTTTTCTGCAAGCTTTAAAACATCTGTGAGGACAATGACAAAGACCATTGACCTCCAAACACATTCAGTTTATCCCTGAGACCCAGTGGGACTGTAACAGTCAGTGTTACTTTGACAGCACTTTTAATTTAGTCTGAGCTCTGCTAAGAATATCTTTGAGTTGTTGACAAAAGTTAGCCATCCAAATTTTTTTAATTTCAGGCTATTTTTAGTTGAAGAAATTTCACATTTTAGTCGACTAAAATCTGAAGTGTAAAGGGTTAGGCATTTTTATGTTCCCTTGAATTTGTGAAGTCCTGTTTTCCTCTTGGATAAAATCAAACATCTACTAAGCCTTTATTGAATGTTAGTAAAGTCTGAATGTCTATCTGCCTACCTACATACCTACCTACCTAACATCTACTAAGCCTTTATTGAATGTTAGTAAAGTCTGAATGTCTATCTGCCTACCTACATACCTACCTACCTAACATCTACTAAGCCTTTATTGAATGTTAGTAAAGTCTGAATGTCTATCTGCCTACCTACATACCTACCTACCTAACATCTACTAAGCCTTTATTGAATGTTAGTAAAGTCTGAATGTCTATCTGCCTACCTACATACCTACCTACCTAACATCTACTAAGCCTTTATTGAATGTTAGTAAAGTCTGAATGTCTATCTGCCTACCTACATACCTACCTACCTAACATCTACTAAGCCTTTATTGAATGTTAGTAAAGTCTGAATGTCTATCTGCCTACCTACATACCTACCTACCTAACATCTACTAAGCCTTTATTGAATGTTAGTAAAGTCTGAATGTCTATCTGCCTACCTACATACCTACCTACCTAACATCTACTAAGCCTTTATTGAATGTTAGTAAAGTCTGAATGTCTGTCTGCCTACCTACATACCTACCTACCTAACATCTACTAAGCCTTTATTGAATGTTAGTAAAGTCTGAATGTCTAAATGAACAGAAACAAATGTTCCTTTGTGTGAAATGCAGTCTCCTTTATTTAGGCTACCTGGCAGAGCATCTCAGTTACAATCAGTGTTGGGCACATTATTTGAAAAAGTAATTAGCTATAGTTACTAGTACTAGTACGCTTCACCAACGCACAGCGCTGCGTTGGTGAGAGCCAGCGTGTGCCAAGATGCTGGAGATTCACTTCAGATCTATTTTCTGTGCGGCTGCGTCCAAACCTCGTAAATTCACTGTCGTTAAGAAAGCACCAGACAGGAAGTCAATGCGTGGAGTATCCGGAAGTTTCAAAATAAAAATAAAAGTTTCGAAAATGCATGGACTCTCGAACGTAAATTTCCTCAATTATTTGTCATTATGTCAAAACCAGGGCACGAGCATCAGGTCAGCAGTCGGTCAGAAGGTCCCACAGACAACAAGACACCATGGACGAAGAAAAGTGAATCCTAGAGGAACAGAAATATAAAACACTGTATACATGACAAAAACATCTTTTCTACAAGGATATAGGAGGATAGAAGTTAAATAAATCACGAAGCTGTGTGGTTGGGACCAGCAAAGGGACCTTAGAGAAGCGAAGTGAGGTGTTGTTTATTTCTTTTCTCAGTCTATAACATGCTTTATTGGCTTTTGACATCGCTGTGCTCATCATGAGAGCCTGTGGCTCTCCGGGGATCAGCCCTCCCTCTATGGGGCTGCACGCCCAGCCCTGCTCGGTGCGCCCTTTCAGCGGGGTTTGTCTGTCAGGGCAAGACCATGGGGCGGCGCTTCCGTGTGCCGTGGAATTTGGGGGTGAGGCAGGTCGGATATCAGCTGCTTGACTTAGGTGCAAAGTAACGCGCCAAATTTCACTGTTAGTAACGGTAACGGCGTTGAAACGCATGAAAAAGTAATTAATTAGATTACCCGTTACTGAAAAAAATAACGCCGTTATTACCAACACTGGTTACAACATCAGAACTGACAACAAACAGTGAACCTGCTCTACATGAATATATCAATTCACCACCAAGCTAAGGCAGCTGTGATTGGATGTCCCTCTGAACTCATCCAACCTTTAACACAACCAAAGTAGCTGTGATTGGATAGATTCATCACTTGTCTCTACTTCCTACATGACCATATAAGGTCTGATTGGATTAAGTCTGTCAGACATTTTATTCTAGTTTTTATTTGTTGATGAAAATGTCAGTTAGTCTGGTTTGAGTTTTTGTTTTTATTAGTTACTGTCTAGTTTTCATCAGAGGAAAAAAGCTGTTGATTAAACTATGATGAAAATAATTAACCAACAAAAGACTGAGGCCCCATCCACATGAAAACAAAACACTTAACAGTTTCAAAAATGATCGTCATAAAAACGAAGGCGTCTCAGAAAATGTGTGCATCTACATGAATGCCCTCGATAAGCATGAAAACACTGTAAAACACATGCCAGACCTCTAGAGGCGCTGTAACGATATGACGGAAACAAGCAGAAACAGATGAAAAAACAGTGGGCATGCGCACTTGTGGCAGAAGTTGTAAACAGAGATTGTGATAAAGTGATCATAAAGTGCTGTAATGTGTCCTCGATCGTTGTTTGTTCAACTCGGTGGTGGAGTTTGGACAGGGGGGCTCTCTGTCGTTTGGTGGATGTCAGGCCAAAGTGTCCGGCTGAGTTTTACAGTCCTGTCTGCAGAGCTTCCTCCGGCCCGTCACGCCAGATTCAGCTGTGATAAAACACACATGCTTTACTTTACCAACCTTACATTTCCAAATTCTCACCAGTTAGCCCTTGAGACAGAGTGGACAAAATTTTAAGAACAGCTCATCAAGTGGTCTGGAGAAACCATGCAGGGATATGAGGTTAAAAGAAAACATCACTTTTGAGCTTCAAAAAGGGAAAAAAAGATCATCCTTAACCTAAAGAGAACACGTGCAAAGATAGAAAAGATCACTAAATGAAACATTAAGGTTTCAAACTCAAACCAGCCTGTAAACTTGGAAGCTTCATGTTTTCTATCACCTGTTTGGAGTTACAGCCGGAGGTGTGAGGAAAGACAAACGGAGAAAACAAGAGAACAGACATGAACCAAAAGGAAATCAACCAAAGTAAACAGAGAAGCATGGAAAAGATCGCAGCCCAGCACGCTACAGTAAAGCATGTGTGTTTTATCACAGCTGAATCTGGCGTGACGGGCCGGAGGAAGCTCTGCAGACAGGACTGTAAAACTCAGCCGGACACTTTGGCCCGACATCCACCAAACGACAGAGAGCCCCCCTGTCCAAACTCCACCACACATCAGAGAGCTCAGTCTAGAGAGGCCGATCAGGAGCAGTAAATCAACAGGCTCGTACAGAAAGGCCTGATCCTGCAGAGAGTGAAGAGGCCTGATGAGTTTACAGTGCTGCCTGATGACTGAGGCTCCCACTGGATTATATTAAAGAGATTTAGCTGAACTGAGGCCTAACTGGACTCAGAGGGAGCAGGACTGAGCTGGATGTGGTGTGCAGAGGAAATTAGCCCAGACAATAGGAGGACATTAAAGTTTATAGACCACATCACTTGGCACTGACGTAAGAACAATGTTTGCTCCAAGACCAAATGTATCCCATCTCTGCTGACCAACACGTCAACATCTGCGGCTCAGTGGGGGTAAAAATAGATTCATGTTGGACTGATGCTGGAAAAGTGACAGTAAGGCAAAGAGATACAGAGGATGATGTGGGCGAGACTCCCTCTGTTACAAAAACAGAGTAGACGCATTAAAAAAGTGAGCTCACTAAACCAGGCGGTGGAGACGATCATCAGTCTGATCTGATGTTTCTGATGATCATTGATTATTCTTACCTCCTGATTAAATAACTCCACAGCAGGAGGTCGAGCGCTCATGTGTTCATCAAATATCTTTACAGTTCTGTTCAGAGCACAGGTGAAGAGCAGACAGACCTGCAGCTCCGTCATACCTCCATTGTCCAACGACTTCACTCAGATAAATGTCCAATCAGGAGAGAGAGGCGGGACATGACGACAACAGGAAGTGACTGCATGTTCGAATACAATGGTGGATTCTGAAGCGTCTTAATAACTGCAGATTTATATCAGATACTGACTTTTTTTTTCTTTAAAAGAGGAGCAAAGAACTCCACTTGATGTTGTCTTCTGAGAAATCATGTTTTTGCTGGGAGAGAGCACGTCAGTCCTCCACGGACATGCCGGTTAGCCTGTGGTCGTCATGGTTACTCAGTGATACTCTGTAAAATCTGCTCCCCTCAGAAGTTTACTGGGAAAACTTAGTAGAGATTGTCTTTGATGAGGTTCATGTCACATATAAGTGTTACATGATACACCTGTGTGTCATAATTTAATGTAAGCTGATAGTCTAAGGTAGTTTAAGCTAACAGCTAACTGTTGCCAGCTGCTATGGCTAACAGACATTAGCTGTGTTCGAAATCGCTCACTGTCATGAATATAGTGCACCATATAGTGTGTTTGCCATTTTGTAGTGTTGTTCAAATTCTCAGCAGTTAATTTCATCCACTATAGGCTATAGTGCACGACAAAATACCCACAATGCAAAGCAAAAGTGAGTGTACATACGATGTACCCTATAATGTACTCCGGTATACCACAATGCAATGCGGTCGTGTTTATCCAAAGAAGAAGAAGAGAAGAAACGCCGTTAGGGGCTGCTTTCATTCATAAATGTAAAAAAATGTTAAAGTATCTTTAACACGTTCGTAGCGTAGCTCTTTAACGTCTTTTAGCGGCTGTAAACAGCTTCAAAATTTACTACTTATCCTCCTGAGTGCCCGGTTTGTTTACGTGAATTTTGGCACGTCCACTTCCGTCACAGGAATATCCGGCTCATCAGCTGACGCCACGACGTTTAGAAAATTTCATTGTAGTGTCTGAAATGTCGTTTGGTAGTTCTCGATGTAGTCCACTATTTCATTTACACTACAGAGGGAATAGTGAGTGAGTGAATGAGTGGACGATTTCGAACACAACTATTAACTGTTTTTAGCTTTTAGCCATAGAGTGTAACAACAGGTAGCCGTTAGCAGCTACATATGCTAAGTCATACGTAGCAGTGCTGCTTGATATGATTGGTCTGTGATGGGTGTGATGAGCCAAACAATCGTCCAATCACAGGCTGCTGTTGTTTTTGAAAGTTCTGCCTCTGAAAGCATTTTCACACGGCTCCTCCCAGATGGATAAGTGACATATGTATATATGGAAGTGTCCATCTGGCATGTCCCATTAGTGTAAGAGTGCATGAGCACAAAGTTTAACCTGATTTAATCTGAAGCTGCAGTTTTCTGTTCATCACAGCAGAGATGGAGTGGTTTATAAAGTGGTTTATAAAGTGGTTTATAAAGTGGTTTATAAAGTGGTTTATAAAGTGGTTTATAAAGTGGTTTATAAAGTGGTTAATAAAGTGGTTTATAAAGTGGTTTATACAGTGGTTTATAAAGTGGTTTATAAAGTGGTTTATGGAGTGGTTTATAAAGTGGTTTATAAAGTGGTTTATAAAGTGGTTAATAAAGTGGTTTATACAGTGGTTTATAAAGTGGTTTATAAAGTGGTTTACAAAGTGGTTTATAAAGTGGTTTATAAAGTGGTTTATAAAATTGCTTATGAAGTGGTTTATAAAGTGGTTTACAAAGTGGTTTATCAAGTTGTTTATAAAGTGGTTTATAAAGTGGTTAATAAAGTGGTTTATAAAGTGGTTTATAAAGTTGCTTATAAATTGGTTTATAAAGTGGTTTATCAAGTTGTTTATAAAGTGGTTTATAAAGTTGCTTATAAAGTGGTTTATGAAGTGGTTTATACAGTGGTTTATACAGTGGTTTATAAAATGGATTATAAAGTGGTTTATAAAGTTGCTTACAAAGTGGTTTATACAGTGGTTTATACAGTGGTTTATAAAGTGGTTTATAAAGTGGTTTATAAAGTGGTTTATAAAGTGGTTTATACAGTGGTTTATAAAGTGGTTTATAAAGTGGTTAATAAAGTGGTTTATAAAGTGGTTTATACAGTGGTTTATAAAGTGGTTTATAAAGTGGTTTATAAAGTGGTTTATACAGTGGTTTATAAAGTGGTTTATAAAGTGGTTTATAAAGTGGTTTATAAAGTGGTTTATAAAGTTGCTTATAAAGTGGTTTATACAGTGGTTTATAAAGTGGTTTATAAAGTGGTTTATACAGTGGTTTATAAAGTGGTTAATAAAGTGGTTTATAAAGTGGTTTATAAAGTGGTTTATAAAGTGGTTTATACAGTGGTTTATAAAGTGGTTTATACAGTGGTTTATACAGTGGTTTATAAAGTGGTTAATAAAGTGGTTTATAAAGTGGTTTATACAGTGGTTTATACAGTGGTTTATAAAGTGGTTTATACAGTGGTTTATAAAGTGGTTTATAAAGTGGTTTATACAGTGGTTTATAAAGTGGTTTATACAGTGGTTTATAAAGTGGTTTATAAAGTGGTTTATACAGTGGTTTATAAAGTGGTTTATAAAGTGGTTTATAAAGTGGTTTATAAAGTGGTTTATAAAGTGGTTTATAAAGTTGCTTATAAAGTGGTTTATAAAGTGGTTTATAAAGTGGTTTATAAAGTGGTTTATAAAGTGGTTAATAAAGTGGTTTATAAAGTGGTTTATACAGTGGTTTATACAGTGGTTTATAAAGGGGTTTATACAGTGGTTTATACAGTGGTTTATACAGTGGTTTATAAAGTGGTTAATAAAGTGGTTTATAAAGTGGTTTATACAGTGGTTTATACAGTGGTTTATAAAGTGGTTTATACAGTGGTTTATAAAGTGGTTTATACAGTGGTTTATAAAGTGGTTTATAAAGTGGTTTATACAGTGGTTAATAAAGTGGTTTATACAGTGGTTTATAAAGTGGTTTATACAGTGGTTTATAAAGTGGTTTATACAGTGGTTTATAAAGTTGCTTATAAAGTGGTTTATGAAGTGGTTTATGAAGTTGCTTATAAAGTGGGTTATAAAGTGGTTTATAAAGTTGCTTATAAAGTGGTTTATGAAGTGGTTTATGAAGTGGTTTATAAAGTGGTTTATAAAGTGTCTTATAAAGTGGTTTATACAGTGGTTTATAAAGTGGTTTATAAAGTGGTTTATAAAGTTGCTTATAAAGTGGTTTATAAAGTGGTTTATAAAGTGTTTTATAAAGTGGTTTATAAAGTGGTTTATAAAGTGGTTTATAAAGTGGTTTATAAAGTGGTTTATAAAGTGGTTTATAAAGTGGTTTATGTGGTTTATAAAGTGGTTTATAAAGTGGTTTATAAAGTGGTTTATAAAGTGTTTAATAAAGTGGTTTATAAAGTGGTTTATAAAGTTGCTTATAAAGTGGTTTATAAAGTGGTTCATCAAGTTGTTTATAAAGTGGTTTATAAAGTTGCTTATAAAGTGGTTTATGAAGTGGTTTATACAGTGGTTTATAAAGTGGTTTATAAAATGGTTTATAAAGTGGTTTATGCAGTGGTTTATAAAGTGGTTTATAAAGTGGTTTATACAGTGGTTTATAAAGTGGTTTATAAAGTGGTTTATACAGTGGTTTATAAAGTGGTTTTTAAAGTGGATTATACAGTGGTTATAAAGTGGTTTATACAGTGGTTTATAAAGTTGCTTGTAAAGTGGTTTATGAAGTGGTTTATGAAGTTGCTTATAAAGTGGTTGATAAAGTGGTTTATAAAGTTGCTTATAAATCGGTTTATGAAGTGGTTTATAAAGTTGCTTGTAAAGTGGTTTATACAGTGGTTTATACAGTGGTTTATACAGTGGTTTATAAAGTGGTTTATACAGTGGTTAATAAAGTGGTTTATACAGTGGTTTATAAAGTGGTTTATACAGTGATTTATAAAGTGGTTTATACAGTGGTTTATACAGTGGTTTATAAAGTGGTTTATACAGTGGTTAATAAAGTGGTTTATACAGTGGTTTATAAAGTGGTTTATACAGTGGTTAATAAAGTGGTTTATACAGTGGTTTATAAAGTGGTTTATAAAGTGGTTTATACAGTGGTTTATAAAGTTGCTTATAAAGTGGTTTATGAAGTGGTTTATGAAGTTGCTTATAAAGTGGGTTATAAAGTGGTTTATAAAGTTGCTTATAAAGTGGTTTATGAAGTGGTTTATGTAGTTGCCTATAAAGTGGTTTATACAGTGGTTTATGAAGTGGCTTGTAAAGTGGTTTATAAAGTTGCTTATAAAGTGGTTTATAAAGTGGTTTATAAAGTGGTTTATAAAGTTGCTTATAAAGTGGTTTATGAAGTTGCTTATAAAGTGGTTTATAAAGTGGTTTATCAAGTTCTTTATAAAATGGTTTATAAAATGGTTTATAAAGTGGTTTATACAGTGGTTTATAAAATTGCTTATGAAGTGGTTTATAAAGTGGTTTATCAAGTTGTTTATAAAGTGGTTTATAAAGTGGTTAATAAAGTGGTTTATAAAGTGGTTTATAAAGTTGCTTATAAAGTGGTTTATAAAGTGGTTTATCAAGTTGTTTATAAAGTGGTTTATAAAGTTGCTTATAAAGTGGTTTATGAAGTGGTTTATACAGTGGTTTATAAAGTGGTTTATAAAGTGGTTTATAAAGTGGTTTATAAAGTTGTTTATAAAGTGGTTTATAAAGTGGTTTATAAAGTGTTTAATAAAGTGTTTTATAAAGTGTTTTATAAAGTGGTTTATGAAGTGGTTTATAAAGTGTTTTATAAAGTGGTTTATAAAGTGGTTAATTAAGTGGTTTATAAAGTGGTTTCTACAGTGGTTTATACAGTGGTTAATAAAGTGGTTTATAAAGTGGTTTATACAGTGGTTTATAAAGTGGTTTATAAAATTGGTTTATAAAGTGGTTTATAAAGTGGTTTATAAAAGTTTATAAAGTGGTTTATAAAGTGGTTAATAAAGTGGTTTATAAAGTGGTTTATAAAGTTGCTTATAAAGTGGTTTATAAAGTGGTTTATCAAGTTGTTTATAAAGTGGTTTATAAAGTTGCTTATAAAGTGGTTTATGAAGTGGTTTATACAGTGGTTTATAAAGTGGTTTATAAAGTGGTTTATTCAGTGGTTTATAAAGTGGTTTATAAAGTGGTTTATACAGTGGTTTATAAAGTGGTTTATAAAGTGGTTTATACAGTGGTTTATAAAGTGGTTTATACAGTGGTTTATAAAGTCCATGCAATCAAGTTGCACAGGATGAGTGAAGATTCAGTCATCTTTTCAAAATAAAATACCCCACTGTCTCATTTTTTTCAACAAAAAGTAATTTAATAATTATTCTTGTTTAAATATGTTTTCTTTCTGGTCTGTATTATCAAAAAAATTCAAGTATCTGTAATGATTTCCACATAAAAAACAAAAAAAAATAGTAAAGCACATCATTATTTCCTGATAAAGATGTCAAATAAAAGTTGTTTACTTGCAGTCCTGAACAGCTTTATTGGTTAAATGCTTTGTATGATTACTTTCTGACTTCTCAGAAAACCACAGCTTTAATTTGGGTATAAAGATGAGATTAAAAAAAAAGGTTAATAATTCCTCATTCCTGTTCAAGTGCAGGTCCAATGACAATCACAGCTTTAGTATTTAAACCGATTTTTGAAGTTTTATGAAATATTTATATTTCTTGTGTTTAGTACAGGTTTATCATCATATATATATCAGTGTATAAATCTAATAGATAGTTGGATAAAGATATCCCTGTGTCTTTGTACTCACAAAGTTATTGAATTATTCTTCAAAGTATGAGAAAAATGGCATTCTTTTTCTTTTTATGTTTCTTTTTTTTTAATCAGACATAACAGTCCTAAGGGGAAAAAAGGTTGAAGTGGTTATTAATATTTTTTTTATAAAACCCACTGAATGAATATTCTCTGGGGGCCTGTGTAGAATTTATAAAGGAAATCTTTATTTTCTGTTTTAAACCCAACAGGAGAGGAGTTTTGTCTGAGCCTACATGGACATGACTGATCTGCGTCTGATTCATGATTCTAATGTTCCTAAGCTGTGCTGACAATCACAAACAGGACGGATAAAGTGTCTTTAAACAGGATTATCTTAATCATCTAATCACACAGCCTGTCACTCCCCCACAGCCTCACTGCCTGTGCCCATAACCTCGCTCGCTCTTCTCGTCAATCAGCCTCTCTCTGTAAGTCAAGCCATCAGACTTGACGACGCTAAAGCCGCCATGAGATTCTAATTGCTTTTTTAAAGATATATGTATATATATATATATATATATATATATATATATATATATATATATATATATATATATATATATATATATATATATATATATATAAACATAAATCAAAGTAAGTTAAGTGCTGTAATGAAGTCTGAGAGAATGAATCTGTAAGTGAGGCAGAGTTTAATAATCTGTTGGTTGTTTCACATGAGCAGTCTGTCTCTGCTTCTCTAGATGGTCAATAGGGTTCCAGATCTGCTGAAGCTCTTTTGATTCAAGGAGATGGAATGAAGGGATACAAAAAGACCAGTTATCTGACTGCAGAAAAAACATCTTCATGGCAGTCTTACTGATGGAGTTCATCTGCAGGCTGCATCAAAAACATCTTCTGGAGTGTTGCAGACTGATCCGAGGAGTTTGTTACTCAGAAAACTGTAACTCAGCTGTGATCCAGCTCTTCACAGCTGGGACATCATCAGAGCTTCACATGAGCAGTGCTGTCCCAAACATCCAAAAACATCACCAGAGCTTCATATCAGCAGTGCTGTCCCAAACATCCAAAAACATCACCAGAGCTTCATATCAGCAGAGCTATCCCAAACATCCAAAAACATCATCAGAGCTTCATATCAGCAGTGCTATCCCAAACATCCAAAAACATCACCAGAGCTTCATATCAGCAGTGCTGTCCCAAACATCCAAAAACATCATCAGAGCTTCATATCAGCAGTGCTGTCCCAAACATCCAAAAACATCACCAGAGCTTCACATGAGCAGTGCTGTCCCAAACATCCAAAAACATCATCAGAGCTTCACATGAGCAGTGCTGTCCCAAACATCCAAAAACATCATCAGAGCTTCATATCAGCAGTGCTGTCCCAAACATCCAAAAACATCATCAGAGCTTCATATCAGCAGTGCTGTCCCAAACATCCAAAAACATCATCAGAGCTTCATATCAGCAGTGCTGTCCCAAACATCCAAAAACATCATCAGAGCTGATCCATGTGCAATGCTGTCCCAAACATCCAAAAACATCACCAGAGCTTCATATCAGCAGTGCTATCCCAAACATCCAAAAACATCACCAGAGCTTCATATCAGCAGTGCTGTCCCAAACATCCAAAAACATCATCAGAGCTTCACATGAGCAGTGCTGTCTCAAACATCCAAAAACATCACCAGAGCTTCATATCAGCAGTGCTGTCTCCAACATCCAAAAACATCATCAGAGCTTCATATCAGCAGTGCTGTCCCAAACATCCAAAAACATCATCAGAGCTTCACATGAGCAGTGCTGTCCCAAACATCCAAAAACATCATCAGAGCTTCACATGAGCAGTGCTGTCCCAAACATCCAAAAACATCACCAGAGCTTCTCATGAGCAGTGCTGTCCCAAACATCCAAAAACATCATCAGAGCTTCATATCAGCAGTGCTGTCCCAAACATCCAAAAACATCATCAGAGCTTCATATCAGCAGTGCTGTCCCAAACATCCAAAAACATCATCAGAGCTTCACATGAGCAGTGCTGTCCCAAACATCCAAAAACATCATCAGAGCTTCACATGAGCAGTGCTGTCCCAAACATCCAAAAACATCATCAGAGCTTCTCATGAGCAGTGCTGTCCCAAACATCCAAAAACATCATCAGAGCTTCATATCAGCAGTGCTGTCCCAAACATCCAAAAACATCATCAGAGCTTCATATCAGCAGTGCTGCCTCAAACATCCAAAAACATCATCAGAGCTTCTCATCAGCAGTGCTGCCTCAAACATCCAAAAACATCATCAGAGCTTCTCATCAGCAGTGCTGTCCCAAACATCCAAAAACATCACCAGAGCTTCATATCAGCAGTGCTGTCCCAAACATCCAAAAACATCACCAGAGCTTCATATCAGCAGTGCTGTCCCAAACATCCAAAAACATCACCAGAGCTTCACATCAGCAGTGCTGTCCCAAACATTCAAAAACATCACCAGAGCTTCATATCAGCAGTGCTGTCCCAAACATCCAAAAACATCACCAGAGCTTCATATCAGCCCCAAACATCCAAAAACATCACCAGAGCTTCATATCAGCAGTGCTGTCCCAAACATCCAAAAACATCACCAGAGCTTCATATCAGCAGTGCTATCCCAAACATCCAAAAACATCACCAGAGCTTCATATCAGCAGTGCTGTCCCAAACATCCAAAAACATCACCAGAGCTTCATATCAGCAGTGCTGTCCCAAACATCCAAAAACATCACCAGAGCTTCATATCAGCAGTGCTGTCCCAAACATCCAAAAACATCACCAGAGCTTCATATCAGCAGTGCTGTCCCAAACATCCAAAAACATCACCAGAGCTTCATATCAGCAGTGCTGTCCCAAACATCCAAAAACATCACCAGAGCTTCATATCAGCAGTGCTGTCCCAAACATCCAAAAACATCACCAGAGCTTCATATCAGCAGTGCTGTCCCAAACATCCAAAAACATCACCAGAGCTTCATATCAGCAGTGCTGTCCCAAACATCCAAAAACATCACCAGAGCTTCATATCAGCAGTGCTGTCCCAAACATCCAAAAACATCATCAGAGCTTCTCATGAGCAGTGCTGTCCCAAACATCCAAAAACATCACCAGAGCTTCATATCAGCAGTGCTGCCTCAAACATCCAAAAACATCATCAGAGCTTCATATCAGCAGTGCTGTCCCAAACATCCAAAAACATCACCAGAGCTTCATATCAGCAGTGCTGTCCCAAACATCCAAAAACATCACCAGAGCTTCATATCAGCAGTGCTGTCCCAAACATCCAAAAACATCACCAGAGCTTCTCATGAGCAGTGCTGTCCCAAACATCCAAAAACATCACCAGAGCTTCATATCAGCAGTGCTGTCCCAAACATCCAAAAACATCACCAGAGCTTCATATCAGCAGTGCTGTCCCAAACATCCAAAAACATCACCAGAGCTTCATATCAGCAGTGTTGTCCCAAACATCCAAAAACATCACCAGAGCTTCATATCAGCAGTGCTGTCCCAAACATCCAAAAACATCATCAGAGCTTCTCATGAGCAGTGCTGCCTCAAACATCCAAAAACATCATCAGAGCTTCATATCAGCAGTGCTGTCCCAAACATCCAAAAACATCACCAGAGCTTCATATCAGCAGTGCTGTCCCAAACATCCAAAAACATCACCAGAGCTTCATATCAGCAGTGCTGTCCCAAACATCCAAAAACATCACCAGAGCTTCATATCAGCAGTGCTGTCCCAAACATCCAAAAACATCACCAGAGCTTCATATCAGCAGTGCTGTCCCAAACATCCAAAAACATCACCAGAGCTTCATATCAGCAGTGCTGTCCCAAACATCCAAAAACATCACCAGAGCTTCATATCAGCAGTGCTGTCCCAAACATCCAAAAACATCATCAGAGCTTCATATCAGCAGTGCTGTCCCAAACATCCAAAAACATCATCAGAGCTTCATATCAGCAGTGCTGTCCCAAACATCCAAAAACATCATCAGAGCTTCATATCAGCAGTGCTGTCCCAAACATCCAAAAACATCATCAGAGCTTCTCATGAGCAGTGCTGTCCCAAACATCCAAAAACATCACCAGAGCTTCACATCAGCAGTGCTGTCTCAAACATCCAAAAACATCATCAGAGCTTCATATCAGCAGTGCTGTCCCAAACATCCAAAAACATCACCAGAGCTTCACATCAGCAGTGCTGTCTCAAACATCCAAAAACATCATCAGAGCTTCATATCAGCAGTGCTGTCCCAAACATCCAAAAACATCATCAGAGCTGATCCATGTGCAGGAAACATCAACAAACCAGCCTGTACATCCCACTGTGGGAGAGGCCCAAATTAGAACAATGATAACAGATGATTGGGACTTCTTAAAGATATGCTTTTTTTTTTCCTTTGGTTGAAACACTGAGATGGAAAGTGATCCACGTTAAAGTGGAGTCATGTGGACTAAGCAGGCTGGTGTTTTACCCCAATACTAACCATTTATCTTCCCCAGTGGTAGTGACTGTTGACCTACTTACAAGCACATCAGCAGTGGTTTGCTTTATGGAACCATCAAAAGTTACACAAACTATCAAAAGATTTATAAACTATCAAAAGATACATAAAGTGCTAATCTTAGTCTAAAAAGAGGTAACATAACAACCTTGGTAAATAAAAAAAAAAGCACACAGGACCATTTAGAGTTGCTGAAGAGTTTATCTGATGACTGTAGGCAGAGGCAGGCTAACACTACCCATTGACTCACAGTGTTTGCACTAAGCTAATTATCTTGAAGAACAGTGTCTATCAGTTTGTCTTGAACTTGGGAGTGAGGCAGGACATGAAAACAACATAAATGTTGGCATATCACTTGAAATAATCCAACTTCATCCCACATTCAAGAACCACAGCAGCTCTCTGTCTAATCAGGGTCCATCACAGAGTGACAGATGAACTTCAGGTCAGATTTAGGAGCACATGGTCAGCACTTTGTCATTTTCCTGAAGACCCATATGAGCCACCAGCATCGTTAACCCTGCTGGAGGTCGACGGTACCAAAACAACGACCAGCAAGAGGGAGAGAGAGAGAGGTGATAATCAAACCTGGACCACCGGTTTGCTGCTTCTTCTGAAGTTTTAAAAGCAGTTGGCCACCAATCAGTGTGTTTGCTCACCTTTAAATGAGAGTTTGAAGCATTAATTTACCTTTAAACATTAGACTGTGGACATACTATCACAGTCATGAATGTTAAATAAATAAACTCCAATTAAGACACATGATGGTTCTTTAACACAGTCTTTTAGATCTGTCTTGGAATCTTTTCTTTTTGTTTCTGATTTAGTCTGTGGGTCCACTTTCTTTTAATGGCACTGCAGTTCATCCAAACTTTGACTGAGGATATGAGGCCTGTCCAATACTCAATATCTGGAGGTGTCAGTTCCATTAGTTAAAATAGTTCTTAAAATCCAAACAAACTAGTTCTTGGTTATCAGGGAAGTTAAAAATACAAATTACCAGGCTGAGTAAGCAGCTTTGCTCCTGTAAGAAGATCCTCATTCATGTTTTCTTTAAGGATATGTCAGTTTATTAAACTTGTGTTAAAAAGAGTTCTGCTTCTGTTTGATTGTCTTTTTGCTGTGTTTGCAGTAATGCTACACTCCTGTCAGACTGAGGCTGTATTTCCTCTTAGAGGTCTTCTCCAAATCACATTTCCTCAGTGGCTGCACATTTGTCTGTCTGGGTAAAATATCTTTTACATTTACACACATCTCTGATATAAATGATATATAATCTGGGTAAAATATCTTTTACATTTACACACATCTCTGATATAAATGATATATAATCTGGGTAAAATATCTTTTACATTTACACACATCTCTGATATAAATTACATATATAACAGAGGGAGGTGGTCATCGTGTGTTTCCAGTTCAGACTGACGTTACCTTCCTCTCCAGGCTGCCGGTGGCGGTGCTGGCGTTTGCTTTGTGGTTGTACTTTTGGAAGCCGGCGGTGGTGGACCAGCGAGCCGGGTTCTTTCTGGAAGGTTCTTCTGGGATGACGGCGACTTCTCCGAGAGGTAGGCCGGCCAGGGAGGGGTCACTGCTGCGCCGGACGCTGAGGGGCATGTCTGAGGAGAGAGGAAGAAGAGGAATGTGAGTGTTAGAGTAAAACAGCATAAATCCACTTTAGAGGAGCACTTTCCATCTCAGCGCTGCAGCTCTGGCTCCGACTGTAACCATGAGACCCACCATCACCTCTGTTCTGCTCTATAAGTCAACTTAAACACGGGAAGTGGTCATTATAAGTTCTGTTGTTCCCATAAAAGCTCCACTGAGCCCAGAAGGAAACAAGTACAAGAGGTTTGCTTTGGCTCGAGTCCTGCTGCAGGGAAATAAATACACAGTAGTTAGACTTTTTATCTGGAAAATTACCCTCATGGCCATAAATAATGTAAATATTAGGAAAAAGTGTGAGTAGAAAAATAGGCCAAGCCTTTCTTGTAGCCTGTAGGCACCTTTGAAATAACAAACACAGTCATAATTAAGGAAAATGTGCTCATATATTATGATCCAAGAGAAGAAAGGGGTCATTTTGAACACAAAATAACTGAAGCAGATCCTGGAAAGTCATCTGGACTGGAGAACACCAGGCTCCTTTGAGTGAACATATATATATATATATATATATATATATATATATATATATATATATATATATATAGATGTATATATATATATATATATATATATATATATATATATATATATATATATAATATTTTTGTAAGAATTAAATGAAATTGTTACTTATTTAATACATCAGCAATAAAAACTGAAAACCTTAACAACCACTTTTTTAGTATTTAATCATAAAAAAGCAGACAAAGTTCTATTAACAAAGATATGAAAACACAATAAATAATGAAATCATCTTCATATTATGGATTTAATTCTTTGATACTATTTAGGCCTAAGAGTTATCAAACTAAAAATCATATCTAATGTTTTTAGCTCCAAAGTCATGTTATCAATGTTTCCTTACACCTTGTTTTGTTTCAAAGCTGCATTTTTTTCTTATTTTGAGATATTTTTGAGATATTTTTGAGATATTTTTGAGATATTGTTTAGATATTTTTGGACTTCTGTGATGGACACACAGCAAACAGGCCCAAGGTCGGAGCCTCAAGATTTGTCAAATGCATGGCTGCACATCACTCCATTGTCCCAGCACCCTTATATCTTTAATTTTTTGAGCATCCTTTCTTTTTCCAAGCCTAATGTGAACAAAGGAAAGTTTCTTTTCATCAGAAGTATTCTGTATGACTGAGGGAGGTTACAGAGGAAAAGGAAAACTGGACTTTTAAAAGCAGAATTAGGATGTTTTATTCTACTGATATCAACACAAACTTCTGTTTAAACTAATTTAATATGGCTGATTTTGTTATGATTTTCCTGTTTTTTTGGCTCAGATGCCTTTGGATTACTCTGAAAATAGAAAAGCCTTCTATTCTCTAGATCAGTGGTCATTAAGTGCTGTGGCAGGGCACTTGACAAGTTTTGGTGAACATTTGGATTTTGTACAACTACCTGTTATCTCAATAACTTTGATGTCCTTTTTCCTTCATCAGAAGATTATCTGAGTTTTTTTGGTACATAGCTTCATATTGTTAAACTCAATCCAGTCCTGATGAGGCCTTAATGGTTTTGTTTGTTGTTTGCAAAAAGAGAAAATAAAGGAGATTGATACTTCGCTGTCCCTCCCTCATTAGTTTACCTTATATTTAAAACTGTCCACTGAGGTTGAACTGTTTGCTGGGTTTATTAAAGCTGATAAAAATGTAATGGTTTCTGGAATTATTGTGTTTAACCTAAGATAAAGATAATCCTTTAGTGAAATTCAGGTATTGCAGTAGTACAGGTAAAAAGGGCAGCAGTGTGCATCAGTTGTTTAGTCAACTGCTGTTGTCCATCAGACATAATGACACATATCAGGATGGCTGTTTAGCATTGCATGAATATGGTGTGCATTAACAGAATGTTTTTGACAAAACAAGTTTAAAAAACTTTGCTCATGATTCTAGGCTTTGTAACATCAGCAGTCTGATAGCCCTGAATATTTAACATGCACTTAAAATTAAATATCAAATTATGCTGCAGCAACATGCAGCCATCAAACATCCCATGTGTTCCAACAGTGAACAGTTTTTCTGCCATTAGGCTTTAAAATACATCCACATTAAAATAATCAGTTCAAAGAATCTTGTCTCAGTGTTTTTGAAACACATCAGTATGTCTTGAAATCTCACATCTCCCATTTCTGCTCTCTGTTAAATTTTCTGCAGCTACTTTCTGGTGTGAAGTTTCCAGATCTGATCAAAGCTGCCAAGGCGAGACGAGGGAATAAAGACGCTCTGCTCCTCGCTCTCCTAAAACATTCAGAGAAGAAATCCTGCTGAAGTCTGAAGTAAATCCACGAGCTGCAGTGTGAATCATCTGGATTTTCCCAAAAGGCCATATGGATTTGTTTATGTCGCTCTAGCAGCCTGTGTGTAACACCCATAATTATGCAAATAGTTGGGTAACCACCTGTCATCCATCAGCGGATCATTGCAGCGAGCATATGCCAGAGCTAAGCTCCCATCTGATACACCGAGACGGGCCTTAGCGGGAGCGACGTGTTTTAATCACGGCTTACGCTGCACTGCAACTCGTGCGTATTTGATACTGCGACAGGCCCGTGGAGTTTGAACGCTGCTGTAAGTGTTTCTTTTTGACCGCCTGGAGAGGAATGAGGGAGAGAGAGAAGGGTAATTACCAGAATAAAGGTGAGATAAACATGTGTTTGTCAGAGCTGAAAATAAAAGCCTTGTTTTAACGCTCTTCAGGACAGTAATCTGTCCTCTGTTTGTTCACCTGAGCTGCTTCAACATGCTGACATCATCAACATGCCTCTCCTCTAACTTTATAACCACACCTATTATTAGTCTGGAGGTGAATCTCTGGGCTCTTTAACAGTGATCATTGTTGCTAAACCTGCAGTGAACTCATCCAGAGTCTCTCTGATGTAATTCACACCTTGGGTCAACTGCCTGATCCTGATGTTGAGAGACAAAAGGAGGTCATTGTTATTTTTAGGAAAGCTCAGCCCAGCACAGAGTTCCTGAGGTTTAGGTCACTGATGACCTGACCTGGTCCCTCAGCACCATCTGAGGTAAAAGAGGCACACTGGTGCAGGACAGCCTCCCTGCCCCTCCCATCCTGACCACCTCCTACAGAGGCTGCTGGGGGCCTGTGAGGCTTCGGACTGGACGTCCCTGCAGGAGGACAGCGGAGATCATCATCAGGACCCTGCTGCCCTGGATCCAGGACACTGGGATGGGGCACAGCGGGGCAGTGATGTGGGAGGAGCCTGCTGCCCAGAGCGGAGGGTCAGACTCAGAGCCAGGCTACAGTGAGAGAAGAGAGAGAGAGTGAAGCGAGAGGGGGCCCTAATATTAGCGATCCTGCATTACGGCATACGCAAAACACGCGCTGTGAGTAGGGTTGTATGATTCATGGGGGGCCACATTTTGTGCAAGAGGACGTATCCTCCACTCTGAAGCAGCAACGATCCGCTCTGTGGACTACAGGCCTGATCATTTTCATTTAAAGTACAGCTGTTATCATAGTTGTCTGTCAGTTTGCAGTGCAGCTCATGTGCACATAAACACTTGATCTAAATACCTCCGGAATCGCTCGGTTTCTTTAAGCGCGCTCTTCGGTGTGCAGGTGACCATAAAGATGCAGACAGACTAACATCACAGGGACGGTGATGGATCATCAGTCACTTGTTCTTCATCAGTCCAGCTCTGAGTCTCTGTTTCACTCACTCACTGTTTTCTAAATGATAAATTCATCCTGAGGTCTCTTGCATCACACACTGTCCATGATATAAATCTCAGATTATCTTGTCCCAGGCCCAGCCAAGGCTGTCAGCTGGCCTGGGTACATACATCAGAATTTTCAAACTCTGTTTTATCTGTTAGAGGTCACACACATGAACATAAAAACAAAAACCATTCTGTCCCAGCTCTGATCTAGAATCTAGTCCTCCACAGAACTATCAGCTGATCAAACGTGATCTGAGAAAAACTGCAACACACGAGAAGACAGAATGATGGTAGTCTTTGGATTGTTTTGATGGAAAAGTCCTAACGTGTCCTGCAGGTATGGTACTTTATATTAATACATCTGTTGTGATACCAGGCTGTGTGTTCACATTGTTCTGTCTCAGACAGCATATCTGCTCAAAGGAACTAAATGAATCACAGTTAAAATAATAGAAATGTAATTATTTAAGCTGTAAATGTAAGAGTTCTGTTTCTACTTTATGATGATTTTACCCTTCTTTCTGTTTCCAGTGTTGCTGCAGGTTTAATAAAGTTTCAGGCTGACTGTAACAGAAATATTTGGACTCTCCTGTGGTGAGGATCAGTCGTCATCATCTGTCCCACAGCAGTCCTCTTCCTCCCCTCAGAGCCCCGGGACGCTGACAGACACACTTCATATGCAAATCACTATAGCATGACATTTGGAAACTTCTACAAACTTCCTCAGACACCAAAAAGTGAAGTTGGAGCTCTGAGCTGCTTCTTCAGAGTGAGCTGAGCTCCTTTCCTCATGGGACAGTCCTCTCTCAGAAACAGGTAGCTTCTAAAAACACAGTTTTCCCAACACCCCTCGGCTCAGGTGAAGCATGCTCACCAAACCAGACTGTATTATTCTCCATCTTCTCCTACGTATATGTGCTTCATCTACTTTGTCCATGCTGTCCTGAACAGAGCTGCAGACTGGAGCACAGAGCAGCCAGACGGCCGTCATGAGCATCTTCTCTTAAATTAGGTTGAAGATTCAATAATGCTGTTTAATAGACTTTGCCCCCCCCGCTGTAACCGCTGGTTCACGTCCAGTTCAGAGCTCTAATGGGGTCCACCACAGACAGCAGGGTAATTAACGTCCTGTTTTATCTTGCATGACAGGATTGGAGATGACACAAATACAAGAGGAGGGACACGAGAATGAGACCGAGGACACATACGAGCAAAAACACTGACGGACCAGAGAGGGTAAAGAACAGACAAGGCCCAAATCAGAAACATCATCCCAAATCTGTGTTTCTACCTCAGACATCCCAGCATCCCTCTGATGTGCCTTAAATATCCTCTTAATGAAGTTTTTGGGCTCTATCAGTGTTTATTGGGACATTTGTTGTAAACTCTTGATGTTGATAAAATCCTCAATGTTCTTCCCAGAATGCCCCGGGGCGGCCTCTTACTGGACGCTCATCCAGCTCTTAGAAACCCAAACAAAATCAATTTTCCTTATGAGACATGATTTTATCCAGATGCTCCTGAGATAAAATACTTCTTGATAAAACATGCTCCTTTACAATCAAACACACAAAATAAATTAAATGAAGAAGCTGGATGGACAGTTAAGTTTAGAAACATTTATAAAACGTTCGCTCTTACATCATGATTGGATAAAAGCATGATGTGTTTAATTCAGTTTTACAGTCAAACAGCAGCACACTGGACAGAGACTTTTCTGTACCAGTCTGTCTATAATAATCCCTATTGACCAATGCAGACCTCAATATTTGACATGAGTAAAGCTTAATGGGACTTTACCGATACATGGTTTCTGCTCTCAGCTCTCTTCACTCAGTTTGGTTTTTATTTAGGGAGCATGATCGTACCTGAACAGTTTGTTGCATCATTTCCAGCAGACTAACAAGACCACAGTGTCTCTCTGATTCAGTTCATACACTGAGTTCAGGACCAACAGGTTGAAAAACTCTTTTGTAACTCAGGTCATCAGACTGTAGCTCCTCACTGGAGGTGTTTCCACGAGTGAAATGTCTATTTATGAAACTGCACAGAGAGGTGAAGCCTTCACCTGAACACTCAGAAAGAAAAGTCGTCACAACAAATTCACCCAAACATGTCCTAAAGTTGACCGTTTATACATGTTAGACTACACTTTAATTTACTACTAAAGTGATGAGCTGAGCACATATATACATATATATGTCTATAAATATATATACATATATATATATATATATATATATATATAGATATATACATATATATATATATATAGATATATATACATATATATAGATATATATGTACATGTGCGTGTGTGTGTCCATAAATTAAAGAGCTTGTCTGCAGCCTGCTCTGTTGTTGAGTTTCTCGAGGTAACACTTGGGGCTCTGATTCTGTGGCTCAGGGCGCAGAGCCTGGCACACCACCATGCAAAGCTAATTTGACAATTTGGTAGACCGTCTGCGTCAACATGGGTGTGACGGTGCACCGGGGGGAGGTGCAGACAGATTCAGGTTGGCGCAGGTACAAAACTGTGCGGACTCCACAGTGTTAATTTAGTGACAGCCGAACACATCACCAAAGCCTCAGAGGCAGGTTTCCAGAGTGTTCAGTTCAATAGAAAATCACATCAATCACTATTTAATGTAACCGTCTGAACCAGCATATACATTTGTATCTATATTAACTGTCCCGTCACATCTGATGTCGGATTAAAGCCGTTTGTCATAATGGAAACTTAACCTGACGGCATCTGGAAGTTTGATGCACATCTTACAAGTCAACAATAAACAGCCTTAACATCTGATACTGAGTATATATCTGGCTTCTCTCATTTCATAAAATTCAAAGAAAAGAGGGAGAAAAAAGAGAAAATGAATGTATGTAAGGAGGATGAGACACTGGGAGAGTATACAGTATATCACTAAAGGCTCTGCTATTTGGTGACAGACCAGGAGTGCAGGTGGATCACAAGCATGATGATTGGATCAGCCTGCTGCTGTATTTAAATGTAGCTGTCTCTTAATTTTGTACTCCTATAATGACAAAGGAACAGATACATCTGTCCCGGGAGCTGGCCCACACGGTGATGCGCATCGTGGCCTTGATGGCTGCTGTGTTCTCTCAGTTGCTGTAACGGTGACAGGCGGTTGATCGTTGAAGACAGCACTCTGTCTGTGTTAAACCCACTCCCACTTTTGTCCTCCCTCTCTGGCACTTGCACTGAGGGGCAGGGATGGAGGCGTGGATGCACCTCGCTGCACCCAGCATAAACTCGCAAAGTGCACTGGACACACCCTGTCGGCACTGCACCTGGTCTACGAAATGAGAGCCCTTGTTATGAATTGGGACAGTACCATAACGATCGATCCTTCAACACAAATTGTTGTCTGAAGTCATTTACAGTCTTTCCAGAAAGTTAAAAACACAATGACAAAGAGTGTTTGTTCTAGTCTTTCTGTCCAGAGGCATTTTCGTGCTAATCTGAATTTTCATTTCTGTATCCTGTAAAGCATTAGTGGTAAGGGTTTGAGGGGGATCTCATTACAGCTCCAAGGTTTGGTAAGTCTGAACACCTTCCTGTCACACCCCGGCCGAGGCTCTGCTCAGGAAAGTGGACAAAAGTTAAGTGGCTTCATCAGTGTGGACATCCTACAATATGAGCTTACACACACTCAGGAGACAAAGAAGAAAGGCTTTTAATGTTTGATGGTCTCTACAGAGGACCAGAGAGGATATCTGATAGCATGGTAGCTTACTGCAGCGTAACACCCGTGGAGACGTCTGCAGAGAAACATCAGAGACTTTAGAAATCTGTTCTCTGATTCTGCAGTAAGGTGTGCCAGCAGTTAGCATCAAACTGATACGACATCACAAATAAGCATCTGAAACTGACATCTGCTCGTCCTGCAGTAACGACCTGAGGCTCAGTGTTTGGAAAAAGGACAAAACTCCTAATATGTGTCTCTACATTCTCCAGAGCCAGGCGGGGGTGCAGTGGCAGGAACTGCTCTGTGTGGAGGATCCTGACTGGGTTGGTCTCAGGTTTGAAATGGGTGCTGCCAGCAAAAAAGAACTGCGTTAATAAATGCATTAATAAATGTATTATTAAATGTAGGCCCATGGAGCAGATTCAGCTTTGTGATTGGAAAATAAAGTCCTCTGGCCCTCACAGCATGTGTCTTTGCTTACTCATTAACTAACCACATATTTCCACATCAGGAAGGCTCTTATCACAGGCTGAGCTCTAAAGCGCTGATGTGTTCAGATCCTCCCAGATTCACGTATGATAATAGGAGCGTTATTCTGTTTGTGTGTTCGATGTTTAGAAGGTCACGTTATGAACACCCCCCACCCCTGAACAATTTTCCTCCTCTTAATTTGCGGTGGGATTATCCCCGCAGTCCGAAGGGCTCGCTCGGTCCCACGTTTAATAACCAGCACGACCACTTCAGCCCGAGCCAGCCATCGATTCAGGCTGAGGGGAGAGCCAGACCACCGAGGGGGGGCAGCTAATAAGACGAGGCCCTAATCCAGCCTCTGTGGTGAGGGCTTATGGCCGGGCGGGGGTCATGGTGATGTAGACACAAGGTCAAACTCTCCACAGGCTGTTAGCTCGCTCTGTCTTTGTTTGTCTTTCAGCTTGTTTGGAGGAGAAAAATGAATTCCATCTTATGGATTATCATGGACTGGAAATGCTGCAGAACATGTTTATATCTATAAAAACACCTTTTTTCTTTTTTTTAAATGTTCATACTTGACTATAATAAACATTTAGGGACTCCAAAAATGACTTTTTGTAGGATCATTATTAATTTTCAATGAGCTTCATCAACAAAAAAAGTCCATACCAGAGCACCTGCAATAAACCAGTCTGGACAATAACAGTCTTTAGAAGAAGAAAACAGGCATGTGGTCAAATGTTTGCTTCTTTATGGAGAACACTTTATCCTCACAGCAGTTCGATGCCTGTAAACAACTCCATGTAGCGTGCTCTGCAGAGCGTCTTAAAGCTTTGTTCTGGAGTATATTGACACAGATCTGCCTGATCCAGAGCTGCAGACATCACATCTCTGTTTTAACTTCTGTGTCAACAGTTCAGATGTGACTTTAAAACAATGTCTCTGTTGCTTTGGTCCAAATTAATCCAAAGAAGCTGAAAACACCAAAAACCTTAGGACTGCAAAGCTCTGTCAAAGACAATAGAGAAGTCTGAACTATTTTCAGAATAAAAGTTGTTATAATTAACTCTGGGAAGCACTTTTATTTTGAAAGTATGGGAACAACAGAACAGGAAACTGTATTTCAGACAGAAGCTTGACATCTCTGAGGAGATCAATGGGTCACGAATACGACAGATTGGAGCTGGAGTCAGACACTGATGAAACTTCTGTGGGAGTTTTGTGTTTTTGTTTGTCAAATTCAGGGATTGATTTTATGGGAGAGATGGAGCGAGAGCTGGCTCCTGGAAATACATTTCAAAAATACAATAGCTTTTGGCTCTGTAGTAATATCTGTGATGCATTAAGAAAAAGCAAAATAAATGATTGATGAATGTAGCTCATATTTCTAAACTGTCATTTGCCTGGGTTCATATTATTTTAACCATTAAAATTATGATTTAAAATACTTTTCTATGGCTGCAGACAGTCTTTTCACCTCCCTATGCACATTTTCAGGGATGCTTTGCCAAAGCAGAGACAAAATTAGGTTGAGGATTATTTTTTAATTTTTCAAACCCGTCTGTCAATAAGATTATTGTGAAATTTTTAATCCAATAACGTGACAGCTCTGGTCTGTGTATGGCTGTATAGTCTTGATTGGATAGAGAGCTGGTTCAACAGAAAACTGAGTTAACGACAAACAGTTTGAAAAACTTCTTCAGATGAACTTAAAAACATAAAAGTGATCCCAGACAAGATGTTTCTCCTTTTGTTGAGCACACCTTTCCTTTAAACAGTCTCTGAGCTCTTTCTGGTGTCTCTTTGTTGGTGTGATCTGTGGGTTAAATAAAAGGCTGGTAAAGAAAAGAAATGCCCCTGATGTTCATTTTCTCTGATGAGCTGAAAACACAAACTGTTGAGTCCTCATGTTGTGACAGAGTTAAACTTTGCTCTGCACTTTTAAGAAAATTACAGGTTGTAAACGTGTCACTAAGAGGTAAACACTTATAAACTACCATCATTAAACTCTCCTAAACTTTCCTTTTTCACACACTCATCTGTGTGTGTTCATAAAGTCGACCATCCTGCAGTTAATTTACATCACTGCTTCACTTTGTCTCTAACAACGCAGCAAAAGAGGCAGAGGTGGCTCTGATGTACGAGCTGTGGAAGTTTCCAATCACGGAGATAGTCTGAAGAGAGACAGAGGCTCTGTACCTGAGGAGGGGGGGGTCCTGCTGTAGGTAATGGAGTTAACGCTCCAGCACACTGAGAAGGTGGACCAGAGGACATGACGAGGGACTGTGTGTGTGTGTGTTTGTGTGTTTTCTGTATAAAATATGAACTAATGAAGTCAAAGTTAACTCACAAGAAGGAAAAGAGAAACAACTTTGGTCTTATTGTCTTTAGGAATCTTCAAGTCTGACTCCAGTGTTACAGATCCAAGTGACGCCTGAAAATCAAGCAAGGCTAAAATAAATGAAATAGGACTGCACAGGGTGGTGCAGAAGGTGGTGCAGAAGGTGGTGCCTCACAGCCAGAAGGTTGGTGTTGGTCAGTAACTAACTGAGTCCATGTTCTCTCCTCTAACAGACCACAAACATGCTTGTAAGGTGAACCTGTGACTCCAAATTGCCACTAGGTGTCAGTGTGAGCATGAATAGTTGCCTGTCTCTCTATGTGGCCTGTGATTGGCTGACCCTGGTCCATGTCAGCTGGGATAGGCTCCACCCCCTGCAACCCATAAAAGGATAGGCAGATGCATAAAACCTGAACTTTAGATTTACTTAGCACCCTCCTGTGTGTCATGTTTGGTCCATAACAAAAGTGTATGACATCACACTGGTAGATCTATTCAAGGGGGGCGGGGGCATAACTGTTTGTCTTGTGCACAGAAGTTCTCTATCAAATGCTGATCCTGTTGACCTCCGTTTGCCCTTCAGCTCTTTAAGCCTCTAAGTGAACTCTTCTCTTTTTATTAATTCTCTTTTTTATTGTTTCACAGCTTTGGATTCATTTTCAGAGAGCAGCAGAGAAGCCTGAGGACATGGTGTGACTGTAGGCAGGCTATAAACACATAGTTCTACATAATAACCAATGCAAGCTTATTGATAGTTAGTGTGTGTGTGTGTGTGTGTGTGTGTGTGTGGGGGGGTTATTTAAGAAGAGCTGGGACATCATTAAAACCAAACAGCTGAGACTCTTTAAGGCTGGTGTGACCGAGAGGTTGTTGAATAAAAATAAAAATAAATATGTTTCTAATATTTGACCTCAGATGGGAGTAAATGCAGGAGAGACTGTGTGTGAGGTGGGCCTGGTATTCTCCCTCGTGGCCTCTGGTCCCGGTCTGGTCCTGATTTAAATATAAATGCCCGTTGACCGTGGCTTCATGAAACCTCTAAAAGCTTTTTTTTTTCTGAGCTACTTAGAATACTCCAGCCTGGGCCGGTTCAGTGTCTGAATAAATGATTTATTTACATTTAAACTGATGTTGGTGAGTCTGTGGGGGTTTACAGCCTGACCTGAAGGATCCACAGAGTTCTGCTTTTCCAGGAGCAGATCAGCTTTTCTGGAGAAACACGAGTGTGGAGGACAAGATGAAATCTGTAGAGACTCAACTGAAGGCCAAACAGGGTCCAGAAAACATCCAGTGTTTCATCAGTTCAGTCTGAATCTGATGCAGCAGGACGAGTGCTGAATAAACATGAGCAGCCGACCTTTACCAAAATAAAGAGGAGGAAATCCAGTTTATGGATTTAAGAAAGGATTTCTGTGAATAACAGCCCGTCAGACTTTATTCTGAACAGAACCTGGATGTTTAACTCCAGTGTTGTCAAACGGCCTAAAGCTTTACTTTACATTTATATAACATCATGTGACTGCAGCTCACATTCAGGACAGTGTGCACACGTCTTACTTCATAAAGAGGGATGGGAAAACTTGGTGATCAAGAAGACCTCAGAATTTTTCATTTTTTGAGGGCTAAAATGTTTCAACTCCCCCATCTCTCTGTTGGCACCTGGTCTTCAGGAATAAGGTCAGAAGATTAAGAAAAGTCTAAAATAAAGCACATGTCACCTCTACTGCAGCAGAAGCACAGACGTCTTTAGAAAAATCATATTTCCTCAAACATGTAGTCGCTCAGGAGAGTCTACAGCAGATCTTTTTTTCATACACTCTGATTTAAAAAAGTAAAATAAATCAGAAGGTGAAGGAAAGTAAACTGAAAACAAAAAAAGAAATCTTAGATCAGAAAATATTTATCCAGAAACTAAAAAAATGACACATCAGACATTAAAATATATTCAGAGAAAATGAAAATAACATGTGTTTAAATGATTACAGAGTTGAATAAAAACTTTATTTACACTGAAAACATTTTTAATATTACACTTTTAGCTGGATTTAACTCCACGGGTATCAGGCTGTAACAAACTGAGCTGTTGTCTGATGGCTGAGGAAAAACGTGTCACCAAGAATTAAACAGAGGAATAATTTAATCAGCGTCTGACATTTTCTACAATAAAAGTTTAAACCATCTCTGTGTATAAGAACAGGAGCACTGCCAGAGTCCACAGCAAACACAGAGACCATCAGAGAGCATGGAAACACATCACATCACAACACCTGTGACAGAGTGATAAGGAAGGCCACTGGGATCGTTACTCCTCATAAAACATTAAATATTTAATTTCTATTTTATGGATATATTTCTTTCCTTAACACTTAACCAGCTCTGCAGACTGACCTGCTGATTGAAACATAAACCCAGACCGCTAAAGACATTATTGTGTTTTTATTATTGTATTTCTGATCAACAAGAGAACAGCTCAGGCCAACACTGTGTCCTCACATCTGCTTTTTTCTGCTCTTTCAGTTTTTTACTGCTTCTTTCTGCTTTTTTCTGCATTTCTCTGCATTTTTCTGCTATTTTCATTTTATTTTTATGCTTCTTTCTGTTTTGTTTTTCTGTTTTTTCTATTCATCTTCCGTGTGGAGATCCAGTCTTGGAAATGCACTTTGGTAAATTAGTTGTATTTTCCTGCTCACGGTGTTTCGTCCGCTCCCTAAAACAAACCGACCCTGTTACAGACTGATTAGCAGACCATCTACAACACGACCATCCAGACTCAGACCAGACTCACAGAGCCTCCCCTCTTCGCCCCGCTCCTCTGGGACGCCCTAATCAGCAAACCAAACAGCCCTCAGTGGCTCAGGAGAAGGTCGGCACCAGCACCTTCCTTGTAAACACTACTTTGTGTGTTTGTCTGTTACGGCCGGTCTGGAGGTGCAGGCTCCAGAAAAGAGGCCATAAATCTCACTCAGCCCGATAGGTGGCCGAGTCGCTCGTGATTAAAAACAGCTCTTTGAAAATGTCATGAGGCAGCCGGGGAGGGAGCAGGCTGCACACAGAGACACAATGAAGGAGGAAAAGAGTTAGACTTCAACAGAAATAAATAAAAACGACCTCAGGACTGAGCCTGGGCCCAACAAAGCAGATTTCTTTAGCCGCTACATGGGTGTCAGTCTGTTAAAGCTGCAATAAAAGCCACCTTTCTCCTCATTAAAAAGCTATTCACACAGTTAAAAGTGCATTTATGTGGCTTCAGGGCCGCCTCAATGCCCCTTTGTATGCTGGAGAGGTTAAATCCACTGGATGAACAATGAACACTAGCTAACTGAGCACAGCATGCTAACCAGTTACAGTGTGTCCTGGCCTTGAGCTGCAGAATGTTAACACTGTTCACTCTTACACAAATAAAGATGAGTCGGCATTAACGCAGCACAAATAGAAAGAAGTATTCAGAGCAGCACTGCACATCTGTGATGGTGATGTGTCAGATTTTAGGAGCTCTTTTGTTGTTTTCAGTTGATATCGTTCATGAGTGGCTCTCTAATATGAAGAAAGGTTGATTGTCCATATCTGCAGGTAACTACCTAAAAAGCAGATTATCAGTAAAGGCAGATTTACTTTGTTGGCATTAGGAGTAAGAAATAGACACATAGAAAATATGGGTTCATTTAAACCACTGTATCACATCCAAACATGAATATAAACACTTTGCTTTGTCATAGGCAGACATCTATGCTAAATATTACAGCTAAAGAATAGAATAGAATTTTATTTGTCATTGCAACAAGTACAACGAAATTGTAGAAGCTTTGACCTCGACGTGATCTGAACACGCAGCCTTCTGATCTGGAGTCAGACGCACCACCGTTACACCACGAGGTCCTAAAATCTAATGCATTGGCCAGAAAACAATGTAATGTAAAACATTACATTTCAACAGATTTGTCTGTAAAACTTTATAAAGTGTTAATTATTTTACTGAACAATCAATTTCAGCTTTGTTTTATGTCCGTGGTCTCTAATGTGTAGCTTCAGCAGGAATGTGGAGTCTAGAGTTCTTCTAGAGCAGTGTGTTATGAGTACATTACTGAGGAATAACAGAGATATTCACCAGTACATCTGAATGAAATCTGGTTGTTTTATTCATATTATGCTCAATATCAGAGCTATTCCTGCACTCCTGAAATAATCAACCCCAGTTTGAATGAAGACTTTAGCATGATCATTGTGCCTTCAGCAAAACGAGTTTCTCAGCTGATCTGAAAAAATGTGTTTTATAGTGGCAGTCTTTTTCAGAAACTGCTGATCTCATTTGTTGGAGCTGTTCTGCCTGTACGTTATACAGAGAGATCATTTAGTGTTGAATAACAGAGTGAGTCTCCCAGGCAAACATACCCACATGAACAAACTGTGATTCAGTGCTGCCATCGATCCAAACATGCTGACCACCAGCAAGACCACTGCAAGTCTGAAAACTCATGTGATCCATATTTCATACAATAAAGAACAAATCATTTCAAAACAGGGAAACATCCCTTTTCTGTAGGGTGAGGATCAAATCAGAGAGTCTGGTGACACCTGCTGTGTGCAGGTAAGGTCTGAGGATCACTCTGCTCCATTCTCATTAAAACATGGTCACTGTTCAAATTTAACATCAGACCATCAGACCTAGACCAGGACCACATGACTGACAGAGGAGTAACTGAAGACTGAGGCCCACTACAGCATAAATCATGTCTCATTCTTGGAGCTCCTGATCAGTTGGAGCAGATCTGTTCGACTTGTTTGGACATTTAGTCCAAAGCAGCACGGTGACCACCTCCCGGTCATTTAAGGTGGACTGTGTGGCTGTAAACATCAATCTGGGATAATTACAGTTATTATGTGCTAACAGCTGTATCACTGCAGAGACTGGTGTGTTTTTAGACACATGCTCCTCAGTGGTCCAGAGAGTTTACTCCTGGATCTTCTCACGAGCTTCAGAGTCTCTGATTCAATCATCTGAGTGTAAACTGTGGCTCGATGACTCAGTGAATAATTTCCTGTTTCTGACTGAGCAGAAAAATCCAACTCTGTGAGCTCAGTCCACTGTGGTCTCCAGACAGCACGTAGAGAAAATCCATAGCCCAAACATCTCCACCACGACAGCAGAAACATCCTCGCCTCAGCAGGGACGACAAACACCAACTTCCAACAGACTCACAGCTCCTGATGATCAGCAGAGCTTCATCTGGGGAGACACCAGCTCCATCTATACACCAAGAGTGTTTGTTTAATCTGCCTGCTGTGAGCTGATGCTGAGGAAACACGGTAATCATTAAACAGAAGAATCCATTTCATATCAGAGACACATGAGGACAGACCATAATACAAGGAACGAGTCAGAGATCATCTGAGGAGCACAGAGTCTCCATCACTGAGAGCAGAAGAGGATGAAACTGCTGTTTATGGTTATGTGAAGACTTTTGTTTGGTCTGCTCTTCCTTAGTATGAGAACACATGATCCTGAACAGCAGATGTTTGTTTGTGTTCTGGAGACGGATCCTTCTGATGTGTCACACAGATGCATGTGGGTCTCATGAAGGTCCAGGACAAAAACCAAAGCAGGGCCGACATCAGCACTGGACCTGCTGCAGTCATCAGCTCATAAGACAGCACTGAGCAATGACAGCAGAGATTCTGATGCTGTGAAACATCAACAATGCTCTTCAGCAAATCCAACAGCTCCTATAGAGACCAAAGTTTCACTGGGTGTCACAGCACTCTGATCATTGACTTTAAAATGTAAGGAAACGACGGCATAGGCGGGAAATAGGAAGGAAACACCCTGATCTGGAAAGCACACGAGGGGAAAAACAATGATATCGATGGTAAGTGGCTGCAATGAGCCCCTGCGTGCTATCAATACTCCTAACACCCACATGTTAAAGGGACATACCAACATTTATCTGGTTGTGTCTTGGTTCCCTCCTTAGTTCCTGATAAACACCATTTGACTCTGGTGCAGTAACATGAAAGAGACAGGCAGAGCTCGCCCACCGCTAATTAGCTGAGCTCAAAAATAGGCAGTCAATGGGTAGCGTTAGCCCACCTCTGCCTACAGTCATCACATAAACTCTTCAGCAAATCTAAATGGCCCGAGTGTTAGCTGTGACCTGTTTTTTTAACCTTGATATGTTGTGTTACTCATTATAGACTAAGATTAGCACTTTATGTCATTTTGACAGAAATATAAACAAAACTAACTTGCTGGGCGCGTGCACAAATCAGATGAGCTCGTCCGTACATCAACAAAACAAAGCAGAATGTTGGTGAGTCCCTTTAAGCAACCAAGTCAGACCAAGCAGGAGATTCTGCTGCTCAGGACATCCAATCAGAGGACAGGTTTGGCCTCTTCAGCATCTAAAAGACAAACAACTAGAGCTGGACAGTTTAGTTTTCAGTTTCATCATGGCCTCTGCCGATTATAAAGGCAGATTCATGTCATTATACGATCACAGATCTGCATACTAATCTATGAGGAGCTCCTTGTCCTCTCTTCTCCCTCACTGCTGCTCATCTGCTCTGCAGAGCTGAGCCCGAGGCAGCAGAACAGACACGCTCATATTTGATGAACGGAGGATGAAACAGTTCAATGTTTGAGTCATGGACGACACGTGAGTGTGGGCTATTGTAAAAACAGAAAAAAGGAGAGTTTCAATCGGGTCCTAACAGTGTTGGGGAAGTTACTTTTAAAAAGTAGTGTTTGCTCGTTACTCGTTACTTCTGAAAAAAGTAACTCTTTACTTTACTTAGTTACCCTCTATGAAAAGTAACTTTTAACATTACTCGTTCCGTTACTTTTACATTTATTGATCATGGACAGAGCCCCATATCTGTTCCTACATATGAAGGCCTACAAAAAGTTCTACTACAGACAACATAACAGTTATTTCTTTTGTGCTCTTCATTTTAAAAGATGTCACATACTCTGTGGAATCAGAGCTCCTGCCCAGTGTTTCCACATTTTGCTTCTGAAATAAGAAACCAGGTCGATAAAAACAAGCCCAAAATAATCAACCTCCAGCTATTTCCTTTCCTAATGTGACATATTACTTTTTAAAAAGAGAAACCTACATAAAGTGTGTTAATTTTCATCTACATTACATTTCAATATCACAGTGCCAAGCATCTATTCAAGAAAAGAACATCGCTTATAATAAGCAGACCTGGCAACTTTGGCTCTGGAGCATGCTCCATGTGCGTGAGTGTGTTTGGGGGCGTGCACGATAACCAGGAAACGAGGAAGTGGACAAACTGCCTACTGCAGTCGTGTTTTCCTTTATGTTAGGAGCTGGAAGATAATCAGGGGGATTCACACAGACAGAAGAGCCCCAAGAAGAAACTTCACATATAGAAATAAGCCCAAAAAACCACAACCTGCGGCCGTGACTCACGAGATTTTCAGCCTCTCGACGCTTATAACGAGCAGACTTGGCAACGCTGCTCGTGTCTGTGCGAGCAGCTGAGAAGGCAGCTTCAGTGTCAGATCTGTCCGAGGGAAATGTAACGTCGTGCTGCATTAAAAAAGGAACTACGTTTCATTACCTAATTTTCAATAGTAGCGCGTTACTTTACTTTTTACAAAAGTAATCTTGTTACAATAACACAACACTTTGTAACATGTTACACACAACACTGGGTCCTAACAAGTCAACAGCTTAAGCAATGAGCTATAAACTCCTGCTGTATTTCAAAGTAAAAGCCTGGTCTGTTGTCTTGACTCTATGCTTTTTCGACAATATTTTATTCTGAATGAATTTCAAAGCCAGCTGCTCCATTCTTCTGGAGACCAAAACATCATTTTTAGATAAAATGTCCATGTGAACAAAAAATTTAATGAAATAAAAATTAACTAAACACAACGTATGCCTTGAAAAAATATTAGAAATAATAATTTTTATTCTTCAGTGTCAAAGCCTCAAAAAATAAAAATATGTCCTTATTTGTGTCTTATCCAAGATAAAAATTAAAGCTGTTGTTTTGATTTTAAAAAGCACAGGACAGAAAATGTCCACATGACTTTGACTGTGTGCTGTAGTTTGCTCTTAAATTCTGTTCATCAAAAAAAAAAAAAAAAAAAAAAGCCAAAAAGGGTTTTATTAATGCTGCAGTTGTGTTGAAAACAAAGTTTTGGTTTAGTTTAGTTTTACTGCTAGATTATGATGATTTCTCATAATGATGAAATGATGGGAGAATCAGGTAGTTTAAAGGATAAATCCAGAGCGTCGGCACTTTAAGGTGTTAGTCTGTGGTTTACATGCCTACACACTTTCTGTACATCAAGCAGCCAAAGTCTGATATCCAAACAGACCAAACTAAAGACAAACCATCTGATCACAGAGAGACTTTCTGCTGCTCGTGTCGGCACAGCTCAGGTTTACATACTTCAGCCGAGGCCTGAATTTCAACAGCTAATGAAAAAGAGCAAAACATGACCTCAAACTGAAGGATGGCTGGGTGATGAAATGTGCTGGTAACCGTGGTTGCACAGCACCTGAAGTCCTGAGGCCTTGACCATGTGTTGAAAATCAGAATGACAGTCATGCTCAGAGTTTTCTCTTCAGCTGAACGGACACACCTATTTTAGTTTTAAAGTGTTGGAGAGTTGGAGGCTCAGTCTGAACGGTGCCGTCATGCTGAGATTAAAGTTTTCAAACTATTTCAACTCCTGACACATGGGTGTTTCAGTGCTTTTGGCCTTTATTTATCCCAAACTCCAACACAAAGCACTATGGCCCAGTTTGTCTCTGTTCAAAGGGAGGCTTCAGAAGTTTGGACGTATTTGTTTCTTCGTTTCTTCATCTGTGAACTCGCCTGTGCAGCCCTGTTGTTGGTGAAGATCCTCAGTATAACCCTCATAAGTATTCAGGAGTAAGCTTCAGCAGAAAGCAAAGACTCCTCAGCTTTGTTTTTCTCTCTAAAACAAACAAGAAAGACCAAACATGAGATGAAGGCTGCAGCGTGGTTCTGTTTGGGTACACTTGTCAGGAGAAGAAAAGTTTGAGTAAACTCAGGAGGGGATGCTGGGAAGATTTAATGACTGCCTAAAGTCCAAGATCGTTTTCATTTAAAGCTCTGGTTGAGGTTAGGATTAAAGTTGAAGCATTACCACCTCTCTCATTTGGCTTTGTTAGCTTTCACACTGCACTTTGCTAAGCAGATCAATGTCTGCCAAATGTTGTGTTATATAGCCGCATGCTAGCAGTTTGGGATAAAGCTGCAGTCATCCAGCCTGATGCTGCACTATGAGCCTAAAATACACAACCAGGCACCGTCCATGGAGCATTTTAAACCATCAATCAAAGTGTTTTCAACACTGACCTGTAGACTTCATCCTGCTTAAAGAACCAGAGGCTAGCAGTGCTATCAATACTGATGTTAGCTCTCTACCTGCTAACCAAGCTAATGCCACATTAGCTTGGTTAACTGTTGTTGCTGTTGACCAGACTCAAGCCAAAATTCACTATAATTTGGTTTTCTTCTCTTGTTTGGACCTTGTTTTGTTTGAAAGGCCTTCACACTAGAAATTAAAGTCTGGTTTTCCAGGAGGTGAACCAAAACCGTCATTTCAAAGTGAACCATAGTCCTTAGCTCGGAGTTTGTGTGAGCTCAAGCTCTGAAGCCAAAGAACCGACCTCGACCTCCAGCCCCCTGTTGTCTCCATATTTGGTCCAATCTGTTGGTACCTGTAGATCATGACCGTGGAGATGTAGGTGTAGGCTGACAAGAACGTTCTCTGGTGAAATCATCCAGAGTCCAGATGAAGAACTGTGGGAGTCACACCTGCTGACAGCTCAGCTTAAACCCTGACTCCATGATAAGTGTGTGCCGCGTCATCACCTTCCTCTCATACAGAGTTCACCTCCTGGTCTGCACTCAGATCCTCAGAGCTGGACCCAGAGACCTCACTGAGGAGCTAAAGGGACTGAGCTCTCTGCAGGTCTGATCTCTGCTGCTCAGGACAAAGACAATGTGGTCCAGAAACAGTACCCCTGGTGTCAGCCGGCATCTCTGCTGGAGTGACACGGTGCCTGTCCGGCAG
>JAZDUH010000323.1:362500-490000 GCA_036419115.1 Scarus forsteni | reverse complement strand
TAGATAGATAGATAGATAGATTAGATAGTTTATAGATAGATGACAGATAGATTATAGATTAGATAGATAGTTTATAGATTAATTTGTTTATAGATTATGTAGTTTATAGATTAGATAGTTAATAGATTAGATAGTTTATAGATTAGATGTTAGATAGATTAGATAGATAGATAGACAGACAGTAGATTATGTTGTTATAGATTAATAGTTATAGATAGATAGATAGATGTATAGATAGATGATAGATAGATAGATAGATAGATAGACAGACAGACAGACAGACAGACAGGCAGAATAGGATTAGGCAGGCAGATAGATAGATAGATAGATGATAGATAGGATAGATAGATAGATAGGATGATAGACAGACAGACAGACACTAACCAGACAGACAGACAGACTCACCAGGCATGTGAGTGTGAGATTATAGATAGATAGATAGATAGATAGATAGATGATAGGTGACCACAGACTGACAGACAGACAGACAGGCAGGCAGCAGGCAGGCAGGCAGGGATAGATAGGGATGACAGATAGAAGATAGGGAGGATTATGGGATGGCAGGCAGGTGGGGATGTAGAGAGCCTGGAGACAAAGAGAGGAGTCAGTCTGTAGGTGAGGCGAGCCTGGATCATATATATATATATATATATATATATATATATATATATATATATATATATTTAAATATATATATACATATACATAGCGAGAGAGAGAGAGAGAGAGAGGGAGAGAAAGAGCGATACATCTGTCAAACAATACTGTTTATAGGGCTGATTTAGTCTGACAAACACCAGTCAGAAGTGCAAATTAATGGAATATTACAGGAGCTAAAGAACTGTTTACACTGGGGTCAGCCATCTTTGATCATCAGCTCGGGGTTGTTGAGGATCCTCTGAATTCACAGTAGGAAATCTCGACCTTGGGGGCGTTCAAGTTAAAATTTCCAACTCAGAACTCGGACGTCCCGACTTCCCGGTACAGCTGGTTTCAGTGCACGAGCTGTGTTAGCTCAGTGGTGTAGAGACTGTTGGCAAATCATCATAGTTTTATAGATTATGTTGTTAATAGATTATGTAGTTTATAGATTATGTTGTTAATAGATTATATAGTTTATAGATTATGTTGTTAATAGATTATATAGTTTATAGATTATGTTGTTAATAGATTATATAGTTTATAGGTTACCTCTTGTTTCTTCTCTTTTATATTTAATCATCTTGATCTGATCATTTCTTTACTTTAGCTTCTCTGTTGAGCATCAGCTGCAGAATCCTCTTCCATCATTACAGTGACAGAGAAACACAGCTGAGCATCTTTGCTGGGTGATTGGACCTAATTAGGCTACATATATATATATATATATATATATATATATATATATATATATATATATATATATATATATATATATATATATATATATATATATATATATTTAAATATATATATACCTCTTGAGAAGAGAGGAGAGAAAAGAAGCGATACATCTGTCAAACAATACTGTTTATAGGGCTGATTTAGTCTGACAAACACCAGTCAAGTGCTACTGTTTATAGGGCTGATTTAGTCTGACAAACACCAGTCCAGAAGTGCAAATTAATGGAATGTACAGGAGCTAAGAACTGTTTACACTGGGGTCAGCCATCTTTGATCATCAGCTCGGGGTTGTTGAGGATCCTCTAAGATTCACAGTAGGAAATCTCGACCTTGGGGATTCAAGTTAAAATTTCCAACTCAGAACTCGGACGTCCCGACTTCCCGGTACAGCTGGTTTCAGTGCACGAGCTGTGTTAGCTCAGTGGTGTAGAGACTGTTGGCAAATCATCATAATGAAGCACTGCTGTGAAAGAAAAGTCAATAACTTCACCATGAAGAGATGTAACATCTCCAAAGGCACAGTGCACATAAACAACACTAATCATATACATACTTAAAATGTAAAGCACTTTGAGCTGCAATTGAATTGAGCTGTTTCTATAAATAAAGTCTGACTGATTGTTAGAGCTCCTGTAGCTTTTTGAAATGTTTACTTATAAGGAAAAGTTTAATAACTCTGTCTTCAAGCATCTGAGTCTCTGATAAAGCTGAAGAGTCTGCTGAATCTCAGCCCCATGATCATCACTCACAGCAGTGACACCACCACATAAACACTGACGTTTACATGCAGTCCATAAACCAACCATATTTTTAGAGCCTCTCATGGATGTGCCGTGGGTTAAGATGTCATCATCACAGTGACGGGCACACATCAGTCTGCTGATGATGACTCCAGAGTCAGAGCAAACAGGCTCATTCCCATGCTCCCTGTCAGGAGGTCACTCTGTGAGTCCATGTCTGCACGTCACAGAGAGTAAACGACTCTGTTTCCACATCAGGACCTCGCTGCTCCCGTGTTGTTTTAAGTGTGACACAGGTGACCCAAAGCGGCGATCCCAGCCCGGAGCAGGAAGTAATAAAGCAGCGAGCACACTCAGAGCTCATAACAGCAGCAGAGCTGAGCTCTCCCGGCGGTGCTGAATCCAGACTTTCATACTTCATTACCAAAACATGGTCTTCACTGTTTAACAATAATTAGCTGTATCTGTGCTATAGAATTAAACTAGAGTATGCTAGAGTAAAGAACAGACTGTGGGAGATGGAGGGCTAAGGCTCCTGCAGAGGCCAACATGAGACACGTGCAGAAATAAAAGATAATAAAATAAAAGACAATAAAATAAAAGATAATAAAATAAAGATAAGTCCTTTCCAAACTGCAGGTCAGATAAATGAAGGGCTGTAACTGCTCCATCCTCTGATGATAAAACGAGAGAGAAGATCTCGACCTGTGGCCGTGTGTCAGGCCAAACCATCACTGTCAAAAAACATTTTAAATTTATTTTAAATTATTATCAGTAAAATGAACTCAAGCAGGCAACACCTCTTAGCTTTTCTACAAAGACATCTTCTGTTTTAAAAGTGTATTAATAATCACACAAACTGTAGATCGACCTTTCTAATCTTGCTTTTGAGGAACTTTTACTTCATTATAGGTAATTTTAGTAATTAATCTATTTTATTTTTTTATTGTTTTTTTAGGTTTTGCATTAGCTTAAGTTACATAAGCTTTATCTTAACTTAGATTTATCTCAATCTATGAGTTTTTTAAACATTTCTAATTTTATTGTCAAATTTCTGACTTTAATTATTCTACAATTGTTTTTATTAGTTAAAAGGTTAATAAATTAAGTTTATGGGTTATATTGTCCTCAGTTTTTTTTTTTAATTTCTTATTCTTGTGCTTTTTATCACTGTCATCATTTTTGTTTTACTATAAGTCTTTTTTATCACAAGTTAACATCACCTCCTTATGAACTCCTGATGGTGTTTAATCAGTTTGTCTCTCCTGCAGTTCTGTTTAATCGAGGTCTTTAAAATAATTATTTCTACTTGTTTTTTTAAGCATGGCTCTGTTTGTACTAACTAACTTAATTCATGTGTGTCTTGTATGTTCTCTTGTTGTTTCTGCCCATGTACAGAACTTTGTGCAACATCATTTCTGAATGAAAACTTCTTCACAAACAGTCAAACTGACTGAATATATATATATGTATATATGTATATATATATATGTACTTGGCACTACTACACTTTATTTGTTAATATTTTAAAACTTACAGAAAGAGAGTTGTTCCAAAAACAATCCAAAGGAACCTTGAAGCTGCTGCTCTTATTCAGCAAAGAGCCAATCACAGTGAAGGACAGAAACTGAATCAGAATGAAGTCAAGCTCACCACTTTGGACTGATATTTGTATATAATATTAATCAATAGATCGATCTTTATTATTAATGTGGAAGCTGATCTGATGATGTTGATTTTGACCTGGTGAATGATCTGACATACTGACGTTATTATTCAGTGTTTTATTCAGACGTTTGTCGTTTGTTGCCCGACCTTACTGCCTGTTTGAGATTAAAGTTACATTGGCAAGTTTGTTATTTTAATAACAGACATTTTCCCTCCTTGTTTTCACAAAACATACAAAACCACACAAATGAAGCATGAATGCACTGTTTTACTTCCTAAAAACTTCATTTTCTGATGTTCTGTTTATTGTGTAAGCAGGAATATTGATTAAAGAACTAAAGTGAAGGAGTGCTGTGCTACAGTGGCAGCATTCACTTTATGAAACAATCTGAGAAAAGAAACTGTGTCTTAAAAAAGCATAAAAGCCAGTACATGGAGTAAATACAGGAGATGAGTTCATCTGTGTCCTGCTGTGTTTGTTTTGTAGCTAAATGTGAATTAAAATGTGGTCTTCTGAGTTTGTTTGGTTTTTTTTGTTGGTTGTTTTTGAAAATAAGAAATAATGAAATGTTAAAAGGCACACAGCTCCTGTTCATTTGTGTTATGTGTTTAGCTAAGTAATGCTTTGTATTGAACATTTAATTTAATGACAGACTAGACTATAGTCCTACACTAAACTAAACTGAAGAATGTGGAGAGACCGTCAGACCAGTCTGCAGATGCTAACACCGGCTATGCTAATCATCATGTCCAATGCTCTCAGACAGAGTGATGAGTATCAGACCTCACTGCACCAGGCTCAAACCTGAGACCTGGAAGTTTATCTATAATTGACAATCGCTGCCTTATGAAGTCTCTGAGGTCCACGGGGAGATCCTGAAGAGGGGGAGCAGGTCTGAGAGACTTCAAACACTCAGAGCTCAAACACTCAGAGCTGGAGTCTTCATGCTGCATCTCTGTGCTAAGAAACTGTTCACGTCACCCTAACCCGTCCCCCTAACCCATCCCCCTAACCCTTCACCCTAACCCGTCCCCCTAACCCGTCCCCCTCACCCGTCCCCCTAACCCGTCACCCTAACCCATCCCCTAACCCTTCACCCTAACCCGTCCCCCTAACCCGTCCCCCCTAACCCGTCCCCCTCACCCGTCCCCTAACCCGTCCCCCTAACCCGTCCCCCTAACCCGTCACCCTAACCCGTCCCCCTAACCCGTCCCCCTAACCCGTCCCCCTCACCCGACCCCCTAACCCGTCCCCCTAACCCGTCCCCCTAACCCTTCACCCTCACACGTCCCCCTCACCCGTCCCCCTAACCCGTCCCCCTAACCCGTCATCCTAACCCTTCACCCTAACCCGTCACCCTAACCCGTCCCCCTCACCCTTCACCCTCACCTCCGTCCCCCTCACCCGTCCCCTCACCCGTCCCCTAACCCGTCCCCCTAACCCGTCCCCCTAACCCGTCCCCTAACCCCATCCCCCTAACCCGCTAACCCTAACCCGTCCCCCTAACCCATCCCCTAACCCTTCACCCTAACCCGTCCCCCTAACCCGTCCCCCTCACCCTAACCCGTCCCCCTAACCCGTCACCCTAACCCATCCCCTAACCCTTCACCCTAACCCGTCCCCTAACCCGTCCCCCTAACCCGTCCCCCCTAACCCGTCCCCTAACCCGTCCCCCTAACCCGTCCCCTAACCCGTCACCCTAACCCATCCCCTAACCCGTCCCCCTAACCCGTCCCCCCTAACCCCCCCCCCCCCGTCCCCCCCCCTAACCCCGTCCCCCTAACCCTTCACCCTGACCCGTCCCCCTCACCCGTCCCCCTAACCAGTCACCCTAACCAGTCACCCTACCCCGTCACCCTAACCCGTCACCCTAACCCGTCCCCTCACCCTTCACCCCTAACCCTTCCCCCTCACCCGTCCCCTCACCCGTCCCCCTAACCCGTCCCCTAACCCGTCCCCCTAACCCGTCCCCCTAACCCGTCCCCTAACCCGTCCCCCAACCCGTCATCTAACCCTCACCCTAACCCGTCACCCTAACCCTTCACCCTAACCCGTCCCCCTAACCCTTCACCCTAACCCTTCACCCTAACCCGTCCCCTAACCCGTCCCCCTAACCCTTCACCCTAACCCGTCCCCTAACCCGTCCCCCTAACCCGTCCCCCTAACCCTTCACCCTAACCCGTCCCTAACCCTTCACCCTAACCCGTCACCCTAACCCGTCACCCTAACCCGTCCCCCTAACCAGTCACCCTAACCCTTCACCCTAACCCGTCACCCTAACCCGTCACCCTAACCCGTCACCCTAACCCGTCACCCTAACCCGTCACCCTAACCCTTCACCCTAACCCGTCACCCTAACCCGTCACCCTCACCCGTCACCCTAACCCTTCCCCCTAACCCGTCACCCTAACCCGTCCTCCTAACCCGTCCCCCTAACCCGTCCCCCTAACCCGTCCCCCTAACCCGTCCCTCTAACCCTTCACCCTAACCCTTCACCCTAACCCGTCACCCTAACCCGTCACCCTAACCCGTCACCCTAACCCTTCACCCTAACCCGTCACCCTAACCCGTCACCCTAACCCGTCACCCTAACCCGTCCCCCTAACCCTTCACCCTAACCCTTCACCCTAACCCGTCACCCTAACCAGTCACCCTAACCCGTCACCCTAACCCGTCCCCTAACCCGCTAACCCCCCTAACCCGTCACCCTAACCCGTCCCCCTCACCCGTCCCCCTAACCAGTCACCCTAACCCGTCACCCTAACCCGTCACCATGTGTCACGCTGCTCTCTCCTGTCGGCTGGGACTTTCATTTGACCTTGGATGGTGTCAGAAAGCCTCAGTGACAGAGCACTGAGCTGAACTGATTAATGAAGTCTCTCCTCTTCAAAGGGGAGTCAGACAATCTCTGTAACAGCCTGCCAGCCCGGGGGGGGCAGGGAGGCAAGGAGCAGCAGCCAAGATTCAAGGACCACAAGGCCCAGATTCAAGGACCACAAGGCCCAGATTCAAGGACCACAAGGCCCAGATTCAAGGATCACGAGGCCGAGATTCAAGGACCACAAGGTCCAGATTCAAGGACCACAAGGCCCAGATTCAAGGACCACAAGGCCCAGAAGCAAAATGGATGTTTTGACACCTCTGAGGTCTTTAATAATAATAATAATAATAATAATAATGATAATAATAATAACATAATAATAATAATAATGATAATAATAATAATAATGATAATGATAATGATAATAATAACAATAATAATAATAATAATAATAATAATAATGATAATGATAATTATAATAATAATAATAGTAATAATAATAATGATAATAATAATTATAATAATGATAATAATAATAATAATAATGATAATAATACTACTACTACTACTACTACTAGTACTACTACTACTACTAATAATAATAATAATAATAATAATGATAATGATAATAATAATACTAATACTAATAATAATAATTATAATAATGATAATAATAATAATAATAATGATAATAATAGTACTACTACTTCTACTACTACTAATAATAATAATAATAATGATAATGATAATAATAATACTAATACTAATAATAATAATTATAATAATAATAATAATAATAATAATAATACTACTACTACTAATAACAATAATAATAATGATAATAATAATAATAATAACATAAGGGCAGAGCCCGTAGGTGAGGTTTCTCTAAACGTGCTGATCTCAGAAAACTTCAGTTTATCTTTCTTGTCTAAATGAGTGAAAGATTTTAATACTTCAAATCTGAAATTAGGGATTTGTTAGATTAGAGACTGATTAAATAGAACTTTATTAATCCCTTTGGTAAACTCCCTCAGAGAAATTAGGATTACATTAGCAATTTGAACAGAAAACAGATCAGATTCATAAAAAGATAGAGATAATAAAAATATAAATAATAAATATGAATTTAAAACAAATGTGACTACTGCCTTACTTTGTAAGGGTTTAAATAAAAAAATGTGTATATGGTCCATCCACAAACTCCCCAACACCAGAAAAGTCCCTCCTTTCTCTCTGTTATTTCATCATCTTTTAAAAATGTGCACTCGGACAGTCTAACGATTTCATGAAGGGACATGCCACCTCCCCAGACAGGAGACATGCTGAGCTAACATATCTACATATGGCTAAGCAGCCGCAGTAAACACTGGAGTACAGTTTAGAATCTGCTGTTCTGAGCAGGGCTGGATCAGAGGGTTTACAGGCATCCCCAAAACAACTGTGTTACCAGACTTTGACCCAAGGAACTGTAAAGATATTCTAGAGACATTCTAGAGTGTAACTTGTAGAAAAGGTGTAAAATATGACAAAAATGACCTTTTTGTTTCAAAATGAGCCCACAGGCTGAGCTGAGTCTGTGACAGCTTTCTTAACTGTTGTCTCCATTTTAGTGCCAAAGGCTGCACTGGGCTGTGATAGGACCCCTCTGGACTTCACCAGGAGACACAAACAAACTATTTTGTTCATGAAAGAACATGACAAAGTGTTTCAAAAGCACAAACGTCCACTAAAGTACTTACAGCAATGTTGAGCAGCTTACTGACAAAACACTGTTTATAAATTCTCAAAAAGGACTGGATCCACATCTGGACTCATATTTAATCAATATCCATTTATGACTTTTCAGGTTTCTTGCTCACAAACTACAAACAAACTAGAGTTAATTTAAAGTTTCAGACATTTTCTTTTACTTCTGAAGATTACAATTTAGCAGCGGGCAGCGAGCAGAGGCAGCTCCGGCGTGCATATAATTAGGGGAAAATTACATTCATTATTGTAATTTACATCTCATCTCCAATCCAATTATTAGCAGTTTGACCTGCACGCCACATGTTAGCGTGGAAATCTAAAACGGGCTCCCAAGATGGAGGGAAGGGAGGGGCGGGGGCAGAGTGGAGAGCAGGAGGGAGATTTTGGGACTTTGGGAATCGTAGACTAGGAGAAAACAATCAAACGGGCCTGAGAAGAAGACGATTTTAAATAGACGTAATGCTCCGGCTCAGAGCACAGCTGCAACACTCTGCTGTCTGATTTGGAAGATGGCTGCTGGTAATGTGCTCATCCTGTCTCTGGAGGGACCTGTCCATCTTCTTCAGCTTCCAACAGTGTGAATGGACGCCCGTCTGCCCGTCTGTCTGTCTGTCTGTCTGTCCGTCCGTCTGTCTGTCTGTCTGTCTGTCTGTCTGACTGTCTGTCTGTCTATCTGTCTGTCTGACTGTCCGTCCATCTGTCTGTCTATCTGTCTGTCTGTTTGTCTGTCTATCTGTCTGTCTGACTGTCTGTTTGTCTGTCTGACTGTCTGTTTGTCTGTCTGTCTGTCTGTCTGTCTGTCTGTCTGTTTGTCTGTCTATCTGTCTGTCTGACTGTCTGTTTGTCTGTCTCCCTGTCTGTCTGTCTGTCTGTCTGACTGTCTGTCTGTTTGTCTGTCTATCTGTCTGTCTGTCTGTTTGTCTGTCTATCTGTCTGTTTGTCTGTCTGTCTGTCTGTTTGTCTGTCTGTCTGTCTGTTTGTCTGTCTGTTTGTCTGTCTGTCTGTTTGTCTGTCTGTCTGTCTGTCTGTCTGTCTGTCTGTTTGTCTGTCTCCCTATCTGTCTGTCTGTCTGTCTGTCTGTCTGTCTGTCTGTCTGTCTGTCTGTCTGTCTGTCTGCCTGTCTGTCTGTCTGCCTATCTGTCTGTCTATCTGTCTGTCTGTCTGTTTGTCTGTCTCCCTGTCTGTCTATCTGTCTGTCTGTCTGTCTGTCTGTCTGTCTGTCTGTCTGTCTGTTTGTCTGCCTTTGTCTGTCCGCCCATCCAAAAGTCAAATTTATGCGACACATTTTTAAATTAAAAAAATGTAAAGTTATGACAGAGGGTGTCAGGATAATGTGAGAAAAAAGATCAGGTGTATGAGATAAAAAGTTGGAATGATGTGAAGAGAAATCAAAATAATGACATATGAAGTAATTATGTTGGGATAAAAATAAAAATTCTGGAGTAAATCACATTCATGAGATATAAAGTTTATATAATCAGATAAAACCCCACAGTTAAGTCACAGTTCAGAGATTAAAGTGATATATTTAAAATAAAGTTACAGTTATGACACAAGTCTAAATAAAATTAAAGTCATGATTCTGACTTTATTTACAGTTTTAGTGTTTTCCTCCTTTTAAATGAGGCTAAACTGACTTTAATAAGAGAGAGCGGTCTGGGATCAGTCCTCTGCTGACGGGACGTCCCATCATGACCGGTCTGGACTTACTGGATCTTAGGGCAGACGGCGTGACCTCGATCTCGCTGTTGGTCTGGAACGAGCTCACGTCCCCGCTGAAGGGTTCAGGACTCTGCGTGCCCGAGCTGGCACTCGTCCCGTCTCCTCCATGGTGAGGGTCCTGCTCCTCGAAGACCGCCACCAGCTGCAAAGGAAACATGGCGGAGGGTCAGTGTGACCAAAGAGAGATGGACTCTTTAACTCTTAAATACAGGTCAGTGTGACCAAATAAAGATGGACTCTTTAACTCTTAGATACAGGTCAGTGTGACCAAAGAGAGATGGACTCTTTAACTCTTAAATACAGGTCAGTGTGACCAAAGAGAGATGGACTCTTTAACTTTTAAATACAGGTCAGTGTGACCAAAGAGAGATGGACTCTGTAACTCTTAAATACAGGTCAGTGTGACCAAAGAGAGATGGACTCTTTAACTCTTAGATACAGGTCAGTGTGACCAAAGAGAGATGGACTCTTTAACTCTTAAATACAGGTCAGTGTGACCAAAGAGAGATGGACTCTTTAACTCTTAAATACAGGTCAGTGTGACCAAAGAGAGATGGACTCTTTAACTCTTAAATACAGGTCAGTGTGACCAAATAAAGGTGGACCCTTAAAATAATAAATCTGTGACTGTGGTGTAAACGGGTCGTGTGTGGTCACAGAGTTTCTGTACAGAAAACAATATTAACAATAAAAAAAAAATCAGTGATTATTTGATTTTCATTTTAAAATTCAAAAGTAAAAACTGAAATTCAAGGCATGTTTCTTCATGGGGGTCAAGAGGGGAAAAAAAACTTTGAAACAAACTAAAGTAAAAACATCGAGCTGTTGTCGGCCATTTGTCCTCATCAGCCACCGTAGAAAACCACACATAGAAGTCACACAGACACTCTTACTTAACATCTGCTACATCCAGTCACATATAATGAAAAATGGGCATTTTTATCTTTGTGCCATCATTTATATGTTTTTACAAACAGGAAACAAAACTCAACAGCTTTTTAAAGGTTTTTGGTCCTTCTAAATAAAAATGCCTTAAATTTAATTTTTAATTTTTGAATTTTAATGTTTAATTGGATGTTTCTGTTCTTGATGTAATTTTGTATATATTATGCATTTGTTAAGAGATATTTTCATTTATATTAAATTTTAACTTTATTCTCTATTTGAATAAAAATATTTTATTTTTTTTTCCTCTGTACTGGAGAAAACAAAGTCCTTGTATTTGTTGCAAATTTGGAGATGAAAAACACTCTAATGCTTATTAAAATAAAATCCATCCCTTTTTTTTCAACAGAAAATCCACTGAACAAACACAGACTGTAACAGTGCTGAATGAAACTGTGGTATATTAGCACATATTTCATTTCCCCTTCTTCTCTCCATGAACAGGACGGCCTACTTAAGTGGAACATTTATTGTTAAATTCAGACTGATTCTTGTGGGTTGCTGATTGTTGCTCCACTGAAAACTCTAACACGTCTTCTGTTTCATAAATGAGTCTTGATTTAAACAGGTACAATAAAAAACAACACCATGCTAAGTAGGAGTGTAACGGTATTTGTATTCATCCTGTACTGTGACGGTAAGGGGTCACGAGACGGTACACACAATCACACGACCAATACTTGAGAAAGTAAAAAAAAAAAAAAAAGAAAAAAAGTCCTATACTGTGTAATGAGCCTAAAAGCTGCTGCCACTGCCATTACCACAGAAGAAGAGGAAGAAGAAAACAAAAAAAATGAAGAAGAAAGTACAAGCATAAACAAACAATGAGACGAGCTTGGTAAACAAACAATGAGAGAGAAGAGGTGGACGGATTGGAGAAGGAAGAAACTGATTGAAAACAAAAATTAAAGCAACGAACAAACTTTGGTGGTAAACTGGACGGACAAAAGAGGTGTGGCGGGGTGGGGGATCTAACATGCTGACACACATGAGGCGACATCATCCCAGCGTGTCCGTCACTGGTGCGAGGAAAAAACGTCGACAGTGCAACAGCTTATCCCAGAGCCTTCAACCAGACTGAGTAATAACACCGACAGGGCAAAAAAAAAGACTAAGGTGAAACTAAGTGACCAGTTTATACTCCACTACCTCAGTGAAGCACGACTGTATGTTTTTTTTTCCTCTGTATGAACAGAATGAATGTTGAGAGAGCCCTCCTAATACTTTTTTTATGTTTTATTCTATTATTTCTTTTTACTTTAACAACAGGAGATGGTAAGAAGCTTTGCAGTAAGCTGTGGTCTGCTCAAAATTAATAAAAAAAGATATTCTAGTACATTTGTGAGCTTTTGTCATTTTTCCCCCATGTACCGTAAAACGAACCGAACCGTGACCCCCACACCGATGCATGTACCAAACCGTGGCCCCCCCAACACAAGGTATGTACTGAACCGTGACCCCCCGACAGCGAGGTATGTACCGTACTGTGACTTTTGTCACAATTCTAATGACTGCGGTTAAAAGTCCTGACCGAGGCTGAGTGAGTTTGAGCCAACAGGAAAACTTCACTTCTGCACTGTGACTCAAAGATCAGGTTTATTAGTCCGTCAACAGAGCTGTTTGTAACACATAAACTTTTATTTTGTCGAATTAACAGGCTGTTTTTAATCATTTTAAGGACAGTGTCATGTTCCCTAACTGTAGTTTGAATCCTGAAGCAGCAGCTCTGACCACAGTGAAGGAGGAGCATGGTTGAGGCAGAGACTCATTAAGAGTCTTCAGGCCTCTCATTCACATGTTACTGAGTGTTCAGCGCTCAGACCGGCCCTCTGCTCCACCAGCTGCCTGCTCAGAGACGTGTGATTCATTTCTAAGTACATTCAAAATCCCTTTAATTAGCTCCACTTTGTTGCCGCTCACATCCTACAGCAGACTCTCCAGAGCACTCTTTGGGCATCTGACACATCCAGACAAACTCAGGCCCTCCTCACACGGAGACGGCCCTGAGTTGTCTTGGCGTTGGCATCAAAACATGTATCGCTGTTTACGCATCCTATTGTACATAGGCTTGTGCATTTACATGACAACGCAAAATCCTGTGGGGTTGCCCGTCTGGTTCTGCTCCGAGGTGATTCCACGTCAACAAGTGCTCATGCGTGCGTAACATGCTGCGTCTCTGCATGAGCACTTGTTGCTGTTGTTGCTGTAGCTGGTGTTGTTGGTGTTCTGTGAGCAAATGTTGGTATAAAAGTCGTAGCAATATTTGTAGCTGCTGGAACAAGATCAGAATCAGCCCGGCTGCCGCCATTGTTGTTGTTGTTGTGTGTGACAGCGAGGGTTGGGGGGCGGGGAGGAGGAGGGGTGCTATGAGGTCACCGTCTTTCTCGGACTTATCTGTTTATACCAACTACAGCATGAAGACAAATACACAGATATCCACCTGCAGACCCGTGTTCAAAAAAGACGCGGAGTCATGGACAAATACACGTCTCCGTGTGTCAATATCACCAGATCGATAGATTATTTTACTGGAGTCTTACAAATTCAAACTCGTGTAAAGCCCACCTCACTCACACTCCCTCCACTTCATAATCAAACAGGACGCAGCTACACTGCATGTGTGATGGACAATCTACAGTGTGGACTGATTCAAGGAGCCTGGACAGCTGCTGCAGCCCAGTCAGACTGTAAAAAGCTCTGTTACAGCCGATAGTTAATGTCATCATCATTGAATTATTGTCTCTGCCATTGTTCCAGCATGTTCCACACATTTCCAGGATCACATAATCCAAACTGATTATGCTTACATATCAGTGTGACTACAGGTTGGTCTGGTGACTGTTGGTCTGAGTGTTTCAGAAACTGCTGATCTAACAAATGAAAACATTACTGAAAATGTCAAATACAAACAGCAAATAAAGCAAACTGTGCATTCAGACTTCTGTTTGTGAGAGCTCCAGTTACAGAAATCCAAACTTCCATTCAGACAACTTTTATTGCAGATTACTGCCAGGCACTCAAACCAAACAAATCACGGCTGTAATCCAATGCTGGACCGGACATCACTTCCCAGTCAGTCTCAGACTTATCGTCAAACACATCTGTTTAGCATCGTTGGTATTAGCAGCCAGATTCAGCAGCCCCCCGTGAAGCCTGTTATTTATGCCTCCGCTCTCCACCGTCTCGTCTGCAGCACATTTGGCTGCAGGGGAAACTGACGAAACTCTTCTGTTGACGGGACAGAGTTCAGGCTGCAAGCGCGGCAAAGACATCACACCAGAGTTTCCCCCGTCTGGGAATTTGTCACAGCCACTTTAGAACTGAGACGATTTCACGTTTCACTCTTCTCATTGGCAGAGTTCCCCCCTGTGGCTACAGAGTTTATTCAGAAGTTTTAAAAAGGAGGAAGAAGTTTTCACAGAGAGGCATAAATGGAGGAGGCTTGGATAATCGTCTGGTGGTGTGAAGCTAAAAGGATTCAGAGAGTGGAGGGGTGGGCAACGAGGCCCAAACCACATCTTCATGTTCTCAAACTAAAAGAGGAGAATCATCGTTTAACTGCTGACATCACTTATAGACCTGGACTGGGTTATAATAGGGCAGCATGGTCGTGCAGCCGGTCGTGCACGTGCCTCACAAAGACGGTTTACTGGTTAAATCCCTGTTCGCATGTTCTCCCCATGCATGCACGAGTTCCCTCCAGCTTCCTCCCACAGACCAAAACCATGCTTGTTAGGCTGCCTGGTGCAAACTGCCCTTAGGTTTGAGAGTGGAAGTAAAAGGTCGTCTCTCTATGTGGCCCTGCGATTGGCTGATTGACCGGTTCAGGATGTTCCACGCCTGTAAAGGAAGATTCATCAACAATCAGCAGATATTATTGTTAAAAAAGAGATCAGCCAATCAGAGTTTATGTTTGTAGTCACAGATCCTTTTGGTAAATATAATAATTATTAGATGAAGATTGTCACATTATGAGCTCAGATGTATGCTGGTTTGGAAATTAATTTCATTATTTTAGTCGCAGTTATAAAATAAAATACTGAGTAATGTTCCAGACTGAATGCTCTGAGAATTAGAGACAGTTTTCTTTGTTTCTTCTTCCTTGGTTTACAGCTTTGATTGGCTTAATCATTTCCACCAAACTTAAGATTGTTGTGCACAAGATGCAGATTTATTGTGGAAATAACACGTTATTATTATTTTTGGGAATCCATAGTCAGTCAGTGCAAGCTTAAATACCAATGACATAATGTTGCCCAACAAATCATACATTTATGATTTTTTTCTTTTTTTTTTTTTACCACAATCTATTTCTAAAAAGTGTTGTGTCCCATAACTTCACATCTGACCAGTGGAAGAACTCACTGTTCACACGTTTGCCCACTTAGTCAAATCATTCAGGATGGTGGCCAACATGGTAGTGTGTTAGTATCACACTGACCTATGACCTTTGACAAAAGTCCCAAAAATGACCCGGGATGAATTTAAGTTTGATGTTTGGATGAAGACAGTGTTGGAGCTGCAGTATGACGATGGTGTGTGTATGATCCATTATATCTGTTACTCTTCTGTTCTAGAGCCTTCCACTGAGAGAGAGGCTGTGTGCAGGACTGGTGTCCAATCACAGGGCCACATAGAGAGACAGAAAACTTTTGGGTCTGTGGCAGTAGCCTGAGAGGCCTTTTAAAATCTACAGACCAACATTTAACCACACTAATAAATCTACAGGAATCAATAAGAGAATCATTAAAGAGCTGGATCGATAGGCAGGATTATTAACTGCATTGGTATCAATCAAATCTTATCAGTTCTCATCCTTAAAAGATGCCCATCCCTGGTTAATTTAGGATAGAGGTCAACAGAATTTTCTAAGCTGATAGATCCTTGATGGATGCATTACCCAATCGTTCTCCTCAGCAGGAGGCACTGCCTTCTCTCTGGATCCAATAACATCGTGAACCATGTGATATAAACATGCTTATAACTTTATCTTATGTGCAGGTGTATTGTTACATCTTCAAAACTCTCTACATTTATATTCACCAGAGCAAACATCGAGACGCTCCAAACTTCAGGAACATCCACACCAAAGCAGCAGAGAGAAGGCGAGCTGGTGACACGAGGTGAGCTGGAGGAATGTTCCAGTTTCCAGTCTCAGGATAAACTCTGCAGCGATTTGAAAACCCATTTAGCTCCCACCTGCTTCAGCCCAGAGAGGCGAGGTAAAGAGAAGAAGTCTTATTTCATGGCTCTCTCTCCAGCAGAGAGCTACAACGCTGCTGCTGCTGCCTTAAGCCCCCCGAGCAAGGCTGACACTCATCCACCCACTGTCACAGCGGCTGCCAATCAACCCTATCTACCTACGAGCCCGAGGGCCGAGGGCGGAGGAGAGACGATGAAGAAGAAGAAGGAGAGAGAGGAGAGAGAGGAGACGACGAGCAGCGTGGGTACAGACTGTGTTTGGATTCAGCGTTTCCATATCTGTAACCAAGAGAGAGAAGGAGCGGGAAAAATCTGAGCTAAGCTTTCATGTCCTCCTCCTTTGATCCTACAGCAAGGGTGGAGGAGAAGGAGACAAGGAGAGGAGGCGAGGGTGGAGGAGAAGGAGACAAGGAGAGGAGGGGAGGAAGGGGGAGAGAAGGAGATAAAGAGACGGAGCAATGGTGGAAGAGAAGGAGACGAGGAGAAGGAGACAAGGGTGGAGGAGAAGGAGATAAAGAGAGGGAGCAATGGTGGAGGAGAAGGAGACGAAGAGGGGAAGGGAGGGTGGAGGAGAAGGATACAAAGAGAGGAAGGGAGGAAGGGAGGAGAAGGAGACAAAGAGAGGAAGGGAGCAATCATTGCAGTAAAAACATCTGTCCTCAGGTGACCTCAGAGGAGACAGCAGAACCACCACAGGAGCTCTGGTGCTGATCCAGGAGTCAATAGGAACCCCCCCCCGCTCCAGGCAGAGGCTCGTTTCTATTCATCTGTCTGTCGAGCTTTTTCTAAAAGTTTAAACTATGAGTGAAACTAATGAGCTGATGTTGTGACTTAAAGCAGCAGATGAATTTAAAGAGTATTTTTTACAAAGCTGTGCAGAAATATCTGAAACTGAAGCACTGCAAGGTGAGATCTTCATAGCCTTCACCAGCGAGGTTATGTCTTCAGCATGTTTGTTTATGAGAGAGATTACACAAAAACTACAGGATGGAGTTAGATGAAGTTCTCAGGAGATGTTGGTAATGACCAAACTTAGAAATGATTAGATTCTCCATGTGCGTGCTGAGCTTGGTCCAGATCCTGACTCTACTCTGGATCTGTTTTTTCTACTTTAAAGCATGCTTTGCGTCTGTGGCTCAGTTGGATAGTGCGCTTGGTCAGTGATCAGGAGGTCGCAGGTTCAAGCCCAGCTCCGGGCGACACATGGCGATGTGTCCTTGGGCAAGACACTTAACCCCAAGTTTCTCCCACTGCTGCGTCAGTGGAGTGTAAATGGGCATGAAAGGGTGTGAATGTGTTAGAGATACTGATGGATAACTAACATAGAAACTCTGAACCATCAGTGAGTGAATGTGAGTGCGAATGGGTGTGAATGGGTGTGAATGGGTAGGTGTGACCTGCGGTGTAAAGCAGCTTTGAGTAGTCACAAGACTAGAAAAGCGCGATATAAGCTCAAGTCCATTTACCATCCATCCATTTACTTTATTCTTTAAAGTACTTACAGATGCAAAACTTTGAACGATAAAAGACTTTAAAGGTGCTGTGAGGAGAATCTATTACTGGCGACATAAAGACTCGGCTACCCATGAGCACGTGCGGCGACTGTCGTAATGCTGCGTTTAAGTAACCTCAGAACTGGGAGTGACATCATCTCTGACTTATCAGCGTTCCAGATGAAGTCTGAATAAACCATGCAGATCTACCAGGCTATTGTTAGCTGTTGTTAGCACGCCCTGTGTTGTTGTATGAAGAATGTGATTATCACTATGGCAGCATTTTTGTTAATATAAGTCTAACAATACTATGTATACAGCTGATCTAGAGCCACACACCCCAGTCAGAAGTGACAATAAATGGATTATTACAGGAGCTAAATAACTGTTCACACTGGGGGCATCCATCTTTGATTGTCAACTCGGGGGTGGCGAGGTTTCACCGAGTTCCCAGTAGGAAATTCCGACTTCGGGGAACGTTCCAGTTGCAGTTTCCTACTCGGAACTCGGAAATTCCTACTTCTGACTACAACTGGAATGCTTCAAAAGACGTAATGCTGATGAATGCAGCTCTGACCTTCCTCGGAACTCTGCATTGCTTTACAACTTCTTTTTTCAACAACTTACAGGATGCAAAGCCACGAGGTAATGTTTCTCTTTCTAGTTATGTAGCGGTAGTTTTTGATGTGTGACAACAAGCAATTTTTGGAAAACTTAGTATTGTAGTTTTGTAGCCGGCTATATATGGCTACTTACAGCCCGGTGCTCTAAGACGTGTCTGAATAATATGAATTTGCTCTAGTTTTAATTGTCTTGTTCCTGAAGTTGAGTATCCAGGCCAGTCCAGCCCTGTCCGACCCGACCACAAAGCTAAGGAATAGCATTTATAGATAACCTATTTAGATGCTATTAAACTCATCTTAAAGTGTGTATTTCCATCAGGCAGATATCTAAAAGGGAGACTTTTTTGTAATAATTTAGAAACTCCTCACAGTCTCTTTAAAATACTGAACATTCAAAAATCTAACATTTAAAGAATAGCGTAAGATAAAACTGATTACATGTATCATCCTCAAACTGTGCATTAGCAACAAAAGAACAAAAAGTCCTTCTCTTATAAACCTGTTTACTGCAGAAACTCCACATCAGCATTAGCTGTCATCTCTGCTATAAAACACACACACACTGACACACACACCCAGGGCTCATCTCCTCCCTCTGTCATCCATCTTCATTTTATAGCCAGGGCACCAGGGGCACAAAGTTATTACAGGTACAGTCTCTATAAAAGCCACTTACTCCACATGAAACTCCAGGAACTCTGAACTTATTGAGTGATAGCCTCGGGCCACCATCCTTCATCCTCACGGCGTCCGCCTGTCCATCCATCTGTGGCCCTCCGACACCGTGCATTTATCAGGTCCTTTACTATCCATCAGAGAGGTGATGTTTGACTCTTTATAGGTCTGAGCTGATAGATTCATCTCTGACCTCTTAGGAACACCTCACATTAAAGAGGCAGCATCTCCATCCAACTTCATTTACACCAACCACGCACGGCTCTGAGTCAAGACAAACCCTCAGGTGGTGAGCTGAAGCTGGAGCACAAGAGCAGACAGAAGAGCTCACAGGCCTCGGCCTCTCTGAGCTGAAGCTGGAGCACCAGAGCAGACAGAAGAGCTCACAGGCCTCGGCCTCTCTGAGCTGAAGCTGGAGCACAAGAGCAGACAGAAGAGCTCACAGGCCTCGGCCTCTCTGAGCTGAAGCTGGAGCAGACAGAAGAGCTCACAGGCCTCGGCCTCTCTGAGCTGAAGCTGGAGCACCAGAGCAGACAGAAGAGCTCACAAGCCTCGGCCTCTCTGAGCTGAAGCTGGAGCACAAGAGCAGACAGAAGAGCTCACAGGCCTCGGCCTCTCTGACGTTATTGGCAGAGTTAAATAGTCTAAACTTCACACAGACCGTTGAATCTCCACTGAATGACCTGATCTCTTCATCTGGGCTGTTTGTTTGTCATATTTATCACAAGCTGCCACATTCACTGCTCCTCCTCTTTGTTTTCATAAGGATGAAGGAGCTCGGCCATTTTCTGACCACAACAGTCTTTCCCAATCAAAGCGTTGCATGATGGTTTCACCTGCTGACAGGTCGGTCTGCACTGAAAAGTTATCAGTGTTGGATCTGAAGTCAAATTAAAATAATTATTACACTGAGCTCTTCTGTCTTCTGCCATTTACAACATTCTCTGAAAACTGCTTCACATCCATTCATAACTTTTTGAGTTATTACTGAAAATGTGGAAATCTGCTCTATCTAGCAGTGTTCAGAAATCTTTTAAACGTTCTGGATCAACAAAGTGATTCATATCTCCACCAAAACATGAAGACTTCTACCATGAGCGAGACAAAAATCCCTAAAAATGTCTTCAACATCTCCTGATAGACAGAGAGAAGGACAAATGGACAAAGCAGTAACAACATAACCTTCATGGTCAAGATAACAAACTAATTAACCAGCTAACTAACAATTCACCTGATAAATTCTGGAGAAATCAAAGTTTAAATCCTGGTTCTCTGAATGCAGGGCCGTATTAGGACACTTAGGACTTGGTGCACCATCATAAACTCTCAAAAATTAAAAAGACTATTTTTCCTTAAAAACAAAAGTACAGGTTACCCCAGCTGACCAACTGTATTTTGTTTAATGTGTATTTTCTTAATGGCTATTTAAAAAACATAAAAATGTATAACAGTGTTTCTGTATCATTTCCTCTGCTCTATATTATTATTAATGATCAAATTATTAAAACTGAAATGATATCATTGGACAGGAATGAATAATTTTAAACTAAATTCACCTTTTAAAAACAAAATCAGAAAGTCAGAATTTAATCAAGCTTAAGATTCACCCAGATTTTTTTTAAGGAGTTTAAGATTGTGCTAAACAGTTATTTCTGCTTTTATTTATAGAACAGTAATTAGAAAATGCGTGGATGCTGAGACCTGCCCACGATCATGACTGTAGTGACTTGACAAAGGGTGGTGACTGGCTGATGCTAACGCCACTCCAATCAGGACAAGCCTGACGCATCATCGGAGAAAGGAGCTTTATAAACTTGGTAAACAACGAGGAGGTCTTGTTTTATAATTTAATAATCGTTGGGTCTCCTTCGGTCATAACCAAACCTGATCTTCATGCTTGTTGTGAATGAACGGACTCATCCTTCATTCATCTCCCGTCTTCTTATCCTCACACAGCATCACTGTTGTTAAAGTGATGAGTCCATGTGCTTCAGCTTCTTCAGAAATCACACTTCCTATAAACGGTGTCTTCTTCACACTGCGTCCTCCTCCCCATGACCTGTGACAGCAGCTGAAATATTAATGCTCCAGAGGCTCAGCAGGGTGCTGCTGCAGTTATTCTGAGCTCTGCCATGTCAGGCCGTGTGCTGCAGACCTGTTCTCTGAATACTTAACGCTCTTAATGAGCAGGAAAAATACAGGACTAAGCACTTTGTTGGTGTGTTGGACTGGACGTGTGGGAAATAATGGACGACAGGAAGAGATGAAATATTGAAAACTGTGTGATGAGTCTGCAGGAGGAGGAGGAAGAGGAGGAGGAAGAGGAGGAGGAAGAGGAAGAGGAGGAGGAGGGTTACTGCACTGATGTGGTGACTTCAGCTGAGGGAGAGGTCACGCTACACAGAGGTCAAACAAACTTTATGTGTTGGTTGGATTGGTCCAAGTTCATGAGGTTGTCATTTTCTTTACTTTTTGGTCTAATGAGTGATTTCTGCTGATCATAGCTTCACTGTATTGAGCTGCAGGGCCCGACAGAACTGGACAATTAGAAACAGAAGTCAGCACAAACACAGAATATCAGTGAAGTGGTCAACTTCTTACATAGAAGTGTTTCAGGATAAAAAGGAACTTATTTCTCTGGGAAATGTTTTGAGGGGTCCATAAGGCTGGGGACACACATGCTTCACAAACAAACATGAGGAGTAAACAAGGTAGACTGTTGACAAAGTCTTCAATGCAGCGAGGTCACATGCTAAAGGTAGGAAGAAGTATAAACTTACTTAATCCCACTCATTTTATTAACACACTACAGTCAAGTTTTAATTTTACTGTATTTATATTCACAACAATTCACCATCTATTCAGGAACTCATGGTCCTTATGAGATATAGATATAAAATACTGTGAGCTACTTTAATTAAAATATACACATAATTACTAGGGCTGGGATGATTCACTTTTCTCCCAATTCGATTTTTTACGATTTTTTTAGGTGCCGATTTGATTTAAATTGCGATTCTACGATATTGCCAATTTTTCCAATCTTTAGTTAGCTTTATTAACCTCAGTGAAAAAGATGATCAATGATGATGCCTACAGACTACATCAGGAAAAATACACATCACATGTGAGTCTGTTTTTAGGATTTATTCAGCAATATATTTTAACCAGCTGTTTATACTCTCTCTTCAAAAGACTGGACTGACTTTAAAGTGGATTATTAACCCTTTAGGCACCAGAGTTTTTTTCAATAAAATATTCAATTTGCTATCAGGATTTTAAAAAACTATAGTGTCAAAGTCATCATCGCTGTAATTTACGGGCTGACCATGAACGCCTCTGCTGCCTTCACTTTGCTTTTCACTCCCGGCTTCTCCCTCGTCTGTCCAGAGCTCTGCGGTCTTTCTCATTCCCGTTAACACCAACACTTTCAGAGGTGTTTTGAGCTTCACTGCATCCCAGACCACGTCCCCTCCTCGACACTCGCCGGTTACTTCCACCCCGGCCACGGAGAGGCAAAGCATCACCCTCAGTATGTGCCGCTCGGGGACTGTAATGGAGCACGGACCAGTTTGGTCCTCACTGGACGACTGACTGTCATCCTCAGAGAGTTAATATTCCTCAGATTCAGAGTCAGACAGTATTTGACAAAGTACTCTGAGCATTGTGAGTACTCTTACTCTCTATCACTCTGTGTCTCTCTCTGCTCTGCTCTACAGCCACACTCTTGTCCCTCGGTCCTGTGTGTGTGTTTAAATAAATATATAAACTTTGAATAGAAACCTGTCACCTGTCCACTGTCTGCTGATGAAAAGTAGAAACACTATTCAGCACTATTTTAACATCTATGGCCTGTTTTATTCAGCAATGCAACTTTAGCACCTAAAGAGTTTGGGGGGGGGGGGGGGGGGGGGGGTCGATTTTTAAAAAAATCAGCAGACAGAAAATCTTGATACTTATGCAAATCGATTTTTACTCCCACTCCTAATAATTATATATATCCATATTGTTTAGACCGTTAGCTCTCTGGTTAACCTGCAGCTCTTCATCCTTTCATTTATTAAAAACAGGAGACCAGTGTGAATTCTCCAAAAGGTTGGATATCTACAACACAACAAGTCACCATTTTACCATCAAAACTATTCAAATTTAGAAATTGTTGAACAAAAACTTTTTAGAGATCAAGATGAGAATTATAATTGAAAAAATTTTAATTTTTAAATTCACAAGAATAAGAAACTTTCATTTTTAATGGTGTGGTGTTAAATTATGGAATGGGTAACAACCAGACCCACAGCAACACTCAAACATGATCACATTAAAATGATGTATAAAAATACACTTTCAGTACATATATGGACAAACAGGAGGTTCACACTAAACTGAAGGATGACTTTTTTGTTTTGTTAGATCACTTAATTATTACACAGAAACTGTTTTCTTTTTGTAAAATAAGGAAGCATTTATGTTTTAGTTAGTGATGGAGGAGGGACTTGGTAAGGTTCACTTCCTCTCACTCCTTTTCAGACAGATTGTATGTAAGACTAAACTCTAGTCTGTCTTCTGTTTATGGTTTTATCCTTTTTTAAATGTATTTAAAATGCAACAATCAAAAATGATTTTTTTAATATTCTTTTAAACTTGCTGATGGTTTTACTTTTCTGTGTTGTTGTTATCTAACAAACTTTTCCATAATTTAACCCCAGAGACTGACACACACACACACACACACACACACACACACACACACCTACACACACACACACACACACACACACACACACACACACACACACACACACACACACACACACACACACACACACACACACACATACACACACTTACTTTTCAATGTTGTTGTTTTTTAGTTCTTTTCTTGTTTAGGTGTGTGAAATTTGCAGTTTAATTGGAGCCACGCTGTGGGTTATTTAGGTCGTATATCTTACATTTGATGCTCTCTTTAGATGACTTTACCTTGAGGTCCATGTTTGTCTCATCACAATCCGCCCATGGGAAAGATGACGGGCTTAAAGAATATAATCTCCAAACAAGCAAACTCAGGTCCAGATTCTGCTTCACTCTGCTGTTCTCACAAAAACATTTAGTCATCATTTTCTTCTCTCTTTAAAGCAAATCAGCTCCTGAGGAGGATCCACTGAAGGCAGAGGTGTTGGAGAATAATGGGCAGAACGGCAGTGAGAAAACATCCAGAGCGAGCAGAGGTGAACAGATTACTGCCTCATCCCTTTAAATCCATTCGGCCGAGTTCTCGCTCGCTTCTTTGAAGTTTTCCTCCTGCATTAAAGAAATGAATCCACTCATATCAGGCCTTACCTGAACAGTGCTGACAGAAGGAGAACTCAAGCCCTGCCGAGTATTTTAACACTAACGTCTAACCTGTGGTCGTACATACGGTTTAACACTAACGTCTAACCTGTGGTCGTACATACGGTTTAACACTAACGTCTAACCTGCGGTCATTCATACGATTTAATACTAACGTCTAACCTGTGGTCGTACATACGGTTTAACACTAACGTCTAACCTGCGGTCAACATACGGTTTAACACTAACGTCTAACCTGCGGTCATTCATACGATTTAATACTAACGTCTAACCTGTGGTCATTCATACGATTTAATACTAACGTCTAACCTGTGGTCGTACATACGTTTTAATACTAACGTCTAACCTGTGGTCATTCATACGATTTAATACTAACGTCTAACCTGTGGTCGTACATACAATTTAACACTAACGTCTAACCTGTGGTCGTACATACAATTTAACACTAACGTCTAACCTGCGGTCATTCATACGATTTAATACTAACGTCTAACCTGTGGTCGTACATACAATTTAACACTAACGTCTAACCTGTGGTCGTACATACAATTTAACACTAACGTCTAACCTGCGGTCATTCATACGATTTAATACTAACGTCTAACCTGCGGTCGTACATACGTTTTAATACTAATGTCTAACCTGCGGTCGTACATACAATTGAACACTAACATCTAACCTGTGGTCATATATACGGTTTAATACTAACGTCTAACCTGTGATCATACATAAGATTTAATACTAACGTCTAACCTGCGGTCGTACATACAATTTAACAATAACGTCTAACCTGTGGTCGTACATACGATTTAACACTAACGTGTAACCTGCGGTCATACATACGATTTAATACTAATGTCTGACCTGCGGTCACATGTCTGTGAAGCAGACATAAATGACATTGAGCACTTTATTTCACAGAATAAAGTTAATGAAGTCAAGTGATTCAATCAATCAATCTTTGTTTATATAGAGCCACTTCATAACAAGTGTTATCTTATAACAAACTTTACAGCAGAGACAAACTCTTCATTTTACAGATACACATAAATGTATATATACATAAATACATACACTGTACTGCCAAAAGAATTCACTCACTCATCCAAAATAATCAGAATCAGGTGTTCCAGTCTCTTCCATGTCCACAGGTGTATAAAATCATCACCTAGGCATGCAACTCAGCCACCAAGTGGTAGGCCACGTAAACTGACGGAGCGGGGTCAGCGGATGCTGAGGCGCATAGTGAGAAGAGGTCGCCAACTTTCTGCAGAGTCAATCTCTACAGACCTCCAAACTTCATGTGGCCTTCAGATTAGCTCAAGAACAGTGCAGAGAGCTTCATGGATGGGTTTCCATGGCCGAGCAGCTGCATCCAAGCCTCACATCACCAAGTGCAATGCAAAGTGTGGATGCAGTGGTGTAAAGCACGCCGCCACTGGACTCTAGAGCAGTGGAGACGCGCTCTCTGGAGTGACCAATCACGCTTCTCCATCTGACAATCTGATGGACCAGTCTGGGTTTGGAGGTTGCCAGGAGAACCATACTTGTGGGACTGCATTGTGCCAAGTGTAAAGTTTGGTGGAGGGGGGATTATGGTGTGGGGGTGTTTTTCAGGAGCTGGGCTTGGCCCTTAGTTCAGTCAAAGGAACTCTGAATGCTTCAGCACACCAAGACATTTTGGACAATTCCATGCTCCAACTTTGTGGGAACAGTTTGGAGCTGGCCCCTTCCTCTTCCAACATGACTGTGCACCAGAGCACAAAGCAGGTCCATAAAGACATGGATGACAGAGTCTGGCCTGCACAGAGTCCTGACCTCAACCCCATAGAACACCTTTGGGATGAATTAGAGCAGAGACTGAGAGCCAGGCCTTCTGGTCCAACATCAGTGTGTGACCTCACAAATGCTCTTCTGGAAGAATGGTCAAAAATTCCCATAAACACTCCTAAACCTTGTGGACAGCCTTCCCAGAAGAGTTGAAGCTGTTATAGCTGCAAAGGGTGGACCCACGTCAGATTGAACCCTATGGATCAGGAATGGGATGGCACTTAAGTTCATATGAGAGTCAAGACAGGTGAGTGAATACTTTTGGCAGTGTAGTGTATATGTGTATTTACATATATGTATATACACAGAGATGTTTCCATCCAGAAACAAAGGGACTACAAATTAGAATTCTTTGTTCTAATCACAGAGAGCTGTCTATAAAATAATTCATGTCTGTTTCTTCTGTAAAAATAAAGCACCTGATACAGTTACAAGGGGACATATAAGGCATGGACTGACATTTTTAATGACTACAGCATGGACAGTCGGTGTGCTGCTGTGTGATGCTCAGCTAGGACAAAGTGAGAGAGCTTGAAGGTGTTTCTCTTCTCGGGAGGCCAAGTGCAGAAACACCAGACTTTATCAGCTTTACATTATAACTAAATGGTGGTGGTGGACACAGGCCTGTAGTCTACACGTGTCCTTAGATGACTGCTCTGTGCTTTAGGAGGACATTTTACTTTAAGGTTAAAGCTCAGCAGCAGCTGATGGCTTTAACCTTAAATATGATATCCTCCATTATTGATCCACATGCCGTCCTATATCCATTTTACTGCCTGAACAGAGTCTCTGGGGCACCTTGAGGTGTCGCTGCCTCAAACTAAAGAAATCTAATCAGTGCAATGAACTCACCTGCTCATGCCCGTCCCCTCCACTCTGCAGACTCAATCTAATAATGCTGTTCCTCCTCCGCCCTGATTCACATGCAAAACAACAACCAGACGCTCTGTCTGGAGGCCGAACTCACAAAAACAAACTGGCAGACACGAGGCCCCGAATGCAGACAGACAGAAAAGTCACAGTTAGTGGATTAGCATTCCTCTCCCAGAGCGAAGACAAAGTCTAACAGAGCCTTTCTCAGGGACGTGCCCTTCAATCTTTCATCGAATATGCACAAAGCCAGGAGAGAGTAATTAAAACCTCCACGTCCAGGGACCTCGACAGAGAGAGAGGAGCTTCAAACATCTCTGTCCTCCTGTGGAGGCTGACGGAGAGAACGACGAATAAAAGAGCTTCAGAGCTGACCGAGTGGGAGGGCCTCCTTCACAAGACTCTGGAGACAAGACGCACGGAAATCAGGTGTTTAGACCTAAAACAAGGCCAGGTCTGATCCTGAACCAGCACTACATCAGCACTTAGACCAGCAGGACTTAGACCAGCAGCACTTAGACAGAAGGGTCAGTATGTATGAGGACAGTCTGAACATGGTGAAGAGAAGATCTGAAGAGTTTTTTATGCTCTGAGGAGCACCGCCATCATCTCACACAGAGCTCCAAAAGACTCTGAAGACATCAGGACAGACCAGCAGGACCTTCTGAACATCAGTCCTCACGCTGAATATGATCCCACAGAGTCCCTTTCTGTACTCAGGCACCACAGACAATGAAAATATCAACATGAACATCACTGACCTCTACAGCAGATCACCAGGACAGGCCAACATGGACTGACTCAGAAAGGATCATAGTTTTCAGAAGTTAGCTCAGGCCCCATCCACACGAAGACAAAACGCTTAACAGTTTCAAAAACGATCGTCATAAAGACGAAGGCGTCTCAGAAAATGAGTGCGTCTACATGAATGCACTCAATACTCATGAAAACGCTGTAAAACACATGCCAGACCTCTAGGGGCGCTGTAACGATATGATGGAAACAAGCGGAAACAGACAAAAAAACAGTGGGCATGTGCACTTGCATCAAAAGTTGTAAACAGAGATTGTGATAAAGTGATCATAAAGTGCTGTAATGTGTCCTCGATAATTGTTTGTTCAACTCGGTGGTGATTGAGAAGAAGGAGATTTTGCTGCAACAGGGATAGTAGGGTCACTAGCTTCATCAGCACATATGCTACACCGTACGCCGCTATTGTTGTTGTTGTTGCCGCGTGTGGCGCATGCGTGTCAATGAAGATATGAAACTATGACGTAAGCGTATCTGAAAAGTTGCAGAGAGCCAGTAATCACACTCTGGAACCTGGTTTCAAAAATGATCGTTTACAGACCCCCAAAACGCCATCTTCATATGGATGATACGCAGATTCAGCAAAAAACTTATGACCTTGGTTTCTCTTCGTGTGGATGAGGCCTCAGGCCGCAGAAGAAAGTCTCCTCTTTGAAGCTACTCTTTCGTTTTCTGCATCACTGATGGTTTCTTACTGGCAGGTGTTGAAGTGTTAGAAGCTACCAGCTATGTGGTGTCCAGTGGTGTGTCTGATGGTGTGTCTATGGACAACAGGAAGTGTTAAACTTCTCTTCCTCATGCACCAAGTTGGTTTCACTAATATTGTAAGGAATGTAAACATAGATAAATATGCTCATCTATATCACCATGAACAAGACATTTTGCCTCTTAGCATACTAGCTTCTGTCCCTTAATGAAGACGTGACTATGCTAAGGCAACACTGGCTGTGACGTAATGACGTAAGGCCAGCCCTGTCCTCTCGTGTGATCTGGCTCACTGTGAACATGAAGCGACCCAAGGGAAATATGCAAGTAGCATTTCTTTCAGCTGAATCAAATTAAAACAACCAGGCTGTAGGTGAAGAAACACATAAAGTAATTTCACACCAGGTCCTGAAGCAGGAGAGTCGAGCATGGGTCCAATTTCACCAACCAGCACACCATGGAACTGAAATTATACCTGCTGTCCTCAGTTTCCCTAACCTCAACCCAGTCGGACCACAAACACAAGACCACTGCCCTGACCCGCTCCCACATCGTAAAGAAAACAGGTGAACTCCAACAACTCTGACGAGGGTAATGCTGCACATCACTGCAAGTTTTAAGGACACAGGAGCAAAATATCTGATACTGCATCACCATTTCTCATCGTCTGTCAAACACAAAATTAAAAGGATCAAACCTTTTTGAGGCCAGTGACACACACACACACACACACACACCCACACCCCATGTCCTAATATATTATATATACAGATTATTTCTGCTTCAGTGGTTAAAAAAGAAAAAGACTGTGGTTTTGAGGTGATTCCAGAATCACATTCTGAAGCACAGGGCCTTGAACTGCAGACCAAGTTTGACCTGTTGGGACTGAAATCCTGGAAATCATTATTTTATATGAATCTAAATTATTAAATGAAAGAGTAGAAGCATCTGAGTAGTTGTTGTGTAGTTAGTTTTGTTTGCCTCCACACTGAAGTCGGAGTTTAGCAGCAATCTCAGTAACAAAAGCTCAATGCAGATCAAAATGTAACTCTAATCGGCCTCCTGGGGCTCACGCTGACGCTCAGATGCACATGAGTCGTATATTCTGCTGCCAAACGAGGCGTCGTCTCCCTCCTGAGCGGCCCCCTGCCCCTCCACCTGCATGGCCCCAGGTGAGCCGTCTGATAGCCCGAGGCCTCCGACCAACAACTGAGACCGAGCGTGTGCTCGGAGTACTTAACATGCAAACAGAAGCACTTTGAACTGGTGGAATAAACTTCAAAAACAAAACTTCAAATATGTCTGACTCAAAGCAAACCTTACTGAGAATACATTAATATTTTCATCTGTTTTGTTGCTCTGAGCCGAGCTCTCAGCCAGCATCCAAATGTAAGACCAAAGAGGAACTTTGTTTGGGTTATTAACTCTTCTTATGCTTGAACAATGAAAATCCAGCATATGTAGACACACTGAAACACTGCAGCACACTTTATGATGCTTGTGGCTTCATGAAGTCACAACAAGCAGGTTCTGGTTTGAGGCCCGGTAAACCTAAAGACTGAGGTGGGCTTTACATGAGGACGAATTTGTAAAATAATCTATCGATCTGGTGATATTGACACACGGAGACGAGTATTTGTCCATGACTCCACATCTTTTTTGAAAACAGGTCTGCAGGTGGATATCTGTGTATTCGTCTTCATGCCGTAGTTGGTTTAAACAGATAAGTCCGAGAAAGACGGTGACCTCATAGCACCCCTCCTCCTCCCCGCCCCCCAACCCACGCTGTCACACACAACAACAACAACAACAACAACAACAACAACAACAACAACAACAACAATGGCAGCAGCCGGGCTGATTCTGATCTTGTTCCAGCAGCTACAAATATTGCTACGACTTTTATACCAACATTTGCTCACAGAACACCAACAACACCAGCTACAGCAACAACAGCAACAAGTGCTCATGCAGAGACGCAGCATGTTACACGTGCATGAGCACTTGTTGATGTGGAATCACCTCAGAGCAGAACCAGGTGGGCAACTCGACAGGATTTTGTGTTGTCATGTAAATGCACAAGCCTATGTACAATAGGATGTGTAAACAGCGATACATGTTTTGATGCCGACGCCATGACAACACGGGGCCGTCCTCGTGTGAGGAGGGCCTTAAAGCAGTCATGAAGCTGTGAAGGAAATAAAGACGGATTATTGTTCTGTCAGGTCAGTTTGGGAGCACATGCTGGGTCAGCATTAATCATTCCTGACCTCTGACCTGCACCAGCAATAACGCCAACCCTCCTACAGTCACAGATTTGTTGTGATGAACTTTTAACTCTACGTTAGAGACCCAGGAGGTAAGCGATGCCAATCCCTGTCAGCTGCAGTGCCACAGGAGGCCAGCTCGACATCCCAAGCTACTAAAATGATAAATGGACTTGACCAGTTATATGGTGCTTTCCTAGTCCTCGGGGTTAAGTGTCATGCCCAAGGACAAATCTGACTCCTGACCAAACCCAACCGACCAACTTTCAAGAATATTTCAATGGTGGCTTGGACCAGCCATCCTCTGGTCCCCAGCAAAGGTCCTTCTGGACTGAGCTCCACTGTCTTTGTATTTATGCAATGTGCCACAAACAGGGAGACATGGAAAAACCACACCAAAAACCAGGGCCTCCTCTCCTACCGCTCATGATTTAATGTGAGCAAACCTGACTTTAGAACAAGCTAAAATGGCAGACAACATATTTGAGGCTAAATGTGGCTAAAAGTTAGCTTCCTATGAGATCACTGGCAGTTTGGATTTCCGTCCAGCTCTTCTGTTTATCAGTCCTTATATAGATGCTCATGTTTTTCCACAAGTGAACATGTTGGACCTCCATTTCTGACATTCCTCGAGCCTTATGCCTCACATTTACTCTCGTTTCCATGCCTATGTTTGCTTCCTGCTTCAGAGAACTTGCTCCCTGATAAGTTTTGTTTTCGTCAGCTTGGCTGTTCTTGGTGATTGAACATGTTTAGTATTTGTAATTTCAACTCCAAGTGCCCTGATCCTCCTCTGATGGGATCACATGACTCATAATAATATATAGTAGTATGTACCCTGCTTAACGTGACGTGGATGCTGGTATCAAGGAGTCTGAAGGCAGTATTTACCTTTGAACTGAGGTAAAACATAAAGGTAGGAAGTCATACTAAGTAAAGAGTATGAGTAACATAACATTTAATTTACCTGTTTGTTTACCTGTTGTTGATGCTTTGTTGTGTTTTTGTTTTTGTGCTGGAGTGTGCTGCTCGTGTACCTTTTACATTGCCCCCTTGGGGATAAATAATGTTGTTGAATTGATCATTATTGTAATATTGAACTATAGAGCTGCATATTCTGCTTTTCTCATGTGTAGGCCTGGTTTATAGGCATGCTACAATCCTATGTCTCTGTGAAATGTTGTTTAAAAATGAGACATCCAAAGCAGTGTTGAGTTTTTCTAAGGGAGTAAATGTGGGACCTTTAGTCTGTCATCCATGTAGCTGGATTACAGTCTGTCTATGAAGGTAATAATGACCTTCAGCAGCTCTATGATCATATTCTATGATACTGAGGATGATGATGATCATGATGCCGAGTATAAAAAGTGTTTCATGTGGTCATGTCCATCCCCCTCTCTCTGCTCTGGTGGAGTTTCACTCTTACTTTCTCTGAGGTAGATCCAAACAGACAGGCAGAGAGGAGGGTGAAGGGTAAGTGAACACCCCAGGACCTTAAAATACTCTCTCTCTGGTTACCATACCTCTTCCCGTCTTCATGCTGAGCAGCTGCGGTGTTGGACCACTAAGTCGATCAGGCTGTCAGTCAGCCTGTCAGGTTTTCAGCAGCTCTGCTAATGAGCAGGTGAGTTTACACGAGCCAACGTGGACCAGGCTGACACCACAAGACTCTGTCCAGACTGTAGGACACTGAAGTCAAAGAAACAGACACCTAAAGACAGTCAGGAACAGACTACACTTACGTTTTTGTTTCTTTAACATCACTGTTAAAGCTAGACTGGACTGAGACGACAGTCAGCCTCAGGCCTCTGAGTGTTCAAACTCACATTAGACTGAAAGGAAACTTTTATTGGACTTGTGTTTGTGGCAGCAGGTTACATGTTAGCATTCCACTTCAATGTAAATTAAAGTTTTATATGTTAGTGACGAAACACCGAGTCAAGAAAACAGCCATGGTGAAACTGTCTGAGGACAAAGTGTCAGCTGTCTATGATTAAATACTCTCTATAGGTATGAAGGGGGGAAACTGGAAACTCCACTTAGATCTGCTGCAAACATTCGACCTTATTGGTCCTGCTAACAGGTCTCATGTGTCCTTTCTATTATCACATCTTTCTTATCGGCTCAAACCAGCATCGAAAAGTGCTCCAGACTTCACGGTGTGTCCAGTTGGGACACATGTTGACTTTTAGTTTTGAAATCAGGACAGAATGATGTTAAGAAAGATTTGTCTTTCCCTTTTTGCAGAATCCATTTTTTAATTGGATAAATGTTGTTTTACCTGCACTTCTACTTATTTATTAAGACAGTTCTACATCTGCAGCTCTGTGTTTATAACTTTGATGTCACCATTTACTACACTGTTTGCTGCATTTAAGACAACTTCTGAATAATAAAAATGTTTTAACACCCTCAAAGTGGAGGTTGCAAATTAATACAAAACAATTTAATTTGACATAACATCATGGTTTTCTACATAAGCTTAATTAAAGTGATCGTAAAGTCTAACATTGTTTCCCTCTAGTGGAAAAATGTATAAAAAATAATAAATTATCAGTGAATTAAGAACAAAAATATGGCTGTTCAAGGCCTGCTCAGAAAAACACACATCATAGAGAAGGTGATGTTTTTTTATGAGATGGTAAGAAGTTGATTCTACTAAAGACAATTCAGCATCTGAGGTGTAAGTTTAAAATTAAATCTGAACGTATTAAAATATAACTTAATTACTTTAAAATTAAAACAGGTATTATAAAATGAGAGAGAAGTGTCAGAAATCTGGAGGTCCAAACCTGATAAGAATATATTTGTTTTACTTTGATATATTTTGGGCTGTTTGTTTCTTCTTAGAGATCTTGCCCTATTCATCTCATTTTTTTAAGGTAACATTTTTTGTAGCCCTGATGTTCATTTATGAGGATAATTCACATAGTTCCCAGAACAAGCAATAAAGATATGATAGCACGCTCTTCGATGGATCCTGTAACGACACACTTCTCATTAGCATGTAGGACTTATCCTGTTTGTTTAATCAAACTTTTATTAATTAAATAAACTCCTCCCTTTTCATGAAGTTAATCTGAGGGGCTGGATCTGTGCTCCATCATCTCTCCATGAGCAGAGGGTGGAGGCTCCTGAGGAAAAGGTTTTCAAAGTGATCTTACAGCCATTAGCTGAGGGAGCAGCATGTGAGCCTAATGGTCGATGTATCAGAGATAGAGTGGCTCTCTGATTTATCTCCACCACACACCGAAGTCTTCATCAGCAAGACCCTCAAATCCACCAGCCAGCAAGACCACGGCCAAGTGGCTCTAAACACCACTGTGCAGAATAAGAGCCAACATGCAGCTAACAAACACACACATACATGCACAAACACACACAGCCAGCCGACGGGAACAGCTAACAAACACACACATGCATGCACAAACACACACAGCCAGCCGCACAAACACACACAGCCAGCCGACGGGGACAGCACTGTCATTATCGACCATCTGCAGGCCGGAGTGTCCGACGCCTGCAGGGAGAGGCAGCAAAGAGGAGTGAGGACGCTCATCCTTATGAGTGCACATGTAGAGGGGAGTTAACACACAATGAGAAAATTAACACACAGGAAACACACAATGAGAAAACTAACACACTGCAAACACACAGTGATGTGGCTTTGAGCCTGGGAGAGAGCACACACAGGGTTTGCTTTGTGATGAAGAAGTGAACCACCAGCGTGTTAGACGAGAAGAGAGAAGTTATTACAGAGCGCTGAAGAGAAAAACCAGCAGACTGAGAAAAAGTGACATCCTCCTACATGGAACATCAGCACTGAACCAAATGAAACTGTTAATACACCTGTTACACATCTTTAACATCCCTTAAAATAAGTTTAATCACAAACAGATCAGCACTTTCTGATTGGACTGTCATAACATTTAACATGTCCAACAGTGTAAAGAAACAGGAAGGTCTTCTAATTTTATTTATATGTTTGACATGTAACATGTTTATTGTTGCATTTGCAGCATGAAGTTCTGCAGCGTGGAGCCAGGACGACAGAGTTTTGTAGGCCAAACGCTCTACAGAGCGACTACAGACCAGCCTGTCCTGAGAGGTGCAGAGTGCCATGGTGTGGCTCCTGGCTCTGTAAAAGAGGCTTTGGAGTTATGTAAAAATGAAGTGTCGGGGTGCTGGTTTGGTGGAGTGGTTAGCACCCATGCACGTCCCATATACAGACTTCTGCCGGTCCAGCTTTGAATCCCGCCTGTGACCAGTCTGCAGAGTGTCTTCCCCTGCTCTCTCATTCCCTTTCACAAGCCTATCCACTGTCTCTCTACTATCAATAAAGGCACAAAATGCCCCAAAATATACATAAAAAATCAAGTGTCATTAAGATCATGCAGTTTATTAGTGTTTGTGCTCGCTCCTGAAATCTCAGATCTAACAGCCGTCTCACTGAGTGGAGTCACCTGGAGGCTTTCATAGACCCAGACCATCATGTCATAGATCAACACTTTAAAGGGATCACTGTCTTTATTATGTCTCACTATCAAGTCCATGACAAGTCGATATGCAAAACATGAAGTCAACAGTTTTGCTTAGTTTTGTACAAATATCTTTTGAAAATTACATAAAGTGCTAATCTTAGTCAAAAATTAGATAACGTAGCATAACCCAGTATAAAAACGTCTCAACAAGCACAGGGTTGTTTAGAGTTGATGAAGAGTTTTTCTGATGACTGTAGGCAGAGGCAGGCTAACACTACCCACTGACTTCCAATGTTTGAGCTAAGCTAATTAGCGGTGGGCGAGCTTTGCCTGTTTCTTCCTTGTTAATGCACGAACAGTTGTAAGTGGGAGTCCCTTTAAGCAGCATGTTTATCAGGGAAGACTCAGAGGAAAGGGTCACCTTTAACAGCTTTTCTCCCTCTTAATGCAGAATTCATCCATTAAATGAGAAGTACGGCTGACTGTTAGGTAAATATAATCTAAAAAAGGAAGTCTTAAGTCCTACATTAAGGTTTTATGTATCTGTAAGAAAAAAAACAAACTGCTGATTAGATGAATAAAAGGAAAAAATGTGGAGTATATTTTTATGATGTAAGACCATTCAAGGTTTATTTATTGAGACTGTAAGGATCATATTAATAACTAGAAAGCACTCAGAGAGCGCAGACCTCCGCCAGTACCACAGTCCTCAGCCATATTGTCATTTTGACCATAAATATTAGTCCTACCTTTATTTCATCTAAATATTTAGATTCCTTGACCATGAAAACATACCATTAGCAACTGGATTCATAATGATATCTATTTTAGTTCAGCAGTTATTCACAGAAATCACATTTTTCATCATGGCGGCCAGACGTTGATCCGGATCAACACCGAAATCGAATCAGTTCTTCCTTTTCCCATGCTGAACATTTCCTGAAAATTTCATCAAAATCCATCCATAACATTTTGAGTTATTTTGTTCACAGACGGATGGATGGACGGACAAACTCTCCCGAAAACATAACCTCCTTGGCAGAGGTAATAATAACAATAATAATATGATAATAACACAGTAGTAGTAGTAGAAAGATTTTACTATTATCTTTTTTGTCTCCCATGCTAAGGTTATTTATGCTAGACGGATCTGTTTCCTGTTCTTGTTTTTATGCTTTTTATGATGTTTTTGTAGTGCAATGCTACGGCCACATCAGACGTGAATTGGCGTATTTAAATGTGCGTAGTGCCTGTAAACGCATGCTTGGCGAAGGCTAGTTTTTTTTTTTTTTTTTTTGTGACATCGAACGCCGAAAGGACGCTGGACCATTTTGACAAGCCGAGGGGCGACGGCAGGCAGAGTAGAGAGCCGGAGCCAGTCGGACTCAGTGATGACCCGTGCAGGCAAATCCAGCTGAAAACGAATATTTACAGAACTTACCTTCAAAACCTGTCTCCTCAGAGACTTTCACCCAAGCCTGCTCCTTTTTGTTCCGGTCTCCGTAGAGTACACACATCCAATCGTATAACTCCGGATGATGGCAAACAGCGCAGATCAACCTCTCCTCCATCTTTCAGAGGGGTTTGAGCAGGAGTAGGTGGCTGGAGCGTCACACGCCATCAAATCAATGACGTCAGGGGAAATGTCATCCCTGATTGGCTGCCACGCCACAGCGTCACGTGAATTTGCGTCGAAAGTTCAATATTTTCACCTCGAACGTAGAGGCGTTTGACGCCCCAAATGCACCGGACGCTCCATACACGCCATTCCAAACACGTCCAACGCGCTGTCCGGGGTGATCTGCGTCCAACCGCGTCTTTGCATTGACATCATATGTAATCCCAACGTGCGTCTTTGCAAATTTGAGTGTGGTGTGGCTGTAGCATTAGTCAAAGCACTCAAAAGTGCTATAGGAATGAAGCCGTTATTGTTGTTATGACTTTAATTTATAGCAAACTTTTAAAAACAGAGAACCGTTCCCAAAAATACAAAAGCCAATTCATGCAGAGATCAGGGCTGCACCGAATGAACATTTCTATTTTTGATGATAACTGAATTCATTAACTGACCAGTCAGATGCTTTTCCATACTCAAACTGTGTAGCTTAGGTTTTAATAAATCCATAATTGTCATATTCTAAATATAAGTAATGATAATTTAACAATGATTACTGCCATGAATGTGTGAATGCTAACTCCTTGTTTTGCTGTTAAGTGTCAGAAATGGAGGAACAGAAAGAAACTGAAATGCATTTATTATAATGTTTTAAAGGGAAGGAATAAAAACAAAAAAGAAAAATCACTGCAAAGCTTGAACTTTGAATTTTATGAGACACTGTTTATGGTTTGTAAAGAAGGATGCCCTCTCCTTTAAGCGTGTCTTTAATGCAGACACAATTTCATAATGAAGAGCTGCAGAGCAAACATAAAGATGATTTTAACACAAGTTTACTAAACTGCAGAGTGAGAACAGAGTGGAGACAGCTCCTGTGCCTCCAACTCCACGGGGCTAAAGACCCCTTCACTGTCAGAGGAGATGAAGAAATACTCCAGGAACAAAACCTTCATATTGTCTCATAATCATGGACCATCCCTGCTGTCCTGTGGGCCGAGCCAGAGCAGTGGGTCCATATGACAACAGGCGGGTCCATATGACAACAGACGGGTCCATATGACAACAGGTGGGTCCATATGACAACAGGTGGGTCCATATGACAACAGGTGGGTCCATATGAAAACAGGTGGGTCCATATGACCACAGGCGGGTCCATATGACAACAGGTGGGTCCATATGACAACAGGCGGGTCCATATGACAACAGGTGGGTCCATATGACAACAGGTGGGTCCACGTTTATCTGCTTTAGTCCCACTGTGAGGAGAACAAGCTGCTGATGTGAGGGTCACACCGATAAAGGGAGTTTGTTAGTTTCAGAGTCAGAGCTGAACTCTTCTCGTCTGTCTGCTCTCACAGACGAAGACAAACGGGTCAGGCACTGTTTGTCCAAAATAAACGGACTGACAGCTCCAGGCTCAAACATAAACACCAGCTGACACGCACTGACAGCCCAGAATAAAATCAAGTCAGATCTAAATGTACCAGTGTTTGCTCCAAACTTTCCTCTGACAGCACGGGGCTGTTTTTAACAATCTCTATTCTTCAGACGAGCTCTCCAATCAAACACGTCAGGAAGGTAAATGGATTTCATTTTGTTAGTCTGTCAGTCCAAAGGTGAAACATTCAGAGTCTGTCTTTATTCTGCCTCCTGAATGAAGCCCAGCTCTGAGTCTGAGTCAGGCGGCATGTGCCCTCTAGTGCACCGAGAGGATCCTGCTCCTGGTTCAGTCTGATCCCCTTAACCTCTTCATACTAAGACACAAGAGTGGTGTGGTCTAACTCTAAAGGCATGAATTCCCCTTTACCTCTTCATACTCAGACACAAGACGGTCTATGGTGGTGTGGTCTAACTCTAAAGGCATGAATTCCCCTTTACCTCTTCATACTCAGACACAAAACGGTCTATGGTGGTGTGGTGTAACTCTAAAGGGATGAAGCATAAAGCTTACATTCACATTAAGGGCCCTTATTTTGTGGCGCAGCGCAGAGTGTGCAGAGCCAGCGCACCCCGCGCAGTGTTAATTTCGTCTGGCGCACCACCATGCGCTGCCAATTTGCCAATTTGGTAGACCGAGATGGGTGTGACGGCGCACCAGGGGGAGGTGCCGACAGATTCATGTTGGCGCAGTGACAATTTCGTGCCAAAAACAGTGCGCTGAATGCTCGCCAGCTCCAACCTGGTCTATTCTTGGCTCAGGCGAAGCGCAACCTCTGCAGCTGTAATTTGGTGACAGGCGCACATGTGTGCACACGTCAACAAACCCTCAGAGGCAGGTTTCCAAAGTGTCAGGCACATTTTAATGCAATAAACAATCACAGCAATCACTATTTAATGTAACCATCTGAACCAGCAGATACATTTGTATCTATATTAACCTTCCCGTCACATCTGATGTCGGATTAAAGCCGTTTGTCATCATGGAAACTTAACCTGACGGAAGCTGGAAGTTTGATGCACATCTTACAAGTCAACAATAAACAGCCTTAACATCTGATACTGAGTATATATCTGGCTTCTCTCATTTCATTAAATTCAAAGAAAAGAGGGAGAAAAAAGATGAAGAAAAAAAGAGAAAATAAATGTATGTCACTCAGGATTTACCTGTGATTTCCCATATTCCTCTATTTTCGACTTTATTTTTAATGTGATCTAAAAAGATGGAGTGCATTATTGTAAGGAGGATGAGGCAGAGACACCAGGAGAATATAATCACTAAAGGCTCTGCTATTTGGCGATGACAAACCAGGAGTGCAGGTGGATCATAATCATTCTAAATGGATAAGCCAGCTGCTGTGAAACTGTCTCTTAATTTTTTACTCCTATTAATGACAAAGGAACAGATTACATCTGTCCCGGGAGCTGGCCCACACGGTGACGCGCTTCGTGGCCTCTGATGCGCCCCGATGGCCAGTTCGTTCTGCCAGTTGCTGAAGTGACAGCGGCTCTGACCGTCTCTTCTATACCAGGTCTTTCCGGCACACTGTTTCCGCGGTGGCAGGGATCATTTAGACCAATCAGATGCTGCGCCTTGGCCGCAGCGCATTTAAAGGCAAGGAGAGGCGCTCATTTGATTGGTGAAGACAACACTCGGCTGTGTTAAACCCACTCACGCCTTTTCTCCTCCCTCTCTGACACATGCGCGGAGGGGCAGGGACGGAGGCGTGGATGCGCCCCTGGAGTGCGTCTCTCTTGGCACTGCAGGAAACTTGCAAAGTGCGCTGGTCACACCCTGTCCGCGAGGCGAAGGCCGGCGCAGGGCAGGTGCACCTGCGACTGCACCTGGTCTACGAAATTAGAGCCCTTGGACTCATTTCAGATTCTCTCGTTGTGTTGTGCAGGATCCAGAGTCCATGTTTGAGTCAGTGATAAGAGCCTGTTGGGTTACTTCACCTGACAGCACAGGTACAGCGGGGGGCTATGGGGAGGGCCTGGGGTGATTTGGGAAAGTTTGGGTTTGTATTTCATATCTTTAAGGTCTAGGTGCTTAGTGACAGGATCTGAGGTCAGGGTGACCTTGGTCTGTTTTTCCCCTTGACACATCTTCAGTCTGCACCTCTGTAGGTAAAGGGTAGGGATGTACAGCATTACCGGAGCTTTATTAGAGTTAATAACTGTCCAAAAAGCTGCATATCAGCAGATGTCACATTTGTTGTTGTGGCTTCACATGTTGGTTTTATACGTGTGTCTGGGATGTTGGTTGTAATATTGGAAGAACGTTCAAATCCATAATGGAGTTGGTAACCATCATGCTAATGCAGTTGTCCAATTTTCCCCTCCCAGCCAAATGTCAGCCTAGTTCCAGCCATTAAAAGTCTAAATTCACATTTTCTGTTTTTTTTTTTTGGTGTATAATATCTCTACATAGTGCCATTTTCCATGCTAATTTAAATTTGTATTAATATACTTAGTAAAACACAAGTCATGTTGTTTACATGTTCCTCACATCACAAGGAAACTTCAGAAATGTAAGCTGCTCCGTCTGTAGTTCCATCTTTACAAATCAAATATTATATAATCAAACACTTTTTTTGGCTCACGTCTGTTTCTAACAACTAGACTGTCACCATAAGAGGAACAGGTTAGTTTGTGAAACTACAGGCTTTGATTTCTTAAATAAAAATAGCAGCATCAATGATATTGGCAATAATGAGCTCATAACTATCAGCATAATGGACACGGGCAATAATCCAATATTGTGCATGCCTACTAAAGAGTAAACATTTAATATTTTCAGTTATGCTGATATTTCCAGACTTATTTCTGATACCAATAAGTATTTTTGTCAACAGCACAAAAACATTTAAATATTTAATAAATCACACTTTTGATTTGAAAAGTTTATAGTCAGTAATAATGATATAAACAGTCCTGGTACATTTAAATTCTACCAAAAATCCTCAGATATTTGATATACTGTATTCACAGCCTGTTTGTACGTACAGAATATTGTCTTTTACCATCGACAAAGATTCCAGCGTCTCCTGTTATAGTTAATATTCCCACAGTAATGAATAACGACTGAAGAGGTAAACGTCAGCAGAAATTGGTGGTAAAATGGGAAACTGTTTGGTTACTCATAAAATTACGACAGTATCTCTTTGACTACATCCATTAACCCTTTCATGCATGGTGTTCACTACAGTAGACAGATATTTGGAATGAACTATATGCCCTTTAGGTTGCTGTACCATGTCCAACTACCAGGTGGAAAATTCCAAAACCTGTGTCTCAAATTAAAAAAAAAAATCTCATCTTTGCATATTTTTTTTGCCATATTGAGATTTTGCATCATAAATACAAAATAATTAACAAAGGGCAAACTGGGTATCATGCCTGTATTCAGATTTCACACGATTCATTTGTATTTTTTTTTTACATTCTGGTGTAAGTCAAGGGTAAATATTGATTACAGCAAACATATATACTGTATATATATATATATATACATATATATATATATATATATATATATATATATATATATATATATATATATATGTATGTATATATATATACACATAACTCCCACTAAAAAATAATCATTATTAAAATTAAAATTAAAATTATCATTTAACTTGAAAGTAAAAACGAATATTTAAAAAAATATGTCTAGATTTAATAATTCATGCATTAAAGGGTTTTACCTTTACATTAAACATGTGCATGTGTTAATAAGTGTTTATTTGAACCTTATACATTAATAAAATATAATAACCTGTTAAATCTTCACTCTCCAGTAGAGGGTCTGGATACAGAGTCTGGTCTAATGTGTTCCCTTGGATCTGATTTTAAGTCAAAGAGGACATTTGTTCAGAGTCCAGAAAAACTCACTTGGTGTTTCTGGTGTTGTTTTTCTAGGATTGGTTCAGAAAGCATTTGGACATCCCATAACCATGGTGCCTGTAGCCTTGGTCGCCGTCACCCCTGCAGAATAAAACTGAGCCTCTAATAGACTGAAATGTTTATTTTAATGAATAAAACAACGAGCATGGCGTTGGATGGCTGCTGTGAACTCAAACAAAGAGCAGCAGCTACAGGAGCACCATCGTGACCCATTGATCAGTAACTGGAGGAGTCTGTACAGAAAGCAAAGGGGCAGAGCCACACCCAGTGCATTATGGGAGCTTCAACACAGCGTGGGGGTGTTCGTCAGGGGAGTGCTGCTGAACTCCCGTAACCTCAATTATTCAGCATTAGGCCCCATCATTGATTTCCTGTTGGATCGACTTACTGAGTCCCGAGTGCTGGGACAGTGACACGCTTAGCCTTCCCTGGGAGGGGTCTTTACGACGGGACGGGCGGACGGATGGAGTCTGTTAGATGGAGAGAGAAGAGATACAGATCCATGGGAGAGGGGGCTGTAATTAAAGATAGGCCTTATCATGGTGGAGATGGATGGAGATGTCACAGCCCCGTGGACCAGTTAGCTGCTGGGGGGGGGGGTTCCCAGGGCTGAGGACCAATATTTATGTTAGAAAGGAAAACTGTGGCTGTCAGATAGGCAGGAGGAGACTAATTGACTGAGGGTATGGGGTATTATTATGACATCAGCTGTGAAAACAAGAGGAAAGGAGAAAACATGGAACTGTGTCACTCTGGAGTAGGGCTGGGAAATCTGGATCTGTTTCCTGAATGCTGATAAATGCTATGTTATGTATCTAATTTATGTCTCTGTCAGTGTTTAGATAAACAAACGGCTGTCTTATTACTATAATTATAAACTTTAAAATGTTTTTTGGTGAAATTGAAATAATTTGGAAACCTATTAACATCCATCCATTCAAGCAGAAGTCCATCATGCCATTATGATCCTCTCTGATGTTGTAGGATTGTTTCATGGAAATATAACTTTATTATGAGCATCATATTGTGATCGGTGTCCTGTGTGTGGTTTCTGTGAGTTCAGCAGCACATTAAAGGGAAATCAAGCATTCATATGTCAAATGAACCAAACACAAAAAACTATCAAAATAATAAAATATCAGCCAGCAGGCACTCTGACCTAAAGACAACGAGAGTTCTATCAATAAGCTAATCAGAACATACCTATGTCTAATCGAGGTATAATAAATCCTTATTTCCTTGTTGCAGTTGAATTCAACCCTTTCATGCATGGTGTTCACTTAAGTAGACAGATATTTGGAATAGATTTTATACCCTTTATGTTGCAGTACCATGTCCAACTACCAGTTGGTGAACTCCCAAACCCTTGTCTTAAAGCTATAGTGCGTAACTTTACATGTCCGTGAATGTCCGTTTCAGCCAAGCCACTACTAGAGGAGATGACACAATGCAGATTAAGCCGATCGGCTCCTCTAACATCTCGCGGGATTTTTCAATATATATAATTTTTGCTTTGCTTGTCGACTGGCGACGCCATGATGGTTGGGGGGAGGGGGGGGGGACACCTGGGCGTACGTCATATGGAAGCGCCGGCTTTATTGTTGTAAGAACGCAGAATTCCGCTAGAGGGCGACCGAAATTACGCACTATAGCTTTAAGTCTTATATAGATATTATCTTTGCCCTGTCTTTTTACCACGTAGAGATACTGCATCCAAATTCCATAACAGCCAACAAAGGGCAAATTTGTTATTTGGCATTTAGATTTCAAATAATTTTGCATTTTTATTTTAAATTTTGGTGTAATTCACAATTAAAGTTAGATTAAACAGAAATAACACATATGCTTCAGATTTTTTCTTTTAGTTACTCTTAATAAATGTTTGTAGGAGACATGTTTGTGGATCTTTATTAAGTTCCACTAGTTTACATGTTGATGCACGGATGTAAAACTACTTCAAAATATAACATTTAAAAAAATGACCATGAATTTGAAGTTGTTTGAATCAAAAAGAAGCATTGACAGGGTATCCCTTTGTGATTTAATAATTCATACATGAAAGGGATAACATCCAATAAACAGCTCAGTTTGCTCCATCACCAACCATACACCCCGTACGCCTTTAGACAATGTGACCTTCAAACAGGGCAAGATGACTAACTGTCCTAAAATGTTTAAATATTCTGAACATTTGTGCCATCAGAAAGAGCAGAATCTGAATTATTCTTCCAGTCATCTTTAAACTCAGAAACAGGCTCAGTCTTAGTTGCTTAGACGAGGGATCTCATTTACTTCCTTGAATATGTTTTGAGGGCCAGGTTGAAAATCTGATTAGAATATATTCATGTTTTGTACTTAATATTTTCCATTGTCCTCCAAACTGCACGTGTCTCAGTCTTTTACAGTCAGGTCTTGTTACTCAATCTGCTGACAGTCTCTTGGGGCAGTTTCTAGATCTTGACTTCTGTTTTAAGGGGCTGCCATATTTTCTACAAGTGGGTTTGTCATTAGTAAACTCACTATCCTTGTTTATGTTTTTTTAACAAATTAAGGAAATATTGTTGTCAGCATCTGACATTATCATTCTACTGTTCATTAGAGTCTATGGATTCTGTTTTCAAATATTCATGTCAGTCAAGATTTTATTTCCATTCTGATGACTGTCCCTTAAAACTAAAGAGCAGCAGACTTTTACATTTTAGACCTGACGTCGTGCAGCCCTCACCCTCCTTTGTCTAAATGTATAAATATGATGTTCACTAAAACACAAATGCTTCTTAGCTGAGATGATTAAATAACATCATGATTTTCTAATTATGTTAAATCATGAGTTTAACTGAGTTTAATCTTGTCTTCCTTAACCTCACTTTCATATTTCTTGGTATATCTTGAGGTTTAAACCCATAAACCGCTCTAGTCCAAGCCCGTCACGGTGCTATGGCTCTTTTGTATCATGGACTCGGCTCAGGCTCCAGGTGAGGCCGATGGCAGCAGAAGCCTGTCTGCAGCTTCTCCTTGGCCCGACCTTGAGGACTGTGTTGGTCCGTACAGTGAACTGATCCGAGCTGGTGTGGAGGCTGATGACTGTCGGGGGCAGACTGAGGCAGAGTTCATGCTAACTGGAGGAGTCTGAGGGAGGATGTGGGGGTCTGAGGTGTTGCAGAAGGTGTGAGGTGAGAGCTGAGGAAGCAACAGGAAGCTGGAGGAGTTTGGAAAAGACATGAGGAAAACTAACTCCTCAGTATTTATCAGAAATGTTCAGGTGCATGGGGTTTTAAAGGATAAAAAAGTATAAAGGTTAAAAACTCTAATCATGAATGGATGGCAGGGTAAAGGACATTTGGATCCATAACTGGAAGGATGGATGTGGGATGGATGGGTGATTGGGTTTGTAAACAGATAAACAGTTGATTGGATAGACAGGTGGGCAGAGAATGAATCTAAGAATAGATGGATGAATGGATGGATGAATAGATGGATGAACAGACGGCTGGGTCAACAGAAGATTAGACTGATGAATGAATAAATAAATGGAGGGATGTAATGTCAGTTGGTGGTTAGATGGATAGATGGATGCATGTGTGGAAGGATGATGGATAAATAAATGAATGGTTGGATGAGTAAATGGATTTGTGAGTGAATTGATAAACAGCTGGTTAGGTAAAAAAAAGATATGATTGATGAAGAAAAAGATGGAGGGATTGTATGGTCAGTTGATGGTTGGACTGATGGACAAATAAATGGACAGCTGATTTATTAAATGGACAGATGGATGGATGGATGGATGGATGGATGGATGGATGGATGGATGGATGGAAGGGTAACTTTGATTGATTGTTTTACAAATAGGTGCATGGATTAATAAAAAGAAATGCTGAATTATGAAATGAATTGTGAGACTCAATCCATGTCCAAGTCTGCACTGTTTATTAAAATTACCTGATGGATGGATGGATGGATGGATAATAAAACAGATGGATGAATAGATGTATGTGTATGGATGGATGAGTAAATAGATGGATGAATTTATGGATAGTTTAAGTAAACAGAAGATAAGGTTGATGAAGAAAAGGTGGAAGGATATTAGGTCAGCTGATGGATGGATGGATGGATGGATGGATGGATGGATGGATTGATGGGTGGATGGATGGATGGATGGATGGATGCATGGATGGATGGATAGATTATATCTCTTTAAATCAAAATGATTGAAGAAGTTGGCCTGGAATCTCCTGCAGGGTTTTCTTTAGCTGCAGGATGGATGGATGGATGGATGATGAATGGATGGATGGATGGATTGATGGGTGGATGGATGGATGGATGGATGGATGGATTGATGGGTGGATGGATGGATGGATGGATGGATGGATGGATAGATTTATTGTTCTGAGGGGCATTTAAGATTATATCTCTTTAAATCAAAATGATTGAAGAAGTTGGCCTGGAATCTCCTGCAGGGGTTTTCTTTAGCTGTAGACATTCTTCTCTCTAAATTAAACCAATTAATCTTGAATAATGACAGGAGTTTGTTGTTGATACAAACCAATAAGTTATTATTAGTGAATTATTATTTGAAGCTCATTGGTTTCCATGTTAGTGACCATTAGAATAAAACATCCACAGCAGCAGTTTGTCTTATTGCTCTGCAGACATGGTGGAGGTATAAACCCGCTGCACTGGCTGTTCTGTGGTTTATTTTTCCAGGTGTAATGAAAACACATGATGTGATCTGAATGACTGCAGCAGTGAGTTAGAGGTTTTAGTCTGGTTAACATGTTGGCAAAGCAGAGGTCAATGGGTTCACCTTACCAAGCTGCTTTAATTCAGATTTTTAATATATTTGGATGGTTGTGATGTGTTGGATGGCGTGTGGGGCTGCTTTAGAGGTGAGCAGGTTAAGGTCGGGCTCAGCAGTGTGTGGTTAGCTGTCACAGATCGAGCTCCACCTCCTGATCAGGGCTTAATTGGTGGTGTTGATGACAAGGCCAGAGCATGGGGCAGAGCACAGAGGCTGTTTACTGTTTGCTGATCACACAGACAGTATAAAATACCTGCCTACCTGTTTGCTGATCACACAGACAGTATAAAACACCTGTCTACCTGTGCCCATCCTTGTTTGTGGAGGTCTGACTGTGTCGTTGCTCCAGGCCTGTTCCTACCTGAGCTCATACCTGTCAAAGTCTCTCTGTTGAACTGTTCCCACAATCCTGCAGCAAAACTCTGCCATAGCTCAGAGGTGTCAGTCTGTGATTGTCAGTCCAGAGCAGCACAGATCAAAAACAGCATAATCACTACAAGTTTCCAAACTCAGCCAACAATCACAAGGTCGGTGCAGATGCTCACCTGTCAGGACTCGGCCCTGAGCTGCAGACTTATCAAACACTTCAGCCCGGGGGATGAACTCAGATCGACATCTGCACAAAACTTTGGCTGCATATGGAGGAAGAAAACATCCAAGTGTTGGTGCTCAGAGGGTTAGACAAACACCAGAGAGAGCCCGGGCCGTGGGATAAAGAGGGAGATAACCAGAGATGGATGAAGACCTGCTCTTCACTGGATGGCAGGAAACTCAAACATGAGGAGTGAATGTGAATCAGCAGCTGGATCATCGTGTCAGCTGCTGTCAGGGCGGAGAGACCGAGCTGTGAATCATCCCAGATCAGAAAAACAAGGACTGATGCTCTGAGCAAGAAAATCCCCTTTTACTTCTCTTTCCTTGAGCACGTTAGTTTCCTTCTGACTTCTTTAATTCTTAACCTAAGAAAAACTTTTATTTCTTCCTGTACGGCTGGATCCATTTACACAGTCAGAAAGTCTGAGATGCCACGTGGGTCAGAACATCTTCAGGCACCTCTGCATTTCAGTTGCAAGCTGATGAAGTAATTTCACATTTAAACATCCAAGTTCTGAGGTAAATGGGAGCACCGCCATTGGAGTAGCGTTTGTGTTAACCAGTCCCATCATTACAGGGACTCATGACATCCACAGAGGGTCCAAATATGTTCTAGTCAAGACTTAGTCAGGGGTAGTGGGACATTTACGTGGCTCTAGCTGTTCTGATTATGGTGCATCCTTATGGCTAAATGTGAAAAGGCTAATACCATGTAAGGCTCTAAAGCCTATAAGAATCAGTTTGGCTTTGAAATACACCATGGATAATGTAAGCTAATATGTTTATGTTATTATGAATATATTTCTAATGAATGTTAACAACAATGCATCCTTCAACTCACCTACTGCATCAGTATGTGTAAAAGGTGCAGTGTGTAGAATTTGGCATTTTAGCCAAATCTCAAATTCTAGAATGAACCAAACCATAGCCAAACGTCACATTGCTGAGCAACGGAGTCCTGTGAAGACCAAAAAGGATCCTGAACACGGCATCATTTACTAAAGTGACAAGGTTTGTAACCATTTTTTTATAGATTATAGGTCAGTTGTTAGCTGCAGATTGTAGGCTTTGTAAACTTGTAGTAACACAAACAAACATTAGCGCATTAAAGCTAATCAGATCAAACCTGATGCAGAGCCTGGTGAAATAAGGTGAAGAAGAGAGAGAGAGAACAATGTGGTGGAAAGCTGGGCCGGACAAATGAGAGTTTCGTAATATGATTAATGAAGTATTTATTTTCCACCGCTTATGGGCATTATTTACAAAACCAACACAATACGGGAGTTGTGTAGCAGCTCAGTGGTTTACAGTCTGTGTTGATCCAATAAACAATGCAATTTAAACATAATAAACACTGTTATAAAACATAATAAAACTGCATATTGCACCCTTACCTGTCCAGCAGAAAACAAGCAACTTCTGCGTCAGTCTTCAGACATAACTTTGTAAACAAGGCTCTCCTCCTTATTAAAGTAACACCAATGTTTATCCTTGTTTTCTGACGTTTTCTGTCACGATTCCGCTTCATTTCATCGTGCTTTCTTTTTTTCCAAAGAAGTTGATCAGATTTTTGACTCTGAAGTGATTTTGAATAAATGTGGTTTTCCATTCCCAAAGCTTTAACTGTAAAATACACACAGTTTAATCCCTAGTGCAGAGTAACAACTGTCTATACATCCACTGCTGCCCTCTCTCCTCTTCTTCACCTGCATTCCAGGTAGATTTCAGAACCGGCGGACAGATTCACGTTTTGTTCTTTTTGTCCCTAAAATCCACCCGTAGACAACATGGTGGATTGTAATGTCGGCCTACATGTAAGCAGCCCGTGGTAATGTCATTTTTTGAAGCTTTTTCTAACTAAATAAAAATAAAAGAAACGTTTAATGGGGAAGATTGTACTCCTATTTTGACGGACTTTACATACAAATAGAAACATTATAACCTATATTCACCGTTCATGATTGCCGAAATGCTGCCAAATTCTACACACTGCACCTTTAAATCAACAGTTTCATTTTATCAAGAGGGAAATTATTTTGTTTTATAACCATTCCTTAAACAAAAAAAAAGCCAAATTGACAGCAGCAAGTCACTTTTGTGAAATAAAGACTCTATGTTCTTGATGAAAAGCATCAGTATCATCATTAATGCAGTGTAAAAAGGTTGGTAAAGAAAACCAGAGCAGCAAAGGTGCACATCTGTTTGTTTATAGACTCACAGGAAGTTATCACTTTCACTGAGGGTCAAAATGGAGGTCCATTTAGGTGTCTTTAGAGTTTTACCATCAAGAAAATGTAATAAAAAATTACTCATTTAAAATGTGTTACTGCAGATCCACAAATACAAAAAAATGTAAAAATCCCTGCCATCCTGAGAAACTCTGGAAACTTTTGGAAAAGATATTTTTGATCTTAAGTCTCCTCAAGACTGACAAAAGAGAAAAAACGAGTTGTCCTCACTCCTCACTCTTTGCAGATGATCTCTCCATGAAGCCTTAAACATGCTCACGGAGGAACAATAAAACAAAGACAGGAGCTCGAGCAGAAACAAAGACATTCACACTCCAAGCCTCCTCCACTCAGTAAAGTGTTTCTGGCTGAAGCTCTGCACCTCGGCGTGCCAACAGACCGGCTTCCCTCTGCTCACACAGCTGTAAATCCCTCTGCTCTCCTCTAACACTCCTCTGGAAAGACCAGCGAACATCAGGAGCCAAAGTGTCGGCTCCTCCGGCAGGTGGACGGCTGACTGCCGTAGAAAATAGGTCTTGGCAGGCGGGCCAGGCTCCAGCGTCGTGAGGTGCAACAAAAGAGCCTGATCTCGTCTTCAGAGGATGTAAGCCGCAGATTTCAAGGAATAAAAACCGCCGATTTCTCAGCAGGCTTTCTGCTGACACTTATTCACAGAGACTCCTGACAGGTTCTAAGTAGGTGTTAAACAGGTCCACACTTAGCTAAAGTGACAGAGAACATCAGTATTTGGAGAGAAATCTGTGCAGTGACGTCGGTGAAGCTGTTACAGTCGGTGAAGACGGCAAAACTCCGGCTCAGTTTCCTTTTTGTATTTGAGCTCGGCTGATCCAAAAGTTTGTTTCCAACTGTCTTCTTTGACTTCAGCTCTCGTTTTGAAGGCATCAGAAGTAAAGCTGAGGATGGTGCAGTGAACCAAGACTTCTGCAGCAGTTTAAATACAAGCTAAGACTGTAAATTACACCCCCATCTCAAGGACATCCACCACCTCCATTATGCCAAACCCATTTCACAGCCGTCTGAAGAAGGTGTCACTCCTTTGACTTTGTATCTTAAAATGTCACGGTGGATCCAAGCTCCAGCTCGGAGTCTTTCCTTTGTGTTAATGGAACCGTCAGTTCAAGCAGAAGTGGTCAAACGTGAGCTTAGCATGAACCGAGTGGCCATGTTTCCACCTTACACTCATGTTTAATAGAAGACTTTATGAATTAATAGTGTGCCTTGGGAAAAAGGGGACTGTGACCGTCATGGGTGAGTAAAGAGGAGAAGCATAGCAAAGAGGATTTCTTTATTCAGCTTTATGTGGATGAAAGTATTACCATTTTGAAGAGGACAGACGATCAGCCATCCTTGAAGATCTGTTTCTTCTCCATCCACTGGTGCACAAAGGCTTCACAGTCTTTCATATTCAGGGTCTGAACGAAGCCCCCTCGCTCATCAAATAAGATAAAATAAATCTAAATTTGCTAAATCTGCGTCAGTACCAACAGGACGTTGTTCACATCATTTAAACTGCAGCCACTTCAGAAGTCACATGTCAATAATGATGGGCAGCAGCTAACCCAGACTGATGGAGCCAGGAGAAAACATCCGTTACTCTTTTGAAATAAAGAAACGCACCCTGCATGAATAACCCTAAAGCTCATGGTTCACCGTGGTCCGGCCTCTGACGGTGTGTTTTTGACATGGTGGCTGTGTTGCTGTCTCACTTCTGGGACACCGTGTGGACAACATGAGCCAGAACACCTCTGAACAGGCCATGACAGCACACAGGCCACACCGTGCTATTTATGGGCCACATGCACTGTCCTAATGCACCTTTCTCCTGTTTGCATCCTGTTAGCAGTCCTTCAAACCAATTAACACCTCAGAAACCATTCAGCTCTGATTCCACACGGCTGGATGCAATTAGGGGAGGAAACATGGCCACTTATGGCAGGAAAGGGATTTAGGACACCGGGCTGGGAGTGGAGATGACTGTTGGTTGGCTTAATGACGGAGGAGGTGGACAGTGGTTACAATAACGGCGAATAGAGACCCAGGCTGCAGCGTCATCAGAATAGATTTGATAAAATATTTGAATTGGAAACTTTAGAGGCTGGATTCACCGAGTAAACGTTTAGCGTAACAAAGATTAGCTGTTTTGTGAGCTGTGGTTTCTTTCTTCTTCTTAAGAGTCCCATGGGGGGAAAGTTTGGAAGCCAGCGGCGCTCTGATCTCCAAAGACTCCGCCCTCTCCAGATTATCGTTTTATGGAACTGGCGCCAGCGATTTTGACTCGGCCCGTGTTCCCAGCATTGCCCCCTTCAGCGAGGTTGTGTGCGGCGCTCGTCACGGCGCTCATTAGCACATAACAAAGACGATGAATCACGACCGCCGACTGCGATCGAAAAATGTGTTCTGGTAATGTTACAGTTGGTCACACGCCACTTTTTATCGAAGGCTTTGAAGGCTGGGCGAATTGTCACGTATGTGGCAAAGGTCTCTGTGTCAATGGTGTTTATACAGCTTCAAACTAATACGTGTTAGACTCACTCGAGGTGTTCGTGTTAATGCACGGCAGTACGACAGAATGACTCAGTAAGTGTAAGTCTCAGAGCTAACTCTAACACTAACTGGATACAGAAATGCCACAAATAAGAACTAAATCAGAGTTTTCAAGGACAAGAAGACAAAGTGCTGTGTCTCTGGGCAAGTTATATAAGCATCTGTTTGTTAAATTAGAAATAACAACTGTTCGTTTGATGACGGGCCTGAGACGGGCTGGGTTGGTTTCTATGACAGTGTGATGTGTTGAGATCAAGATTCAACTAAATTCATTTTGCATCAACAAAAATGGCTCAGAAAGGCAGATGGATGATGTAAAAAGTAAACCTTAAAAACAACAGTTTTAAGTTTCTGTAGGAACAATAAGCTCAGGATTGGACTCCATCTTGCCTCCATAGCTGCTCTAACTCCAGAGGAAAAGACGCACCAGTGCCGGAACATTCCTCAGACATGTTGGTCAATGTTGACATAACAACATCTCACATTTGATGCATGTTGGTGGCTGCTTGTTCATGGTGTAAATCTCCTGCTCCATCACATCCCAAATGTGGTTTTCTGGATTGAGATCTGGTGATTGTGGAGGCCACTGGACTACAGTAAACTCATTGTCATGTTTAAGGACCAGCGTGATTACAAACTAATGATCTTTCTGTAAGCAGCCGTCAGAGCACTGGGCTCACAAAGGGATGGACATGGTCAGCGACAGTCCTCTGGTGGGCTGGTAAGTTTCAAACATACTTGACTGGTACTAAAGGGCCCAAAGTTTGCCCGACATCGTTACACCAACACCTGCAGCCCGACAGTTGATGTAAGGCAGCATGGATCCATACTTTCATGATGTTCATGATCAATTCCAACCCTACCATCTGGATGTTGTAGAGGAGCCATCAGACACATTTAAAAAAATAACATAAGCCATCACATAAGGTGAAAAAAACAGACAATTCATACATTTCAGTTGTATGTTTGACTAAAAAATCACACTTAATCAATGTAAAGATAACAATTGTAACACATGCATTCAACTTCAAGATCGTCTAATTTTTGTAAACGTTGACCTGCATGGGGTCAAAGTTTACACTGATGCTGGCACAGAAAAATAAATAATTGAAGATGCATGTTGGTATATTCACAAATAATGTAATAATCTGTAGCAAAAGGGAGTTTTAGGAATAATCAAAACAATAAGCAAATAGTGTAATATGTGGCCTATCAAATGCATAATATTTATTTTTCCTTAAATTATAACATTTTTATTAGTGAAGAACATTAAATCAGGCAGGCAGCCCTCCGCTAGTACTCTTCATCTTTAGGGTAGCTCACAGGCTTTAAAAAGGTCATTGCTGCCGTGTGATTGGCTGATCATACCTTAGAGTGTGTATCTAAAACTATAAACATACATGAGAATCATAATACCGTGACAGAAATCCTTTCTCTTGAGTCTGTATCCTTGATGCTTCCTAGAAGACGGCGACATTGGTCAATAAACCTGGGCCAGACTTCCCTTCTCCCTCTGCTGCTGTAAATTATTCATCTGGACTGGAGGCCCATACATACAGCTTAACTATATGATGGACTAATGAGGGCTATTGATCGAGTAATTGATTGCTTTATGCACGGACTAACAGACTGCCCACTGATCCATTTGGGCAGCTCATTACTTAATATGCATTATTCAGAGCTGACCACTAACGGGCAGAGACTGCAGCCTCATCTCAGGATGAATGTCAACAAGAAAATAATAGCAGAGTCAGGCCACATGAAAGCCTCGATGAGACTCTGAGTGCCGAGAGTAAACACAGCGCTGCTCCAGCGTACGAGCAATAACAGAGCTATCAGCTTTGATTTCACGTCTGATGACTCTAAAGGCTGCTGTTTATCCAGCAGGCGCTCACACCTTCTCAGACTTTAACCTTGGCTCTAACTTTTCATATTCCTGCTTCACTTTATTTCCGTGTTGTTTTATGCCATTGCCTCATCCATCCCTGACAAATCCGGCCTTTAAATCCCAAACAGACTGACAGAGAGAGCAGCTTCGCCTTCAAAGAAGAGATCACGATGTGTTTGGCTGCAGCCTCGGTGCTCCGGAGTTTTTCCCACACATTCAGAGGTGAACCACAACACAAGCATCTCTTCTTCGACTGGTCTGGAAACAAAGTCCAAGAAAAACTCTCTGGAGACTCTTCAGATGAAGCAAATTACTGAACGCCCACACCGACTGACCTGTTGGGCTTCTCTGGCTCAGCTGAGAGGCTAAGGTTACAGCTAGAGATGGAAAATATGGACATTTCCATCTTAATATATAACAATATAATAACATATATATGTGCATATATATATATATATATATATATATATATATATATATATATATATATACATATATATATATATATATGTAATAACAACGGTTTTCACAGCACCAGAAATGAAAACGTGTATATTATTCTCATAAAATCATCTACATGGGCATGTGTTTGACTCTAAAATGGTGTCCAAGATGGAAAGTCTTCATTCTGAACCATTTAACATCGAAAAGACAAAAACAAAACGTCAATATTGACTGAATAGAAAGAAAAGTGGACCAGAGATCCTGGATTCCTCACAAAGTCAAAACTGGCTCTAAATTCTTAACTAAAACTTTCTTATTGTACAACTTTCTGTAGGAAAAATGACAGCTTGTTGAAGAAGTTTTCATCCATCAATACCAATAAGAAAATTAATTTTATTCCACACAGTTAATCATCAGGAATCAATAAAGACTCTTTAAACTATTGGAACATAAGTAAAACCAGGTATCTGGTATCAATAAAACCTTATAGATGTTCATCTCTAAGCAGGAGTTTTCCAGAAATGTCTGATAATCAGAAACAGTGATATTATATTTTATGGTTTCAGGCTCCAGTTTTGTTGTTCTGCTGTTAAACAGGGATAGATGGTATTTGATTTTTCTCAAAAACGCCCTGAACTCGTGATCACTGTGACGGAAAAAAAAGTTCAGTTGATAAATAGGCCTGGCACCTATGAAATCTGACATGTTTTAACTAATCTAATTTGAATTTATTTTAAACTAGAAAGCACTTGGAGAGTCCAGACCTCAGCTAAAGTAGCTAACGCATAACTGTTTGTGAAATAGTTCCATGATAAAGTTACCAACATTAAACCTAAAACCCACAGCGAGCACTCAGAGTCATGTTACATCATTATTTAGTCAGTTATTCAGCAAAAAAGACTGTTCACCAATGGAAGTCATCTGGTTTTAAGTTTGGCCATTACCAATATCTGTCCAAGTAGTTTTTGTGGGGCCTTGCTAACAAACAAACAAACAAACAAACAAACATACAAACAAAAAAACATCACCTTCCTGGTGGTCATAAGAAATAAATGAACTCTTTACCAGCCCTAGCTGCTCACAGCTGGGCGGCCCAAAACTTGAACTCTGCCCCCACCATTGACCTCTCCATTGACCTCATCATTGTCCTCATCATTGTCCTCTCCATTGTCCTCATCATTGTCCTCTCCATTGACCTCTCCATTGACCTCACCATTGTCCTCTCCATTGACCTCTCCATTGTCCTCATCATTGTCCTCACCATTGTCCTCTCCATTGTCCTCATCATTGTCCTCTCCATTGACCTCTCCATTGACCTCACCATTGTCCTCATCATTGTCCTCTCCATTGACCTCTCCATTGACCTCACCATTGTCCTCTCCATTGTTCTCTCCATTGTCCTCTCCATTGTCCTCATCATTGTCCTCTCCATTGACCTCTCCATTGTCCTCATCATTGTCCTCTCCATTGACCTCTCCATTGTCCTCATCATTGTCCTCTCCATTGACCTCTCCATTGTCCTCATCATAGTCCTCTCCATTGACCTCACCATTGTCCTCTCCATTGTCCTCATCATTGTCCTCACCATTGTCCTCTCCATTGTCCTCATCATTGTCCTCTCCTTTGATCTCTCCATTGTCCTCATCATTGTCCTCTCCATTGACCTCTCCATTGTCCTCATCATTGTCCTCTCCATTGTCCTCTCCATTGTCCTCATCATTGTCCTCTCCATTGACCTCACCATTGTCCTCTCCATTGTCCTCTCCATTGTCCTCTCCATTGTCCTCATCATTGTCCTCATCATTGTCCCCCCATTGACCTCATCATTGTCCTCTCCATCGATCTCTCCATTGTCCTCATCATTGTCCTCTCCATTGTCCTCTCCATTGTCCTCATCATTGACCTCTCCATTGTCCTCACCATTGTCCTCTCCATTGTTCTCTCCATTGACCTCATCATTGTCCTCATCATTGTCCTCTCCATTGTCCTCTCCATTGTCCTCATCATTGTCCTCATATATATATATATATATATATATATATATACATATATGTCCTCTCCACGGTTGTCCTCATCATTGTCCTCTCCATTGACCTCTCCATTGACCTCACCATTGTCCTCTCCATTGTCCTCTCCATTGTTCTCTCCATTGTCCTCTCCATTGTCCTCATCATTGTCCTCTCCATTGACCTCTCCATTGTCCTCATCATTGTCCTCTCCATTGTCCTCTCCATTGTCCTCATCATTGTCCTCTCCATTGTCCTCTCCATTGTCCTCTCCATTGTCCTCATCATTGTCCTCACCATTGTCCTCTCCATTGTCCTCATCATTGTCCTCTCCATTGATCTCTCCATTGTCCTCATCATTGTCCTCTCCATTGACCTCTCCATTGTCCTCATCATTGTCCTCTCCATTGTCCTCTCCATTGTCCTCATCATTGTCATCTCCATTGTCCTCTCCATTGTCCTCTCCATTGTCCTCTCCATTGTCCTCATCATTGTCCTCATCATTGTCCTCTCCATTGACCTCACCATTGTCCTCTCCATTGTCCTCTCCATTGTCCTCATCATTGTCCTCATCATTGTCCTCTCAAATGACCTCACCATTGTCCTCTCCATTGTCCTCTCCATTGTCCTCTCCATTGTCCTCATCATTGTCCTCTCCATTGTCCTCTCCATTGACCTCACCATTGTCCTCATCATTGTCCTCATCATTGTCCTCTCCATTGTCCTCATCATTGTCCTCTCCATTGTCCTCTCCATTGTCCTCATCATTGTCCTCATCATTGTCCTCTCCATTGACCTCACCATTGACCTCTCCATTGTCCTCTCCATTGTTCTCTCCATTGTCCTCTCCATTGTCCTCATCATTGTCCTCTCCATTAACCTCTCCATTGTCCTCATCATTGTCCTCTCCATTGACCTCTCCATTGTCCTCATCATTGTCCTCTCCATTGACCTCTCCATTGTCCTCATCATAGTCCTCTCCATTGACCTCACCATTGTCCTCTCCATTGTCCTCATCATTGTCCTCACCATTGTCCTCTCCATTGTCCTCATCATTGTCCTCTCCTTTGATCTCTCCATTGTCCTCATCATTGTCCTCTCCATTGACCTCTCCATTGTCCTCATCATTGTCCTCTCCATTGTCCTCTCCATTGTCCTCATCATTGTCCTCTCCATTGACCTCACCATTGTCCTCTCCATTGTCCTCTCCATTGTCCTCTCCATTGTCCTCATCATTGTCCTCATCATTGTCCCCCCATTGACCTCATCATTGTCCTCTCCATCGATCTCTCCATTGTCCTCATCATTGTCCTCTCCATTGTCCTCTCCATTGTCCTCATCATTGTCCTCTCCATTGACCTCTCCATTGTCCTCACCATTGTCCTCTCCATTGTTCTCTCCATTGACCTCATCATTGTCCTCATCATTGTCCTCTCCATTGTCCTCTCCATTGTCCTCATCATTGTCCTCTCCATTGTCCTCATCATTGTCCTCATCATTGTCCTCTCCATTGTCCTCTCCATTGTCCTCTCCATTGTCCTCTCCATTGTACTCATCATTGTCCTCTCCATTGACCTCTCCATTGACCTCTCCATTGTCCTCTCCATTGTCCTCTCCATTGTCCTCATCATTGTCCTCTCCATTGACCTCTCCATTGTCCTCATCATTGTCCTCTCCATTGTCCTCTCCATTGTCCTCATCATTGTCCTCACCATTGTCCTCTCCATTGTCCTCATCATTGTCCTCACCATTGTCCTCTCCATTGTCCTCATCATTGTCCTCTCCATTGATCTCTCCATTGTCCTCATCATTGTCCTCTCCATTGACCTCTCCATTGTCCTCATCATTGTCCTCTCCATTGTCCTCTCCATTGTCCTCATCATTGTCATCTCCATTGTCCTCTCCATTGTCCTCTCCATTGTCCTCTCCATTGTCCTCATCATTGTCCTCATCATTGTCCTCTCCATTGACCTCACCATTGTCCTCCATTGTCCTCTCCATTGTCCTCATCATTGTCCTCATCATTGTCCTCTCAAATGACCTCACCATTGTCCTCTCCATTGTCCTCTCCATTGTCCTCTCCATTGTCCTCATCATTGTCCTCTCCATTGTCCTCTCCATTGACCTCACCATTGTCCTCATCATTGTCCTCATCATTGTCCTCTCCATTGTCCTCATCATTGTCCTCTCCATTGTCCTCTCCATTGTCCTCATCATTGTCCTCATCATTGTCCTCTCCATTGACCTCACCATTGTCCTCTCCATTGTCCTCTCCATTGTCCTCATCATTGTCCTCACCATTGTCCTCCCCATTGTCCTCATCATTGTCTTCTCCATTGACCTCACCATTGTCCTCATCATTGTCCTCTCCATTGTCCTCTCCATTGTCCTCATCATTGTCCTCATCATTGTCCTCTCCATTGACCTCACCATTGTCCTCTCTGTGATTGATTTTAAACTAAACACTTATACTTTAGGGTGCAGTAAAAATCTGTGATCACACTAAAACAGTCTGAGGTCTGACTGAATAACGGCCTGAGGTCATGAGGCCTCTTCTCTGTTTTCTTTATTGCCATCAGACAGGCGTCCATTTGTGTTAAACTGTGCACTGACCGTTTGACAGCGCTGACAGGAGTGGGATGCTCCTGTGACTCTGTCTTCGATAGAACAGCACTCCTCTAACAGCCCCGGCAGAGACAGGAGAGGACGAATAGAGACTGTTATGACCCGCCGTGGAGAACAGGCGGGTCTCCAGAGGAGGCTGAAGCTGAAGCAGCCAAATGGACTTCCTGGAAAAGCGGCGATGGCGTGGACTTTACAACGGGTCGACAGCTCTCTGTGCTGAGCTCGGCCTTCCTGTGCCAATAACAATAAGTTGACTTTAGCTCCGCCCACTCAGTGTGGACACAGAGCCGAGGTCATGAAGGACTCACACCTGATCTCTGCTTCAGTGTCAACAGGAAGTCCAGTCTCTTCTTTATGTGTGGACTCTTATGGCTGGTAAACTCCCCCCTATTATCTATTTTCAAAACATTAATTAATACAATTAGCTAATCAGACAAATATATGGCAGCAACTCAGTGCATTTCAAGGTGCAACCATCTCTACAGTTTGCAGAGGATGGTCCAAAAAAGGGAAAATAGTCAGTAAGCTTTAGTTATTTCAGAAAAATTCCACATTGAACAGTGTTCAAATATCCACTCATTACAACCAAGAAGATCACTTCTGAGCACACAGCACGTGTGAAACACCAGAAGACCGCACTGGGTGCCACTCATGACAGCGAAGAACAGGAAACTGAGGCCCCAATTCAACAAGGAATTTGATCAAAGTTATCTGGAAAAACAACCTGATGTGATGAGTCTTAACTCTGCTCAAACATTCAGATGGTAGGGGAGTGGATCGGTACATCAGCGGTTCAGGCTGCTGGACGTGTAACGGTGTGATAGTTTATTTGGGTCCCTTTACACACCTGAGCACGGCCCTGTTTACACAGAGACTCTGTGACTTACACAGGGAAGGTTTTTCTTTTGCATATTCAAAGTCAGACGGAGAGCTGGAGACGAATACTGAGCTCTGCTACAACACACCAACGAAGAAGAAAAACTTTAACAAACAACAGTGGAGAGTGGACGCACAGAGACGCAGGAGTTTCTTTTCTGGATAACAAAGTGAGCACGGTGAGCAGCTCACATGTTACTCTGTAGACGATGAAGCTGTTGATGTTCCTGTGCGTGTGCACAGCCTTCATGAGAAACAGGACTGACCATGAAACGCTCTGACTCTGTTTACACGGAGCTGCAGGAGGAGAAAACTCTCCACCCTGAGGCCTGGTTTACAGGTGCTGTTCCCATGGGAACAAGAGGAAGTGAAAACTTCCCGTATTAGGCCTCTAAACCACACCTGTCCTCAGTCTTCCTGCCCCCCCCCCCCCCCCCCCCTTTGTTCATTTGCAGAAATGAAGGTGTGAGCTCAGTCTGAAAATCTGTTTCTTTCTCTAGAGCTGAGCGTGGAGCGATGTTGGACTGAGCGTGCTCTGATCTCCTGATGTGAGGATAGAATCAGCGGCTCATGGGAACATGTCGGCTTGGCCTCTAGGGGGCTCCACTGGGCGGAGCTAATGTCCCCCTTATCCACAGACTTTGTTGTAATGAAGAAGAGGATGGTAGCAGGTCTGTGATCTCTTTACAGTCTAAATCTGCCCAGGTGATTCACCTGTTCTTACTGGTACGTTACAAAGTCAGATCTGAGCTCCTGGTTCTCCTCCAGCTTCAGCTCCCGGTTCTCCTCCAGCTTCAGCTCCCGGTTCTCCTCCAGCTTCAGCTCCAGGTTCTCCTCCAGCTTCAGCTCCTGGTTCTCCTCCAGCTCCAGCCTCACACACAGAAACAGACCCACAGACCTCCACAACAAGCACCTGGACCTGTTCCCCACTACAAGCGCCCTTAATGAGCCCGGTTACCCACAGTCCTCGGGGGCCGGCTTGGACCAGGTCGTGGGTTTGTCACTAATGGGTCTGTGAGTGCCGGGGCAGCGGAGCTGTGAATCCCCAGAGAGGCATCAGTCTGCAGGGCTCAGGGCTCTAATTGGGGCAGCCCGTGTAGGTAGATGACAGATTATGACCTATAAATGAGAATTTATGTGACCGTTAGACGTGCCGGGTGATCCCAGCAGAGATGGATACGCCGCTCATTAGCTATGCATCCACAGCGCCTGGCTCGGCCTAATTAGCCAGATGATAGGCAGACAACAGGCGTGTTCTTGTTTTCTGCCCTTAAACATTCCAGCCTGTTATTCTGCTGTTCTTTCATTAGGAGGTGATCTCTAACTCTCCAGCATCTTCATCATAGGCTCTCCTGTGGAGGGAGCATTTACCTGATATTAAAAAAGCTCTGGTTTAAAACATCCACGGGGACGCCATGTCGAGAAAAAGGTACAAATCAATGGGCCTGTCCGAGGCCTTCAGCCGAGCGGTGATATCTGGAGATTGATCGGTGTGATCAGGGATTTGACGCAGACTCAAATATTTGCACATGAAGTGGCAGCATTAACGCTGTGGTATTGAAAAGAGGAGGAGGGAGACAATAAGGAGAGGGAGGAGGAGAAAAGGGAGTCTTTAACCTGTTTTTACTGTTTGTGTAAAGTAGTGTTTCCCAACCAGGCCCACAGACACGAGAAAAAAAGCTTCTTAGAATTAAAATATATGTCCTATGTCATTTATAAAAATAAGACTATTCTACTCAGCTGAGCTTTTGTACAACTAACTAGAGGCTAACAGCACTTTTTTTTATCTCTAACTACATGTTTGACAAGTGTAATTTATTTAAGTTTGGATAAACAAACTAAACACCATCTGCTTCCTTTATGTGAATCATCTGCAGGGAGGTGTTGAGGGAAACTCACCAACATGCAAGTTAGCATTAAAAATGAAACTAGTGTCATAAACAAAGAAGCTGATGAGCACAGTCAAAACAGAGGGAGAAGAAGATGGGATCAAAAAAATGTCAAAAAGAGGTCCTTACCAACAGTCATGAAGAAAAATAATTCATCTGTAAAAACTAGAAGATGGATGAATTTAATTTAGTGAATTAAATGATTTATTTCAAACATGTAGAAAAAACAAAAAGCACCGTCACCAAAAAAAGAAAAAGTGCACATCCTAAAACAAAAACAAAACAAAAAAACATGAAGGTGAAATGTGAGGATTTCTTGCTTGTGCAGCAACATCACAGGAGTGAAAAGATTTAACTTTATTAAACTTACGTCTTTTAGAACCTCGCACTACAGTCATGTTTTTAATATCCCATGTCTACCATATTTACATATTCACCATCTATTTTGGAACCAGTGGTCTTTTCAATATATTGACTAAAATATAATATACAAATGTTCACATACTATTTCACCTGTTCATAACACCTAATTTTATAGTAAATATAATACACCCCTAGAAAAACATTACAAAACAAGATAATATAAACAGATTTTTCTTGACCTTCATCCTTATATTTATTTATATTTCTGTTTTAAATGTTCTTTCAAACTTTTCTAATTATATTTATCCATAATTAACTCCTGAGACACACACACCTTTGACTGTAGTTAATCATTATTACCCGACACATTTAACAGTTAGTCTGTGTTGTGAATATTAAGAAGTTGACGCCTCTCGTTACTTCTAATCAGCAGGAAAGCACATAAAACTAAGGAATGAGTTTTCTTCATGTGTAGACTTGTTTGTTATCCCCGTCTTGGCCTCACACCTTCACCTCTTTGTCTCCTTGGCTCTGCCTGTTTTGATCGGCTCACTGAAGTTAGCTCGTTACACCGTTAACTACACCGTTAACACCGAGAGCTTCACCTCCTGTGTTAATGTGAGCTTTCACAATCACACTCACAAAGACTGTGTCACATTTCTGTGATGTTACTGCTATAATTATAATAGTATAATGATAATAATAACAATAATAATAATAATAATATTGTTTTGTTTATCCTTTTGTCTCACAGCTCATTCATTTACTCTCTCAGTCCAAAGTCTGTGTGCATAGAGCTAAAGGAGGGCTAAAGATGAGTAAAAGAGAAATGATGGGAGGCTTGAAGAGGTTTTCTCATGTTAATGCACACTGCAGACCCTCTGTGGTCATTTTTTACCATTTAAAGGTGTAAATGTAATCCAGCACTCTCTCTCAGGTGTGCAGGCTCTCCCTCCTGTCTGTCTGTACCTCCATGGAGTTTTACTCTTTCTCCTGCCCACAGAGGCTTCAGCTCCTCTTTCAGGAGGGCAGCTTAAGCTCCCATCAGGGCATCAGAGCGAGGACCACATCGGCCTGGACCATCAGCTGACTCTCTCTGTTACTAACACCCTCCCAAAGGTCTGCAGCAGAGGAGGGAAACATGCCGCTGCTCTGCTCTGAGCTCACATTAAAGCGTCTAAAGCTGCCAGAGAGGGAGGAGTCTTACAGGACAGTAAGACAGAGGAGAGGAGGGGGGGTGTCTGTGTGCAGGAACAGCACAGCTGATCAGGGCAGACTCTGCTCTGATTGGACCGTGCCACTTTGGGCCGCTCAAAATCACTGCAGGTGGGAGGTTGACAGGATGATCCTGATTCCAGGCTGACTCCACCCTGCAGAGCCCTGGTCTTTACCATGGTCTGTTCACTATGAAACAGAGTTCTTGTTGTTCCCGCCTTCATCAGACATGGAGCCCAAATCCACAAACTTCAGAAACCTCCAGAGGGACGAGTTTGAAAATGTTTTTGTCTTGGTGTAAGCAGAGAGCCCTGTTGTCAGAGATAACATGTGCAGTACTCTTTAGATAAAGGATGTACACACCTAGAAACAACAACAGCAGCAGCAGTGGCCGACTACCAACAACAATGTTCAATACTCTGACCAGCTGAGATGCATTTTGTAAGGGAACAGAAGTCTTCCTGAAAAAGTCTCACTGTGATCCTCTGGACATGTTCTGAAGTATTCTTACAGAAGAAACGTTCAAGACGAGTCTTTAGAGGAGAAGTTCATGTTACTGTCTAAAATCATTTCTCTAAGTGAAGTCAGAGAGCTCTCTATCTCTGGTCAGTTATTAAGAACAGCCTCAGGGTCTCATGATTCAGCTCATTAGTTCCACCCTGTTATTTGTTTTAAGGGGACTTTTTAAAATGTAACACAGCTGAGGGCGGGCCAGCAGGACACTGAACAGAGAGACCAAAAGTTATTTTGATTATGTGTGTTGTTATGGTGTACAATAATTTAATTTGATTCTCGGGTACGATGATTCAATATTTCCCATTATGCCTCACTTCACAGCCTCTGCCCTGTAGGACTCTGAAGGTCTGAGCTGTCTGATGAAGAACTGAAGTCCTCTCCTGAAGCTCTGACAGACCTGATGATCCAGCTGCAGACAGGACTAACCTCAGGAGCTCGTATCAGTGAGCAAACATGAGTTTGATTAAAGTATACAGCTCGTTAGTGAAGATGAAGAAGTGAATGAATGTACAGCTCCTTATTAAAGATGAAGAAGTGAATTAATGTACAGCTCCTTATTAAAGATGAAGAAGTGAATTAATGTACAGCTCCTTATTAAAGATGAAGAAGTGAATGAATGTATACAGCTCCTTATTAAAGATGAAGAAGTGAATGAATGTACAGCTCCTTATTAAAGATGAAGAAGTGAATTAATGTACAGCTCCTTATTAAAGATGAAGAAGTAAATGAATGTACAGCTCCTTATTAAAGATGAAGAAGTGAATGAATGTACAGCTCCTTATTAAAGATGAAGAAGTGAATGAATGTACAGCTCCTTATTAAAGAAAACTTTCTGATAAAATGCTCCTTCTCCTTTGACTGAAGCTACAGAAACATTTTCTCTCTGTGTTTTATGGCTGAATTCAGCTGAGCAGGTGTTTCATTACAGAACAGAAAAAGTGATAGACCGACTCACACAGCCTTAAATAGACAGAGATGTAGACGCAGAGAGGTGAGACAGACGCAGACGCCTTCATGCTGTTTCCATAAGTTACACTAAGTGTCTGCTCTAATTCAGGCTGAGCAGTGAGAAGGTTTCACCTGCAGGTGCAGAGACACTCTGGATACATTAAAGCTCTTTCTGCATGTTACTACAGCCTCGATGACACCGAGGAGGCTGCTGGATTATTCTTTAACAAGTGTTTGATTCACATGCTGATACAAGTTAATCTGAATATATTTAGACTCATTCATGTTGTTTAACGTCCTTCTGTGTTTTTGTTTACCTGTCTATGTGATGGAAGAAAAAACAGTAAAAAAATATATTTAAAGAAAGAAAAAAGAGACGAGGGGGGAAATATACCGGAGACTATCCCAGAGAAAACAGATGAAGTTATTAAGGAAATATACTGATTTAAAAACTTTATTTCAAACATACGACAAAAGGCCAAATAAAAGTACAAAGGGAAAAAATATCACTATGATAAATGTTGCATGTCTGCAAAGGACTGAGAAGTCAGAACTTATTTAATTCTACCCTCATTCCATCAATAAATGACCAATTACATAGTTTACCAGTCTATGTAAAAAAAAATATATCCATCCATCTTAAGGCCGTCATTAAACTTCTGAGCAGTGGCTCCTGGACACTTGATTTTTCCTCTTTGACCATGTCTGGTAAAAATATCTGACATGTATGGTCAATGGTAAAATAAAAAGTCACCACCATAAAAAAGGCACAAGTGTCACCAAAATAAAGATTAAAAACCTTTTTAATTGTGTATATTAAGTTTAATTTCTATCATGTTTGTTTAACTGGTACAAATCTTACACTTTTAGGGTCCTTGTGGTGTTTTTATTTACCTACCTATGTCAAAAAAGAAATGTAGTAATAAACTATTTCTATAGAAACAGAAAAAGGGAGGACAGTGCCAGATAATACAGCAGAGACAAAGCCAGAGAAAACAGATGAAGAGGTATGTGTTGCTTATGAAAATATATAAATAAATATATTAAAATACATTTAAAGTCAGTTATTAGACCTCCGGTCAAAATGCTTTGGGATATTTGGTCAGTTGTGATATAAATACCATAAAACAGGCATCATTCAAATTAAAGCTAACAGAGATTATAATAACCTGTTTATTGGTTTATATTAAGTTAAACTTTCACATTTGGTGAACTAATAAAAAACTCAGTAACACTAAGGATCAATACTTATGTTTCCTTCCAGCCTGAATAATCCTGTATTTATTAAAATCATCAGTAACATGTATTTACAGCATTTATTAAAAAACTCCATGTGTGAGGATATTTTCTGTGCTGATGACGTTCATGACGAACACTCGGAGCACGACTCTAACCTCCTCTGTGTAAGGTAAGTTTATTAACAGGAGCTGTTTGTGTGGAGCTGCTTCAGTGTGGGTCATGCTGTGCACAAATGGACGTGCACACTCGTCTCATATCAGTAATAAACGATGCTTCATGCTGAGGCAGAGAGCTTCGATGATGTGTTCATCACTGCTGGACAACAACATCACCTCCCACAGCCACAGGGAGCTCCTCCAATCAAACACAGTAACGATGGGAAATGTTTAAATCTGAGTCCTCCACAGGTGAGTCCTCTTCACCTACTGAACACCTTTGGACTTTAAAATAATGAAATAATGTTCTGGTGAATTTATGAACGTCACATGGACTCATGAAGCATCTTCAAACTAAAAAAACCTCTATCAAACACACCAACCACACTTCTGCTGGACATTTCATAAAACCAGGTGTTATGACTTTACCAGTGACCGTGCTGGCAGGTGTCCAATGGCTGTTCGTGCCTGCAGTTGCCATGGTAACAATAGTTGTTGAAATGACCTGAAGTACAGGCAAAGCTTTTTGATAACAGGATCTGATCCAGATTATCTGGAATTGAAATATAATAAAACAATAAAAATGAACTCAACACACTTGCTGGCACCAGTTAACACAGCCACAAGTTAAACTGTTACACCAGTTGGACATGGTGGTATGAATAGATGTGAAGATCAGCAGGTTTTGCATGAAGTTTGCATAACAGTACATATTTTGGACATAGTAACAAGGTTGTAGGAGCCAGTGTTTGGTTTATTTACATTTGTATTGTTTGCATAATGTTGTATGTTAAAGAACTATACAGCTAAATAAATCAAGGGTTTTCATTTTATTATTTTTTTTTTCCAACAAATAAAAACAACAAAATGGAGCACCTACCTCTCTTTCTATATTTTTGTATTTTTATTGTTGTGAGTCTGCAGGTCTAACAAAGTCAAGTCCCCATCCCCCTTAATCTTGGACAAAGTTACAGAAAAACCTGCTAACAAAAGGTTTGGTTAAAAAAGGTTATAAACTGTTTTTTTACAGCACATTTATTTATTCAATTAATTTGCATATATCTGAAAATGGAGGAGGAGACAGTAGTTTTCAAAAACACACACCTTTATGTGCACATAGTTTTAATCGGAGTTCAATCTATTTTTTATTTCTCAATCTGATTCACTGTGGATGTTAACAGGAAAGATTTAATGTTGTTGGGTAAAAACCATTTAATAGACATTTAGGGGAAGAAACAAACTACAAGAGGAAATTTTATCATTAGTAGAGAATAATAAGTTTGAGAATTTTAGTCTATTTTAATAATTCTATACTCACTTTACTGACTGATCATTTCACAAATCCTGTTTTTCTCCCCCTCGCACAGTAAATTCACAGATATATAAATATATATAACAAATATCCAAACAAAGGCCTCCATAAACACTGCTGTCTTCTCCATTTACCCCTCTGTATGTGCAGTCATCATCTGTATGCACACACATGACCACGTGTTTGTTCAACACACAATCTGCATGCATGAACACAACTACACGTGTACTGTTTATGAACACCACGCATGTTTATGAATATTTATATTCTGTGTTAGTCTGTGTGCAGCTGTGGGTCTACATCACTCTCCCTCTCTTCACCAGCCTATAGGATCTCTGTCTTCATAGAGTCCTATTAGAACAGGCTTGTTTCCATCCTGATGCAGCTCTGACAGCCCATTCACCATCACAGCTGTGTCAGTAGACAGGTAAAGGGACAAACGGGCGTCCCATAAAGAGGTGAGATCAGAGAGCAGGCTGTGGTCTCTGTTTACTCTGCTTCATGAGCCGCTGCCTCCTGGTTTAAACTCTGTGAGTAAAGTAAATGAAATAACTCACCTGGTGGATCAGACACACGTTTGACAGGCAGCAGGAGCGGCACCGAAACAAAGAGAGAGGAAGAGGAGGATTAGTGTCATGGCACGACCGTGAGATGATTGTTTAAAGAAACAGACACAGGAGGTGATCAGATATCAAGGTGATGAAGAAAGTGTTCACCTGAGGAGGATAAACAGGTTAAAAGATCCTTTAGTTGTTAAAACAATAACAAAACATAACTTTGAAGGAAGCAAAAAATCATGGGAAAGATTCCCTGCTCTTCCTTTTCTCGACACTAACATATAAAATGTTATTTTAGAATATTTAAGTCAGAGCATCGTGGCCTCATCATCATACTGAGGACAGCTGATGGTCACTCTCAACAAACAAGCACAAAGAAGCCCCGGTGTTACGATTTAACTGGTGCTGGATTATTCGCTGACAGGAAAGGTAGGAGTTCACCTTCCAAATAATGTTAAATATGCATTTTTCCACATGAATACCCAGTTTTATATTGATATGCACCTGCAGAGACATTAATACCTCAAAGAAACTGCTGATGTGCTCAGAGCTTTAAATTAAGATGAAGTTCTGTTTCTAGTTAGAAAAGATGGGATGGTTTCTCCAGCTGACATTTAACTAGGGCTGCTCCATTCAGACAAAAAACAAGATTATGTTGATTGATATTGAGATCTTTAATGTGAAACATTAATACTGGTGATACTATGAAACAGGCACCACATGCTTTCATTGGACACATTTTGTTCAATAAAACTTAAATGGTAAAGGCGTAGAAATATACTTTTAAAACAATTCAAATGAATGCAAAAGTTATCATGGAAAAAAATAATCAAAGCTCATCATGCCATGAGGCAGAGTGGTCTTCTTAGTCTTTACCCCTCAGATTTTATAACTGTGGTAATAATAAAAATCTAAATACATGTTTGACCAGCAGTCCAGCTCTACTGTAAACTATGAGAGTGCTAATAAAAAACATCGATCTGCTAACTAACTACTAACTCTGCTCAGGCACTTCCAACAAATCCTTGGAAAGTTTCCTGAATCAACATCCAGATTTGGATCAACAACAAAATCTAAACATCCTCTCTTATGCCGGGATCAATATTTCCTGAATCTATTAAGAATCTATGGACTTACTGGCTAAAATGTGGAAAACTGAACAATATCACAATGTGACTAAATCCTTTAAAAAAAAACCTCCTGGAGCCTACATCCAGATTCAGATCACCACCAAAGTCTACTCACGTCTTCTTCTGCCATGACCAGCAGTCCCTTGGTCCACTTTGACCCAGCTTTAAACTGTTCATGCAGCTAAATGTTTGTTTTTTCTAAATAAGAAGCCAAACTAAAAGTTTTTGGTCAGTTGTTGTTGTGCTTTTGCGACAGCTCAGGCTCAATCATAACTTTATTAATTACTGTTTAAAGGAGAAAAATCCACATATTGTTCCTTTAGTGTTTGTCTTTCTTCCACTTTGTGTTAACCCAGAAAGTTTTAATAGCGTTACCCTTTAACATATCCCATGATGCACCTGTGTATTGATCACGCTTTAACAAAGCACATCAGAAATCAATTTTCAATTTTGACCAACTCTTGATGTTCGATATTTCATACGAGCCGGAGCAGAGCACACAGCAGTATTTATCAGCAGCTCTATTGGCAGCAGAGCCATGAGGGCTGATGGAGTGGTTGTCTTGGAAACAGAGACTGGCATGGGTTATTATGATGGGATGAAGGGTGAGGTGGGGGTGAGGGTGGGATGCACAGAGTGTGTGCATTGTTACGTTGTGATTATCGGTGTTCACCTGTAGATAAGGCTCCATTCTCCCCCGCCATCAATAATTCACACCAGACAAATGAATCAATAATCCACACAGAGATAAGGCTGATGTTGTTTTCTACAGGCGTGAAGGATTAAAAATGATATAAAAATGATTAACGCGCTCCATTTTCTAACAATCAGCCTCCGAGCTGAAGCTGCGACCTCCTTCACTCCCCCTCTCTGTTTCACCTCCAGCCCACCCCTCTCTTACCAAGAGGAGGAAACAAGTATCCAGGCAACCCCTGCATCTCTTACCGGGAGAGGAGGGCGAGCAGAGAGGAGGGCGAGCAGAGAGGAGCAGCGAAAACCGCATCGTGATGGACCGGAGAATACAGATGAGGAGATGGACCACAGAGACCAGCATTAGACCACGAGAAACATGTTCAACGGAAAAGACTGAAGCAGAGTTAGTCATCAAGTCTTTAATAAAAGACTGAAGCAGAGTTAGTCATCAAGTCTTTAATAAGACTGAAGCAGAGTTAGTCATTAAGTCTTTAATAAGACTGAAGCAGAGTTAGTCATCAAGTCTTTAATAAAAGACTGAAGCAGAGTTAGTCATCAAGTCTTTAATAAAAGACTGAAGCAGAGTTAGTCATCAAGTCTTTAATAAAAGACTGAAGCAGAGTTAGTCATCAAGTCTTTAATAAGACTGAAGCAGAGTTAGTCATCAAGTCTTTAATAAAAGACTGAAGCAGAGTTAGTCATCAAGTCTTTAATAAAAGACTGAAGCAGAGTTAGTCATCAAGTCTTTAATAAAAGACTGAAGCAGAGTTAGTCATCAAGTCTTTAATAAAAGACTGAAGCAGAGTTAGTCATCAAGTCTTTAATAAAAGACTGAAGCAGAGTTAGTCATCAAGTCTTTAATAAAAGACTGAAGCAGAGTTAGTCATCAAGTCTTTAATAAGACTGAAGCAGAGTTAGTCATCAAGTCTTTAATAAAAGACTGAAGCAGAGTTAGTCATCAAGTCTTTAATAAAAGACTGAAGCAGAGTTAGTCATCAAGTCTTTAATAAGACTGAAGCAGAGTTAGTCATCAAGTCTTTAATAAGACTGAAGCAGAGTTAGTCATCAAGTCTTTAATAAGACTGAAGCAGAGTTAGTCATCAAGTCTTTAATAAAAGACTGAAGCAGAGTTAGTCATCAAGTCTTTAATAAAAGACTGAAGCAGAGTTAGTCATCAAGTCTTTAATAAAAGACTGAAGCAGAGTTAGTCATCAAGTCTTTAATAAAAGACTGAAGCAGAGTTAGTCATCAAGTCTTTAATAAAAGACTGAAGCAGAGTTAGTCATCAAGTCTTTAATAAGACTGAAGCAGAGTTAGTCATCAAGTCTTTAATAAAAGACTGAAGCAGAGTTAGTCATCAAGTCTTTAATAAAAGACTGAAGCAGAGTTAGTCATCAAGTCTTTAATAAGACTGAAGCAGAGTTAGTCATCAAGTCTTTAATAAGACTGAAGCAGAGTTAGTCATCAAGTCTTTAATAAGACTGAAGCAGAGTTAGTCATCAAGTCTTTAATAAGACTGAAGCAGAGTTAGTCATTAAGTCTTTAATAAAAGACTGAAGCAGAGTTAGTCATTAAGTCTTTAATAAGACTGAAGCAGAGTTAGTCATCAAGTCTTTAATAAAAGACTGAAGCAGAGTTAGTCATCAAGTCTTTAATAAGACTGAAGCAGAGTTAGTCATTAAGTCTTTAATAAGTCTGAAGCAGAGTTAGTCATCAAGTCTTTAATAAAAGACTGTGGCAGAGTTAGTCATTAAGTCTTTAATAAGACTGAAGCAGAGTTAGTCATCAAGTCTTTAATAAGTCTGAAGCAGAGTTAGTCATCAAGTCTTTAATAAAAGACTGAAGCAGAGTTAGTCATCAAGTCTTTAATAAGACTGAAGCAGAGTTAGTCATCAAGTCTTTAATAAGTCTGAAGCAGAGTTAGTCATCAAGTCTTTAATAAAAGACTGTGGCAGAGTTAGTCATTAAGTCTTTAATAAGACTGAAGCAGAGTTAGTCATCAAGTCTTTAATAAGTCTGAAGCAGAGTTAGTCATCAAGTCTTTAATAAAAGACTGTGGCAGAGTTAGTCATTAAGTCTTTAATAAGACTGAAGCAGAGTTAGTCATCAAGTCTTTAATAAAAGACTGAAGCAGAGTTAGTCATTAAGTCTTTAATAAGACTGAAGCAGAGTTAGTCATCAAGTCTTTAATAAGACTGAAGCAGAGTTAGTCATCAAGTCTTTAATAAGACTGAAGCAGAGTTAGTCATCAAGTCTTTAATAAGACTGAAGCAGAGTTAGTCATTAAGTCTTTAATAAGACTGAAGCAGAGTTAGTCATCAAGTCTTTAATAAGTCTGAAGCAGAGTTAGTCATCAAGTCTTTAATAAAAGACTGTGGCAGAGTTAGTCATTAAGTCTTTAATAAGACTGAAGCAGAGTTAGTCATCAAGTCTTTAATAAGTCTGAAGCAGAGTTAGTCATTAAGTCTTTAATAAAAGACTGAAGCAGAGTTAGTCATCAAGTCTTTAATAAGACTGAAGCAGAGTTAGTCATTAAGTCTTTAATAAGACTGAAGCAGAGTTAGTCATCAAGTCTTCAATAGAATAAAAGACTGCTGTGTTCTCAACCATCCAAGAAAATAAAGTTACATTAACCTCCGTCAGCTGAATGTGGTAAAGTGAGGAGTTTGATAACGTGAGTTCATTCTGGGATAAAAACATAAAAATCCAACACATCAGCAGACAGTAAGAAACTCTGCCTGATGACAGTTTGATTTACCACAGTTTTCTCCCCTTTTGACTTTTCTAATCCTTTTTCTGAAGCACCATGAGCCAAGTGTGATGCCAGACTAAATACATGCCTCTATAGACCAGAGTACAACAGCTGGATGATGACACTGATGCTGCCATGGTTACTCTAAAGTCATAGTAATAGTAATCCATTGTGACAGTGTCACCGGAAAAATAACAAGTATGATATATTGTTAAGGAAGATTATAAAAGTATGAGAAAAACAAAAGGTTTTCTTTGATCTAGCGAAAGCATTAAAAAAAAGAAGAAGAATCCCTGTATAGTTGTATAGGTTAAGGGCACCCGCTGTCATATATTAATATTTAGGTAATGTTAAAATGATTTAAGAAAAATGAACGAAGTGATAAAGGAAGGAAGTGTCGGGGGGAAGGGGCGGAGAGCTATAGAACCGGGAAGGTGAACAAAGACGCAGGCGGACCTGGAGTGTTAGGACCTGATCAAAAGAATATGTAACGAGCTGTGTTCAATAAATTAAAACTAAGGACAATATAAATCATAGATATACAAGCGGTTACAAACACCTACCAAACTGGATCCCGGCTGGACTTCTCCGTGCAGAGGCTGGAGCGCGTGCCAAGAGACTGAGGATTATCCTACCTGGCGTTCGGGTGCTGGACGGGGTGAGATCGTTTTGATTTTTGTTTTTTTACACATACCTGGTACCAGTGGTTTAGCGGTCGATCGCACTTTTTTGTTCTCTTTTTTCCCTTTTTTGTAACGAGTGGATTTACGGGTTTTTTTTGCTGGATAAGTGACGGACAGACGCCGCTTTTGGCAAAAACCAAAGACTGAAAAGGACAAAAAACTAATTTAAAAGTATCTAAAAGTGGACATTTACAATACTTTCGTTAGGGACATATTTTTATTTAATTTTTGGAAGGTCAAATATTTAGATTATCTCCTTGGTTTTGATGTGACCTACTTTTAGTTATACGCAGGTGATGCGTTTACGCTCTGGGGTGGGATTAATTAAAGTTGAGTTGCTTTCAAATTAATACATTTGGTTGAGAGTTTCATTCATTTTGCAAGTACAATTGTCATTTCTGACGTGATATATATCAAGTTTTTGTTTTATTTTCTTCTTCAAGAGGTTTTCTAACTTCCGCAAAAGAGTCCCCTTGGTTTATTTTTTATAGCGCTTACTAAAAAGAAGGTTGAGCGTTAAACCATGACGTGTGGACGTGTACGGCCTCTGGGAAATGGATGAAGGGGGCGTGGTACATGATGCAGGGCTGCGAAATGCAGATCAGACTTTTTATTTATTGATTGATTCCTTTACCAAACTGTTAAGGCTGGGTATCAATTCAGATTTTCTGGATCGATTCGATTCGATATTACCAGGTCTCAAATCGATACGATTCAATTCTATATTTATTCAGTCTGGGATATCTTAGTTAAAATAGTGCTGTAAATTTAAAAAGTGACCTTTAGACCTGGTACATCATTAAAAATAGTTTTAACATGAAGAACTAAACCCAAAGCAGTTACATTAATCATATTTTAATGATATGCATTAATGCATATTCTGCAAATAACTTGTTTTTGTCCAACTTGTATTTTCCTTTGTACTTGTTAAATCTAAAATACTTTACATCCAAACATCAGCTTTTAAACTCTCCGGTGGTGCCCATATAGAGCTTCACCATGTTTGTTTGCAGTAATATCTCATGAGATCTTGTTCAGTAGAAAGCAACGCTAAACGCTGATCACACCAGACTAGCAGGGTTGATACCACAGGCTGCTTCTCTGCACATCCAAAGAGGAAAAAACTACCCAAGTTAAAAGATCCATCTTTGGATTTTATGGATCCATTATGAACCAGTTAAAGGAAAGTCCATTTAAAACCATTGAATCATTTTTTTTTAACCCAGCCCTACAAACTGTCCCCTTCAGGTGTGAAGGTCAGCCCCACTAACTCCTCATGGTGGTCCGGTCTCTTTCCTATTCATCTCTGGTTTGTTACAAATACAAAGACCACTAACTCCTCATGGCGGTCCAGTCTCTTTCCTCCTCATCTCTGGTTTGTTACAAATACAAAGACCACTAACTCCTCATGGTGGTCCAGTCTCTTTCCTCCTCATCTCTGGTTTGTTAGAAATACAAAGACCACTAACTCCTCATGGTGGTCCGGTCTCTTTCCTCCTCATCTCTGGTTTGTTAGAAATACAAAGACCACTAACTCCTCATGGTGGTCCAGTCTCTTTCCTCCTCATCTCTGGTTTGTTAGAAATACAAAGACCACTAACTCCTCATGGTGGTCCAGTCTCTTTCCTCCTCATCTCTGGTTTGTTAGAAATACAAAGACCACTAACTCCTCATGGTGGTCCGGTCTCTTTCCTCCTCATCTCTGGTTTGTTAGAAATACAAAGACCACTAACTCCTCATGGTGGTCCGGTCTCTTTCCTCCTTACCTCACTAAGCCTCTATTGAATGTTAGTAAAGTCGTAATGTCTATCTGCCTACCTACATACCTACCTACCTAACATCTACTAAGCCTTTATTGAATGTTAGTAAAGTCTGAATGTCTATCTGTCTACCTACATACCTACCTACCTAACATCTACTAAGCCTTTATTGAATGTTAGTACAGTCTGAATGTCTATCTCTCTACCTACATACCTACCTACCTAACATCTACTAAGCCTTTATTGAATGTTAGAAAAGTCTGAATGTCTATCTGTCTACCTACATACGTACCTACCTAACATCTACTAACCCTTTATTGAATGTTAGTAAAGTCTGAATGTCTACCTGTCTACCTACATACCTACCTACCTCACATCTACTAAGCCTTTATTGAATGTTAGTAAAGTCTGAATGTCTCTCTGTCTACCTACATACCTACCTATCTAACATCTACTAAGCCTTTATTGAATGTTAGTAAAGTCTGAATGTCTATCTGCCAACCTACATACCTACCTACCTAACATCTACTGAGCCTTTATTGAATGTTAGTAAAGTCTGAATGTCTATCTGCCTGCCTACATACCTACCTACCTAACATCTACTAAGCCTTTATTGAATGTTAGTAAAGTCTGAATGTCTAAATGAACAGAAACAAATGTTCCTTTGTGTGAAATGCAGTCTCCTTTATTTAGGCTACCTGGCAGAGCATCTCAGTTACAATACCAGAACTGACAACAAACAGTGAACCTGCTCTACATGAATATATCAATTCATAAAGAGAGCAGCTCTGATTGGATCGCTCCACAACTTATCCCACCACCACCAAGCTAAGGCAGCTGTGATTGGATGTCCCTCTGAACTCATCCAACCTTGAACACAACCAAAGTAGCTGTGATTGGATAGATTCATCACTTGTCTCTACTTCCTACATGACCATATTAGGTCTGATTGGATTAAATCTGTCAGACATTTTAGTCTAGTTTTTATTTGTTGATGAAAATGTCAGTTAGTTTAGTTTAGTAATTATTCATTAATACTAACACTGATTAATTCCACATCAAAGTGCCTCAAAAACACCTTTGTGGGTCAGGAGAGGCTCTGTCCTACTTCTTTTGAGCTAATATAATAACTGTTTATATTCTTATTAAATAGGATATAAAGATAGTCCTTTTTTAGGCTCAGGACTTCCAGCCTATTATCTCGAGTTAAAGTGGAACGACTGTTGTTGATTCTTATGAAAACAATAGTTTTACAAAGGATTACTTTTTTTTATTTTCAGTATTAATATCAACAATAACATTACAATTGATATCATAAATTTAAAAACCATTTATAGTTTCATTCAGAGTAAAGGCATCACCCAGCCCTACTGTGATGAACAGAGAGACTCAACCTGAGTCCACTTAGAGCTGATTGAACACCAGCCCGTCAGCACAGACAAAGGAGGTTATCCAGACCATTGTTTTTGGTGTTGTTTGACAAAATGACACGCCATCACGTGCATGTCCAGATTCATTCTGCAATCACAGCGAGCAATCAGCAGAGAGCCCTGTGGGGAGCAATCTGGGCCATTTCCAAGCAGCACCTCCCACAGCCACCTCCAGGCAGAGCCAAGCTCTCCGCAGAGGAGCCCAGCTCATTTTGAACACATAATTGTCCTCCTCTCCCCTACAGCCTCATTACCTGCTATCTGATTACAGGCTGGAAAACAAAGACAGACCACGAAAAACACCGTCCACCCTCTGCGAGCTGCACATGCCGGTCGGCGCTCAGGTTACTTTGACTTTAAGCAAAGCCGGGAGAAAGCACGACTCTATAAAAGCACCGTTTGTGTTCATTCCAGGTGAAATTGCATGTCACATCCGTTTGGCTTTCACAACATAAAAGCATAAATTCTTGTCCTCGGTGTCAGAGCGACCCTCGCAGGGCCCGGCCCGACTCGGCCCGTTTTCAGAGTATGACAGCAGCAGAATGAGACGGTTTCAGCTCAGTTAGCACGCCTGCTCCCAATAAGCAGATTTCATTGGCCTCTATTACAGGGTCAGGCTGCATGTGGCAGAGCCTGTGAGTGTTTGACTAGGCAATAAGCCCAATGTCACCGTCACTCTCATCAGGACCCCCTCTCTGCGTCTCAAGGGCAGCGATTAACCGACGTTATGGTCTGGATGGATCCTTTACAGACTGATGTCATACATAAAATCTGATTTTTAGTTTTTAATCCACACCATAGGAAATTTAAGCTTTAAATACACACTTTAGGTTATAAACTGGACTCTAAAGCTCACTGATGATTGAAAACTCGAACCTACCACAGATCAGGTCAGATCAGGTTGTATTTAATCAACTCGGCCTGTCTCAGCATGATTTGATTAAAACCTGAAGACTGTCCCTCTTTAAGGTAGGATAGTACCTACAGTCGAGCTGCCAACCCCATGGGTGTTTTTTTTATAACAATAACAGTATAAAGCTGTAAAACATTATCCTCTTAAGCAGAAGAGAGTTTGGGAAGTCAAACAGCATCCCAGTGCCGACAACAGGGAGTATTTTATATTCACGTCAAAACAGTCAACCTCTGCTGACACTCTGGTCATTAATGGGCTCAGCAGTGTCTCCAGTGTACCCCTTAGCCCCTGTTTTACTCCTTAGCCCTTGTTTTAGCCCTTAGCCCTTGTTTTAGCCCTTAGCCCCTGTTTTACCCCTTAGCCCTGTTTTACCCCTTAGCCCTGTTTTACCCCTTAGCCCTTGTTTTAGCCCTTAGCCCTTGTTTTACCCCTTAGCCCTTGCTTTACCCCTTAGCCCTTGTTTTACCCCTTAGCCCTGTTTCACCCATTAGCCCTTGGTTTTGCACATTGGCATCTAGTGCAGGGGTATCCCAGTTCTCCATAAGGTGGGGGGAGGGGTAAGACAAAGGGGTAAGACAAAGGAGGAGGGCTTAGGGCTACATTTGACCCTTAGTCTCAGCTTGGACTCCACAGGTAACAGTGTAGGAACGAGGTGACAAAACTACAGAAAAATGTTGAGGTAAGTCCAGCTGACACCACAGAGCAGAAAAGCCCCTTGAGTGAGAACAAACTAAACTGACATTTTCATCAACAAATAAAAACTAGACTAAAATGTCTGACAGACTTAATCCAATCAGTGAAAGTCAAATTGACACTGCTTTAGCATCATGAATAAAGCAGCAAATGCTGATGTGCTGATGGATGGACATGTCAAGAGGATTTCTGTTAAATGAATAAAAACCTTACTGACATTTTAATGTTTATTTGGAGCTCAGTTTTTGGTCGAGTCCATTACAGTTTTTCACAGTTCTTAACACACGTTTCTCAGAACACTAACAGATTCCTTCAAATTGTTCACACAAACCTGAAAACCTCACACACTAAATGCTAAACCTGACACTCCCTTTTCAAGATGACTCTTTGCCATCAAATCTCTGAACTGTTCACAAAATAGAACTCCTGTTCTCATTTGGTACACACAGCCACATTCTCCAACGACACACACATACCAGTCCACTGATACACACAGCTCAGCATTTGCTGCACACTACCAAGCATTCACAGCACACTGAAGTGCAAAACTGAAAACCCAATTATAGAAATGCAGCACACAATGTGAATGACAATGACTCATTAGAATTACCCATTTTTCCTTTTGGAAAATGTCTGTGTAGGTCCACTTCTTCAAACATAAAATATCACACAAGTATAAAGGAAATCATTGTTTTATTTCCAGAGTTTCAGTGCACAGGCATTTCTAAAGAAAATGTATGTAAACAAAAGAAAAAAAGTCAAAAGGACCTCTCCCTCTCCTTCTCTGGTTGTCGTTGTCCATTGTTCAGTGCTCATCAAACAAAGCAGAGGCTCAAGGCCCTTTTATGCTGCAGTTCTCCTGATTGAAAATTGCTCACCAGACCTGGGTGTTTAGAGGTTTGCATAATTGTGTGTTGTGTGTTGATACTTTGAGATTTCAGTTGGGGTGTGTGTGCAACAACTGACCATTGTGTGTACAGCTTTAACAACAAGGTGATGTGTGATTGACATCAGAGTGTAAAGAAGGAAAGTCAGAGTCTAATGCAGGTAAGGGAGTGTTTAGATGTGGCAAATAGGGCCGAGCAATTGGTACTTGAAGTGAGGGTTTTGCAAACTGTGCCAAATTATCGATTGTTGTGTGTTAAGATCCGTGAAAAACTGTAAATGAAGCTACAGTCCTTAAAGAAGACGGTTCGAGCTCTACCTGTGGCTCATTTTAAGCATATCATGTTGCAAACTCTCCCTTGACCTTACTCATACCAAGTTTCCCAGCTAAAGAAGGCTTAGGGCCAAAATATTAGAAAAAAGGAGCAAAATTGTTTGCTTGTTGTTTTTAGACAAAGTGAACAAAGTCTGGTGGACATTTTCTCATTTTAATAAAATCTTTCTGGGTGTAGAAACACACAGAGCTCGTGGACTACACTCACCTGCTCATAAATACACAGCTTTAAAAAACTCCACTTATAAAGAACAAAACAAACAGACACAGATTCATGTAACTGTCGCAGCATTAGATTTAATCCTAAACTTTTCAGCCCTCTTCATGACCCCAACACTTCACCGTCCTCCTGAGTCCTCTCTCTCTGATTTTATTTTATAAAGCTGAAACATAAAGCCGTTACCTAAGGAGACTTCCACAGTGTTTTTCTTAAAGGTGAAGCAGAGTTCAGCTCTGGTTTGTTATCCCACCTGATGTCTCAGAGTTAATGCAGAGTGTTTGGTATGCTGCAGTCACAGCTCCACCTGAGGATAACACAGAGACTCTGAAACTCATCAGACTGCTCTGTTCTCAGGGTTATGACAAAGACATGAAGGACGCTGATCAAACACTGAGCCTGATGTATGTCTATATATATATGTCTATGCTACAGCGGCACACTGTCATGAGGACGATGCACTGGAGCAGGGAGCCACTGAGGAGCCACCAGGGACATTTTAGAAATGACAGGCGAAAAATTGCAGAAAATGTCTCTGCAGTAAACATGTTGAAATTCTGAGTCTGAAAGCAGAAATGTGAAGTGAAACAGCCCAAAGCAGAGCAAATAAAGCTGGAAATGAATTTATTAATGTGAAATTACAATGCAGGAAGCTGCAGTGTTTGTCCAACTAGAAATAAATGTAGAAGAGGAAAAGTGAAATTAGTCAGGCCTAAAATGACAAAGACTGTAATCAGTAGCAGAAGAGTCCAATATGTCATGATGTATGGATTATACAGAAAGACAAAAGTAAAGTTTTATAGTGTGGAAGGTTGAAGAGTCACCTGTGACGTCCAGACTGACCAACAGTCTCTGCTGAGCACACAGACAACACATAAGACTGCCTTAGATGGGAAACGATCCCACATCAGCATCATGACGGCTCAGCCACGCAGCTCACATGTCCACGGAGGACGAGCAGAGTCTTCATGTTACTGGGACGCATGTAGACACAGTGAACGGAGTCTTTAGGTCAGAAAGCTGTGGCTGTGATAGATACCAAAAAAAGGACTGCACAGTGAGCATCCCTAACCTGACAAGCCAGATGGACAGCTCCATATATCTGCCACAGAAATATTTCCCTAGTCCATCTGGGTAGGAGCCCTTTAAATTTGTTTTCAGGGTCAGAACGTTTAAAAAAAACACAAGCTTGTAATTGGACAATCGTTTGGCTCGTCACATTCATCACAGACCAATCCACATCAAGCAGGGTTGCCTCCTATAATGTAGAAATGTTTTCATTGAATTTATCATTACTTTCTTTTATATATAATCATTTTATTTTATTATTTTGTTTATATTGACTGCTGATGCTGCTCAGTGATTTTTGAAGACTGTATGATGCAAAATGTGCCTGTTTGTTACTTGAAATGGCTGAATAAAGAATTGAAAAAAAATGTAACAGCTGACAACAGTTAATGACCGTTAGCCGCTAACTAAGCTGCTAACAGCTAACGGCCTTATACTAACCCTCTTACACTAAATTGTACCACACAGATGATTAATTTAACACTTCTATGTGACATGAACCTCGTCAAAGACAATCCCTACAAGTAAACTTCTGAGGAGGGCAGAGTTCACCAGGTTTTACTGAGTATCTATGAGGACAACAGGCTAATCCGCATGTCCGTTCTCAACTTCCGTTTTTTTCCATTTTTTTTTCATCCAGACAAACAAACATGTATCACCACAAAAATCGATCATTTTAAGTTGAGTCATTCCAAACATGTCCACAAAATTTCAGCCAAAGTCAGTCCAGTAGTTTTTGTGTAGTTTTGCTAACTGATGATCAAACACACAAACACAAAGCAGCAAAAACAAAAGCTTCTGTCTGAGGTAATAACAGAGCAGGTCTGGACTATTTAAACTCCTCATCATTGACAAAGTGTCAGCATCAGCCCGGATGAGCACAGCACCAAACACTGCCGTCATAAACTCCTGGAACAGTCTCATTTCTGTTTGGAGCCGTTAGCGTATCAGACTGTTGAACATTTAGGGCTTCACGGTGTCACCAAAGTGCCATCATGATAAAAAAGCCTTGGTGCACACTGTCAGCATAATAAACCCACTTATTGCCTCCCTGCTCTCTAAATATGACAAGCGACGCCGGCACAGCTCAACCTCTTTATGGTGCAGAATGTGCCACTTAAATAAACGAGCGCGGTAATGTTTCAAGAGCTTTCCTGACTCCATCCCCTCTGATCATCAGTCCTCGTCCGGCTCCATTTGTGCCGTTTCATATCCGAGAATAACAATATCTCAGTCGGCGTGGAGCTAATCAATCTGCGGCTCGCTTCAATAGGTGGACCGACCGCTCGGCATTATTCTGCAGTCAATTACCTCCAGAGAGAGAGGCAGCAGGGACAACGACAATGGACGCTGATGGATGCCAGTCAGGGCGCCATTTAGGCAGCCGGGGCGCTCTAATAGGTATTTATATATTTATATTTATCTGAGCCCCCCTGCAGAGATTATTTATGAAGACGGGTTAGGCTGTGTGGTCGTCCAGCCACAGGCACATGATGGATGCTTCAGATGTTAACTGTTATAGAGCAGTTCAGGCATCATGCATTCACATAAAGGAAGGTGACAGTGAAATAATCTCAATATGCTTTATTTAAAAATAATAAATATATTTATATACACAAGAATTATATACAGCAGACATGTGCAACTCTGATTTTACCAAGAGGACTCATCATTATTATCAGTGCCTGAGGGTCGCTCTGTTATACTGTCAGGGTCTCTCAAAGAGGAAAAAATGTATAAATAAATTAAAACAACACAAATATAGACCTCCAGAAAAGGAATTTACCAACATGATCTATTAAAGCTCAGACACATTTAAAAATTCACAATTTAATGAGCATGACACAAAACTAAAGGCATTTAGGTTTCTGTTCAATGTAATAAAATAATTAAAGTTTTTAAAGAACAAATTTACCATTGTTTCTAAATAAGGTCTTTGCTAACATTATACAGTATAAACTCATGCCTCACATGTAAGTAAAGTGGTTATAATTCAGTAAGTTCTTTATCCTGTAAAAACAGGATGTAGCAGCAAACTAAAGTTAGTAAAATATTTTAACACTCATACTAATTTGTGCATTTTGTAGTACTGGTTACTCACAATGCATCATATTTAACAGTTCTTGTTATGTTTTGATATTTCCTTTTTTTCTTTTTTCAAATGACAGGTGGGCTTTCTTGAGTGAAGTGAGGGGCCCCATGTGGCCCCCGGGCCATCAGCTGCCCACCCTGATATAAAGAAAACAATAAAACCAACAGCTGTCCTTCCTCTGAGCTGAGAACACAGACTGAAAGAAAAAAAAGAGATAATTAAAAAATGATTTCATTAAATAATTAAATGAAAAACAGAGAAGAAAATAAATAAAAATAATAATTGCATTCCTTAACCAATATTAGGATAAAGTGAATAATGAAGGCACCATAGCTACGAGCTAATTTAAGGATTAAAGGATTTAATTTTTTAAGGATTTTAAGGATTTGACAGGACTGATGGATGTTTTCATATGCACGTGTCTTTATGCACATGAGTGTCTGTATTTCTGATCATGTTATAAAAATCTATGACTCCAAGAGTCCACAGTGATCAGATGTCTCTCAGCAGCAGTTTGGATCCTTTAAACCTTCTGTGCTCATCAGAAGTCACACAGCTACAGTAAAACAGCTGCTAGAGGATTTTAATCATCGTTATGCTGCAGAGCGTGCAGAGGTGAAGAAAAGGCCTCAACAGAAGTCTGCTGGATAAAAAGTTAAAGGACGGCAGAGCTGCTGCCCTCCTGTCCTGACGGGACGATGAGAGAACACATCAAACAAATGCAGAGGGAACAGAACAGAACAAACCTTTATCATATATTATTATTAATATTATTATTATTATTATATTGTTATTATTATTATTATATTATTATAATATTATTATTCATCCCACAGAGAAGTCTACGTGAGGGAGAAGACGAAGGCCCAAAAGGAAAAGGCACAGAGCTTCAGTTTAAAGAGAGATCTCATGTGGGAGGAGTTAGGATGTTACAGGCTTTAAACCAGCTTTGTCTATCTCCAGTTAGGATGAAAGTTATATATATATATATATATATATATATATATATAGATATAGATATATATATATATATATATATAAACAGGTGGCGAGAAGCTGATTTGTTGGATCAGGGTTGAGCAACCAAGAGGGCCTCATTATTGTCTCACTCTGCCTGAGTTTACTACCGATGCACACTGTCAAGAAGACAATCAGAAATAACTGCAATAATAAATAAATGTGGACAGACAGACAGTTTCCCTCTATAAACCTGTGCTCTTGGTCCCCTAATAGCACTTATTAGTGTTTTTCTATTTTCTACTTTTCAAATAAATCCAGACATGAATGGATCAAAAAATAAACAAATACATAAATAAATAAATTAATGCCAATTTTGACCAACATTAAATATTTATTTTAAAATGTCAGAATTTCTTTTCTATTTCCTAATAAAAGTCATTTTGGAGTGTTAAGTTATCAGACTGTCTTCCAAAAGAGTTTATAAAGCCAGCACTTACATTATAAAGCTAAAAAGCTGAATTACAAAAATATGAGACACTGGGAGCTGGACTCTAAATAGCAGAAAGAGACAAAGGGTCTGCACACCAGCAGCTGCTCTAAGTTAGCTTTATTCAGGATGATCACCAGAGAGGAAACAGTTCAGGTCCCGTGTAATAGACTACATCTCATATAGCCTGTCCTCAGACAGATGACGGCTTCGACCAAAAATGACACCTGCTGTTGATCTCATAGGAAAAACAGTTCCTGCAGGTCTTATCTCTGTAAATGGGACCTTGTGGCGCAATGGTAGCGCGTCTGACTCCAGATCAGAAGGCTGCGTGTTCGAATCACGTCAGGGTCAGAAGTTTTCTGGGTGATGAAGCTGCTTCTGTTGTAGGAAACAGATCACAGGTGGTCTACACTTCACTGACGGTCTCCCCGTGGATCAGGACATATAAATGAGTACAAGGCTTCAGAGTAAAGAAGAGAATCTTCAACTTCAAACAAGAGCCATAGGCTTTAAGAAACAAAGAGGAGACTTCTGCACAAGTTACAAGAGAGGCAGATTTTATTATATTTAACTGTAATATAGGCTACTACATCTCATATTGAGCTAAAACTGAACATTTATTCTCCAACATACCCTGAACACCCTGAGATAGATGGATGGATCTATAGACAGACAGACAGATAAACTAAAGGCTGCAGGAGGATCTACAGCTTTAGGCACTGGGCCCGTTGACCTCCTCTGTCGTCTCTGGACATTGCTGATGGCAGTAAAAGTTCTTGCTTTAAATGTGTAAAGGAAGTCCGTGTCACAGAAATGGAAACTCACCAACAGAGACCAAAAGAAGAGGAACATTTCTGCATCAGGAAGATTTTCTTTTTCTATCTTTGGTAAATCAGTCATTTCAAATATACACACACATCACCTGTTTCCACTGGAACAAAGTGTTCTGCAGTTCACTGGCTAAAATGGACAGACCTTGTGGCGCAACGGTAGCGCGTCTGACTCCAGATCAGAAGGCTGCGTGTTCAAATCACGTCAGGGTCAGAGAGGTTTTGTGTCAACAATGTCAAACATGTTAGATCTGGTTCCTGATCCTGTGCTGCACCAACATGTTTCAGTGTCTTCTGCTGTTGCATGAACTCACATGGATACAGACAGCACTGTGCTGTTAGCACCAATGTGAGGAAAATCAACATATACCATCCACCATGATCACGTCTCAGATCCTTTATAGGCTGGACTCAATGTTAGAGTATCACATTATTGTTATTGAAACATCCAGGACTAAGGCCCTCCTCACACCAACACACCTCACACGAGGACGGCACCGTATTGTCTTGGCGTCGGCATCAAAACACGGATCGCTGTTTACACATCGTATTGTAGATAGGCTTGAGTATTTACTTGAGAACGAAAAATCCACACCGCGACGTACCTGTGGGTTTCCGCGCATGCTCCCAACCCATATTGCATGCTGGGTAATGTAGTTCTTGGGTTACTACACTTGTAACATCACAGTTCTGCTCCGAGGTGGATTCCACATCAACAAGTGCTCATGCACGCGTAACATGCTGCGTCTCTGCTTGAGCACTTGTTGCTGTTGTTGCCGTAGTTGGTGTTGTTCGTGTTCTGTGAGAAAATGTTGGTGTAAAAGTTGTAGCAATACTTATAGCTGCTAGAACAAGATCAGAATCAGCTCGGCTGGCGCCATTGTTGTTGCTGTTGTGTGTGACAACGTGGGTTGGGGGGGGATCCCCCAGAGGAGGAGGGGTGCTATGAGGTCACCGTCTTCTCCGGACTTATCTGTTTGTACCAACTACGGCATGAAGACGAATATGCAGATATCCACTTGCAAACCCGTTTTCAATAAAGATGCGGAGTCTTGGACAAATACGCGTCTCCGTGTGTCAATATCACCAGATCGATAGTTTATTTTACCGGAGTCGTTCAAATTCGTACTCGTGTAAAGCCCACCTAAGACTGCGTTTACTCGGCACCGAAAACGGTCAAATCAGATAAGTTTTCATCGTGTTTTGACCTTGCATTTACATGGAAACGCATTGAAAACAGTAACGTTTGAAAAGTGGCTCCAGGGTGGAAAGTTTCCAAAACGCTCTCCATGCAGCTCCGTGTAAACAGAGTCAGAGCGTTTAAACAGACGTCACCCCATGGTCAGTACTCTTTCATATGAAGGCTGTGCACACAGGAACAACAACAGCTTCATCGTCTACAGAGTAACATGTGAGCTGTTCACCGTGCTCACTTTATCCAGACTAAACTATCCACACAGATGTGTTGTCCAGAAAAGAAACTCCTGCGTCTCTGTGCGTCTATTCACCATTGTTGTTTGTTAAAGTTTTTCTTCTTCGTTCATGTGTTGTAGTAGCGCTGCCTCTCTGCAGACCTACACCACCACCTACTGAACTGGCATGTACACTACAGCGGGTCCATACGTCTCCAGCGTCATCGTCTGAACGCAGAATTTGAAAAATCTTTGCGTCTTTAAGTTAAGAGTGTCCGTGTAAACGCAGCCTAAAAGAAAGGAACTCCTGAGGGCATTGTTTAGCATTAGAGGAACACACTGCTCACAGTGTCTCGTATTAACTGGATCTTAGTCTTCACTCCCATCCCTGTGAACAACTTGTTTGTATTTTTGAAGTGTTTGAGGCTCATGATGTGCCAGGGATGGTCTTTACATTTTTCAAAATGGCCCAAATGAACTCAAACTAACTGAATATCTTCTCCCTGAGTGTTTGCTTTAGTCTTACAGTTTTTCACAGTTCTTAACACACGTTTCTCAGAACACTAACGGATTCCTTCAAATTATTCACACAAACCTGAAAACCTCACACACTAAATGCTAAACCTGACATTCCCTTTTCAAGATGACTCTTTGTCATCAAATCTCTGAACTGTTCACAAAATAGAACTCCTGTTCTCATTTGGTACACACAGCCACATTCTCCAATGACACACACATACCAGTCCACTGATACACACAGCTCAGCATTTGCTGCACACTACCAAGCATTCACAGCACACTGAAGTGCAAAACTGAAAACCCAATTATAGAAATGCAGCACACAATGTGAATGGCATTGACTCATGAGAGTTACCCATTTTTCCTTTTGGAAAATGTCTGTGTAGGCCCACTTCTTCAAACATAAAATATCACACAAGTATAAAGGAAATCATTGTTTTAGTTACAGAGTTTCAGTTCTACTGGGGTGTGTGTGCAACAGCTGACCATTGTGTGTGCAGCTTTGACAACAAGGTGATGTGTGATTGACATCAGAGTGTAAAGAAGGAAAGTCAGAGTCTAATGCAGATAAGGGAGTGTTTGGATGTGGCAAATTTGGCTGAGCAATTGGTCCTTGAAGTGAGGGTTTTGCAAACTGTGCCAAATTATCGATTGTTGTGTGTTAAGAACTGTGAAAACTGTAACCTCACACAGCAGCTGCTTCTGTTCCCATCTGATCCAGATAATGCTAAATGTCCAAAACATCAGCTGACCTTGTGGCGCAACGGTAGCGTGTCTGACTCCAGATCAGAAGATTGCGTGTTCAAATCACGTCAGGGTCACAGCAATGACATTTTCAACCAACCCCCTGATGTCTGCCAAACCCCGTCTCTAAAGCAGGGTGCACACAAAGATGATCAGACCGTCTTTGTCTCGACTCTCTCCTTCCAGACCAAGGACACAAACTCCACAAACTTGTTTTATGTCTTTTAAGATTATCTTATAAGATTATCCTCTGGTCTGAGGTGTGTTAACTTTGTCAGGGTGCAGGTGGCCTCGTGGTCAAGGTGACACCACATGAGGTTTACCCTCCAGCAGGTGACCTGGGTTCTTTTCCCACCTGAGGCCTCCCTGACTCTCTCTGCTCATTAAAGGCATGAAAAGCCCACAAAATAACTTAAAAAGTGAATTTGTCCTTATAATCTGCTTTGGTGCTGATAATCATAAATGCTCTAACCCTAAATCGTATTAAACATTGTCAGTATTTAGGACCAAAGCATGACTCTGTCTACTGGGACATGAATGTAACCAGTCAGTAAGCAAGCTGACCGAGGAACAAGGAAGCAGGTGTGAATAAAAACAAGCACAGTCGACCTGAAGCATAAAGTCCATTGGACTTCAGAAATAAAGGACCAGCTCACGTGTTCGTGCTGTCTTCACAATTTAATTTTCCTTTTCTTCTTTTTTTGGTTCAGGATTTTTCCATCAAAAAGTCCAAAGACCGCCATCATTCCTCTTCTCCAGTGCTCACCTGCACTGTAGCATTTGAGGGTTTTAAAAGCTCAATATTATGTTTAATTTAACATGAAAAAAAAGTAATATCAGTTAAATCTTACCACTAGGTGTCGTTGAAGTCGATCTAATAGTAGGAGAACTTACAAGTGCGAAAATGTCTTCAGTCTGAATCCCAGAAAAGAGAAGATGAACAGGCAAGAGGTCGGACCAGAGTAACATAGATCATGATGGCAGACTCATTTATATTATAATGTTTAAAACCATGCCACAAAAATAGTTTAAGGTGTGTTTGTGAAAACATCTGGAGAGCTGCCACAGTCTGAAGCACAAAGAGAAGAAGCCAAAAGTAAAAGTAAAATAAAGTCCAGAATAAATCTGCACTTCTCTGGGTTGGTAAAATAATACAACACCATCACTAAAGTCATTTCCTGTGAAAGGACATATGTCTGCATATTTCTGACTGTTTCTGTCTGAGTTCAGAATGTTTAAATTTATGTCCTGTAATCATTTTACCTGTTCTGAGGTGTCTGATTCCTCTAATCCTCAGAACAGATGGTCAAAACTGTCCAGAGAGGCTGATCATATAAATCTGTCTTTAAGTAAAAGTGCTTTTCTTATGTTGGTTTTTCAAGAATAACACCAAACTAGGGCAGAGAAATGTGGACCATGTCTCTGTATTTAAGAAGAAAGGTATTACACAAATGTTTATGTCGACTTTCTTTCTTTAAAGGAATAAAATACTGTAGTCTGAATTCCAGTTTTTGAACTCTTTTCTGATGCAACAATCTGACAATAATTACACATGTTATTACTGCAGCAACAACCACTAAAGTACACCAGTACTCAGTAAATTCTTTATTTTTAATAACCAATCAAAATGTGCAAACAAACCCCTTCATACTCTCTTTATTCCTCAAAAACACTGGTCATGATTATACATAATATTATTATATTATCATTTAGTGAGTCTGTCAAAATGTAATATTCTTCAAGACCTCCTGATTACAACAATACAGTCTCCAGTAATTTATGTATAAAGACACAATGGTCTTTAATTCTATTCAAGTCAAAAGGAGAGTCTATCTCAATCAGGAAAATAAACTGGAAACATTTTGTCCACAAAACTGGTGACAAAAAATAACATCTATGAGGAAACGAGGGAGACAATAAGTACATCCCTGAAAAACCACAAGACAACAAATAAGAAGCTGACACGGGATCATTTCTCTGTCTTTACTCAGAATTATCAAGACCCGTCTAACAACTGTCTAACTAACACAATCTGAAGTTTGCAGTATCGACACTGTCATGGACTTAGCTGCAGTTTCTAACAGAAAAACAATAAACCATGGGGCTCTTAAAGGTTTGGACACAGACAGCACTGTGCTGTTTACACCAATGAGAGCAAATCAACACATCCACCATGATCACGTCTGAGATCCTTTAAAGGCTGAAATAATGTTAGAGTATCATATTATTGTTATTGAAGCATCCAGGACTAAAGAAAAGAACTCCTGAGGACATTGTTGAGCATAAGAGGAGGAGCACACACTGCTCACAGTGTCCCGTATTATTAACTGGATCTTAGTCTTGACTTTTGAAGATGGTCTTCACATTTTTCTAATACGTCCCAAATGAACTCAAACTGAATCATTCAGCTTCATTAATCCTCCCTGTGTGTTTGCTTCAGTCTTAACCTCACACAGCAGCTGCTTCTGTTCCCGTCTGATCCACATGCTGCTGAATATCCAGGACGTCAGCAGACCTTGTGGCGCAACGGTAGCGCGTCTGACTCCAGATCAGAAGGTTGCGTGTTCAAATCACGTCAGGGTCACACCAAAGACATTTTCAACCGATCCCCTGATGTCTGCCAAAATGAATCCTCATTATAGAAAGCTCTGTTCACACTGCAGACAAAGTGGACCAAACCTGACCCTGCAGGTCTCATCAGGTTCAGGACAGGCTGATCTGTCCACCACTCCTGAAGACTCAGCAGCAATCACACTGCTGCATCCAGAGACAGGTTTATGTTTGTTTAAGGTGCAGACCTACACCCTGTTAAATTACATAAAAAAGTTTCAGGAGATGTTGGTAATGGTCTAATTTAGAAATGATTAAATTTTGGTGCTGATGCAGACAACCTTCATAACTGTCTAACCTATAATGATCATCTCTAACTGACTGGCAGGCTGCACTGAGGGGGTCGGGGCCTCTATGCTCATTGCCCTGCTCTGCACCGATGACACCTACATAGGTTGTCAACATGACTGTGCAATTCAGACAGTGTGCATGAGATTGCCTGCAGTATCTGATCACCATAAATAATTTCAATGATTTGGTTAAATTAAATATCTTTAAACAGTTCCTGAACTACTTCAGCAAAGAAATAATGACATTCAAGTTAAAAAAAATATACATTTCCTGAAAATATGATTTTCCCAGCCCTACAGTAAACCATCAGCAGAACACTGAAGTTCTCTTCTCCGCCCTCGGCTGGAGTCAGAGTTAATCTGACAGGACGTACGTGCCGTTACAGCTTTAATCTGACAGGACGTACATGCCGTTACAGCTTTAATCTGACAGGACGTACGTGCCGTTACAGCTTTAATCTATCAGGACGTACGTGCCGTCACAGCTTTAATCCATCAGGACGTACGTGTCGTTACAGCTTTAATCTGACAGGACATACGTGTCTTTACAGCTTTAATCCATCAGGACGTACGTGCCGTTACAGCTTTAATCTGACAGGACGTACGTGCCGTCACAGCTTTAATCTATCAGGACGTACGTGCCGTTACAGCTTTAATCTATCAGGACGTACGTGCCGTCACAGCTTTAATCCATCAGGACGTACGTGTCGTTACAGCTTTAATCTGACAGGACATACGTGTCTTTACAGCTTTAATCCATCAGGACGTACGTGTCGTTACAGCTTTAATCTGACAGGACGTACGTGTCGTTACAGCTTTAATCTGACAGGACGTACGTGTCGTTACAGCTTTAATCCATCAGGACGTACGTGCCGTTACAGCTTTAATCTGACAGGACGTACGTGCCGTTACAGCTTTAATCCATCAGGACGTACGTGCCGTTACAGCTTTAATCCGTCAGGACGTACGTGCCGTTACAGCTTTAATCTGACAGGACATACGTGTCGTTACAGCTTTAATCCATCAGGACGTACGTGCCGTTACAGCTTTAATCCATCAGGACGTACGTGCCGTCACAGCTTTAATCTGACAGGACGTACGTGTCGTTACAGCTTTAATCTGACAGGACATACATGTCGTTACAGCTTTAATCCATCAGGACGTACGTGCCGTCACAGCTTTAATCTGACAGGACGTACGTGTCGTTACAGCTTTAATCCATCAGGACGTACGTGTCGTTACAGCTTTAATCCATCAGGACGTACGTGTCGTTACAGCTTTAATCTGACAGGACGTACGTGCCGTCACAGCTTTAATCTGACAGGACATACATGTCGTTACAGCTTTAATCCATCAGGACGTACGTGCCGTCACAGCTTTAATCTGACAGGACGTACGTGTCGTTACAGCTTTAATCCATCAGGACGTACGTGTCGTTACAGCTTTAATCCATCAGGACGTACGTGTCTTTACAGCTTTAATCCATCAGGACGTACGTGCCGTTACAGCTTTAATCCATCAGGACGTACGTGCCGTTACAGCTTTAACTCTTTTTGTTTTTCTTCATTCAGAGGTTATGAATCTCCAGGCTCTACATGCAAACAAAGCACCGTTTGTCCTCACAGTTCTTCCTCCGGCGTCCCAGGATACTCTGACGTTTGCTCCACACCCACCTGCTCATGTTAAACATGTTAAACATCTGACCCCTGACCTCTGACCTGTGCTCAGGGCTGGGTAAAAACATCTCTCTAAGATTTATGGATGTAAATTTACCTCCACCAAGGAAGTTATGTTTTCAGGAGAGTCTGTCTGTGAACAAAATAACTCAAAATGTTATGGATGGATTTTGATGAAATGTTCAGGAAATGTTCAGAATGGGAAAAAGAAGAACTGATTTGGTTTTGGTGTTGATCCGGATCAGCGTCTGGGAACTGTGCTGCTGGGCGGAGGTCTGTGCTCTCCGAGTGCTTTTCTGGTTTCAAATAGGATTAAAGGATAGACAGACAAGCTCTCCAGAAAACATAAGCTCCTTGGCGGAGGTAAAAATTATGTTTGTATTGATAAAGTTTCTTGTAATTAAGAAACATACACGAGGGCAAATGCTCACTGGAAATTATTCTTACAGTAAAATATAATAATAATAATGAACTCAATGAAATGATTATTTATCCGAAAATGATCTGTTTGATATTTTAGCTTTAGCTTGAATGAAAAATAAAGGCTGATTAAAAAGTTAATTTAATTGCTCTTTATATATCACTAAAGGAACACAGACACGTCTTAGAGACCAAATGTTGCCTAATTTTTAATCAAATGTAGTATTAAAAATCATGTGGACGTTTTACTGTTGGTTTACAAAAAGAAAAGATCTACATCTTCATTTTCCCTCATGGAAAGCAGCTGACTTGTGATTTTAGACTTGCATTGCCCTGCCACAGATAATTAAATACTTAAATATGATAATAGGTGATGAAAATAAATGACAAATTACTTTTTAGTTATCCTGCAACAATCACTTTGTCCTTTCAAGTATAGTAAAATCTAGAATATGAAAATACTTCTTTTTAGATCTGCCTTGAGACTTTTGCTGCATTAAGATTTTTACTCTTTTTTTCTATTTAGACTAATTATTTATTTATTTATTATTATTTATTTATTTATTATTTTAGAACAGTTGGGCGGTTGCGTTGGGAAAAGTAAAATAATAAAAAAAGGTCAGCAGGACTGTTTAGTCTGCTCAATAAGAGACAGGGAGAGTGTAGTCAACACAAAGGAAACCATTAGTGTGTCTATAGAGCTGGCTCACACACCTGAGCCCCGTCACACACCTGTGACTGCCCGAACACTGAGGCATGATGGGAAGTCTAAATTAGGAGTAGAGTGGAGACACGGTCAGGGCGCACTGTCGAGCAGGCGACGTGATGGAGGAGTGACGACAGACGAGCTGCAGACATGATAAATACAAACAGTTAAATGGATAAAAGCTGCAGAGCGACTTCAATAATTAAAGTTCAGCTGCACAAACACGTCTGAGCGACTCCTGAGAAAAACAATCAATACATCTGAGCTCAGAGAAGAAGAATTAATATGGATAATATAAGTACAAGTCCTCACACGAGGGGAAGGAGGACAGATTTTTAAGAGCCATATTTATAGTAACAGAAGACATATGTCTATGTATACATATGTATATATATATATATATATATTCATTCATTATTACAATAGATGCATTCATATCGAGGGAGCCATATTTATATTACAGTAAGCATATTTATATTCACAGAAGCCATATTTTTATTTACAGTAGCAGAATAGTGGCACAGTGGCCATATTTATATTACAGAAGGGACATTTAAATTTAATGTAGCTATTATTATACCAAGGTAGTCATGTGTATATTTATATTGTAGTAGCCAAAGTTACATCGTTGTAGCCATATTTATATTTATATTTTAATCTGCAGTCTATCTTTATCTTCTCTTAAAATGCACATTGGAGCAGCGGTTAGCACTGCTGTCACCCAGACAGAAAGTTTCTGGTTTGAGTCCTCTCTGTGCAGTTTGCATGTTCTCTACGTGCATGCTTGGGCACTCTTGTTTCATCATATAGACTCTTAGTGACTCATTTGTTTTTGTTTGACTGCAGAACTATGTGATTGCTCTGTGATTGGCAGGCAACAGTGCATGTGTACTCTGGGACAGGCTCCAGCTGCACTGAAACTTAAAGATGATAATCTGTGATAAATGTATGATAAATTAATTTTATTTCAATTTCCGTTTTTGCTTCTAAACATAGTAAAAAAAAAACTTTAATATGAGTTAATTTATCCAAAAACATATTTTTAAGATCTGTCTGGAGGCTTTTAGTGCCTGTAGATGACCATGGGAGTTTATTTGTAATTTTTTTTATTAAAACTGTTTATTATAGGAGTTGGGCCATTATGTTGGGAGTTACATGCAGCAGTGGAGCCACAGGCTGGACCTGAACCAGGGTTTCTGGTCTAATGCAGTTTTTTCTTTGGGGGTTAGGGTTAGGGATGAGACCTAACTGCTTCTGCAGACCCTCCAGAACATTTAAAAGAACAGAAAAAAACGTTCTCCCTTTACCTCCCTTAGATAGATGAGCTCTATGAACTTTTCTGACACCTATCAAAGTTAATTCCACTTCCCTTTAAAGAGAATAAAGAAAACAACATCAGTTTTATGATGATTAAACAGTTCTTGGGCTCTTGGCAGGACTGTGTGATTTGCTCCTGACATGAACACGGACATCCTCGGCTAATGTTCTGTCTCGTTCTTCATCTCACCTGAGGCAGAGTGTGACTGTTTAAGGAAACGTGATGAAATGTAAAGAAATGAAAACAGAAACCTCCACAAACCCAAAGTTATTATTCCTGAACAAAACACACCCAAACTGATTCAATAAATCACCAAAGAGTAAAGAGCAGGTTAGAAAAGCAGATTTCATGACACATTCGGGGAGGGAGGCTGTTCCCAGAGCAGAGGGAGGGAGGCTGTTCCCAGAGCAGAGGGAGGGAGGCTGTTCCCAGAACTGAAACTGTGGATCTGGACGACGGGGCTGATATTTTCTTAAGGAGGCCTCGGGGAGAGCTTTGGAGAGCATGCTTGATGTAGGATTTTATTTGGCTTGGAATAAAAGCCCTCCCTCGGGTGCTCCTCCTCTATAGGCGGGTTAACCCTGACACACACACACACACACACACACACACACACACACACGCACACGTTAAGTAGGTTATGATTCATTTTCTTTGTCATCGTCTGCCATAAAACAAAGTCAGCCCTGGTTAAAGAGGAGGTCTACGACTCGGCTCTGAATGGTTCATGAACACTAAATGAGCATTTGTGTTAAAAATGTCACACTCACACTCTCACACACTGAGACCTCAGGTAGGATATAACCTGATGTTTAAATGGACCTGTAGATAACCAGAGGATGGTTCATGAACTCCTTCAGTCTGTGAAGAGCTGATGTTTGAAGCTCCAGCAGGTCTCATGTTAAAGATGCTATGAGGAGTTTCTAAGTAATTACAAAAAAGTCTCACTGTTAGATATATGCCTGATGGAAATACTCACTTTAAGATGAGTTTTATAGCATCAAAATAGGTTATCTATAAATGCTATTCCTTAGCTTTGTGGTCGGGTCGGACAGCCGGCTACAAAACTACGACACTAAGTTTTCCAAAAATTGTTTGTTGTCACACATCAAAAACTACCGCTACGTAACTAGAAAGAGATACATTACCTCATGGCTTTGCATCCTGTAAGTTGTTGAAAAAAGAAGTTGTAAAGCAATGCAGAGTTCTGAGGAAGGTCTGAGCTGCATTCATTAGCATCACAACACACGCTTTGGCTTGGGTCACGTCTTTTGGTGTGTCCAGTTTAGGGATGTCACGGTTACCGGTAAAATGGTAAACCGCGATAAATTTTCCCACGATAATCATTACCGTGTCCAATTAAAATTACCGTTATATCGTGCTTGATCACCACTCTGCCTCAGTAACGCACGGTGATTTGCCTGGAAAAACCGGAACTATGTATCTGTCCTCGATTAAGGAGCCTCAGGTGCACATGCGCAGTTTGCATTGTTTGGCCTCTGAGTCTGACACATTTATTGACAAAAAAGACAAAAGAACTGTTATGAATATAATAATAAAGGGGTTAAATGATTTTAATTCTGTGTAAAAGTACTTTTTCAACATTTTGAGCACACTGCAACAATACCGCGATAATAATGATAACCGTGATAATTTTGGTTACAATAACCGTGATACAACATTTTCATATCGTTACATCCCTAGTCCAGTTGTAGTCAGAAGTAGGAATTTCCGAGTTACGAGTAGGAAACTGCAACTGGAACGCCCCCCGAGTTGACAATGGAAGATGGATGCCCCCAGTGTGAACAGTTATTTAGCTCCTGTAATAATCCATTTATTTGCACTTCTGACTGGGGTGTGTCGCTCTAGATCAGCTGTATACATAGTATTGTTAGACTTATATTTACAAAAATGCTGCCATAGTGATAATCACATTCTTCATGTGATATTTGTGAACAACAACACAGGGCGTGCTAACAACAGCTAACAATAGCCTGGTAGATCGGCATGTTTTTTTCCGACTTCAACTGGAACGCCGATAAGTCGGAGATGATGTCACTCCCAGTTCTGAGGTTACTTGAACGCAGCATTACGACAGTCGCTGTGCATGCTCATGGGTAGCAGAGTCTTTATGTAGGCAGTAATAGATTCTCCTCACAGCACCTTTAACGAGGCCTCACAGTCTGAGTCTTCCTTCTTTCTTTTAACTGAGGACCAGCAGACAGCAGCTGAAGAATATGCGAGCAAAAACACTCAGAGCTTCACTGGTAGTAACACAAATGGTAAACGGGGATTTTGTTTAACTAGTGACGTCTAATATCTCACGAGTGCACCAAAAACATTTATGAGTAAAAATAAATATTCACTTGCTCGTACTATAAGTAAACTCATAATATGTCTTAGGGGTGAGTATTGGCAAGAGCCTCACGATATAATACATATCACGATACTTTGGTCACGATACCATAATGTCACAATATATCACCATATCACAATATTGTGATATATTGTGATATACAGCAAATTGGGGAAAACCTAGAGACAGTGAATATGTAACTTTTCCATTTTAGTGTAACTGAAATAACTTGAAAACTTGAAAACACAGAGTGCATCGACACTTAAGTTAATGTTGCAAATAAATTATTCCTGTTATCCCTTTAACAAAGTATTGGAAGCATCCTAACCTGCAGTGCAGCTCAAACTGTAACTGAACACATGAGGAACAAAGTGCTTTGAGTTACTGACAGAACAACAAGGTAAAAAAAGCCACATATTTCTGTTGTCACTGTCTGACCTGATTAGACTGCATGAAACAAAACCCGTGTATACATATTTATATGTTGTATTTTATTTCCAACTCTGATAAAATGTGAGGTTTTATTTTTACAAAAATATCGATACTAAGATTTGAAATATCGATATTGTATTGGGAGTCAAAATATCGCGATATATTGCGATACCGATATTTATTCACACCTCTAATATGTCTCTAATAGCACCAGTCGATTGTTTGCTGTCTACTAGGAGTTAGGCTGAATGGTTATAGGAAAAGATCGAACCACGATTTTTCTGGCAGATTTTGTGATTTCAATTCAATTCAGGATTTTCTTCAAGCCAACCCTCAGAATAATGTTCATTTTGATTACAGACAACAGGAAGGACATCAACGATCAAGAGCACATCACACATCAGTCGTCTTAGAATATCGATGATAATCATTATTTAGGGACACTCCTACTTCTTCTCCCAAACAGAGGCTCTGTGTTGCTGACCTGCTCACAGCACTTCTATAAATTAAACTGTCTGATATTTTCTAAAATAGTCGACACAACAGGGTCAGTCAGGAGAGCTAAAACAATCAGCTTTGGAGATCACATGATTGTGTTTTCTAAAATTATGATTTCAATCTGAAAACGATAAATCTTTCAGCCCTATAGAAGAACTAAGGCCCAGAGATTCACCAGCAGACCCAATGCAAATGAAGTAGGAGGAATTAAAACCAAATTCAGCTCTGATAGGTTGAAACATCAGGTTCAGTAGCACTGGTGAACATTTAGTGATCTAAAGTCTACTGACGACCAAACGTGAACTCTAAATCTGAGATCGTAGAGCTGGCTGCTGTTCATATCACAGTTTTATTCCCAAAAGCTTTTCCATGCTGATCCTGAAGCAGACACATCCTTAATCAGCAGCAGCTCGGAGACGCTCTCTAAATGAAGAGTAACCTTTGCTCTGAAGGATCCACAGATCCTCGTCTGCTCTGACACCGTGTAGGACAAAAAGAAGACGAGGTGCTCGTCTCTGTCAGACGCTCAGGTTCAAACATGACGGTGTTTTATTCACAGCAGGGGCTAAAGGGAATCGACCTTTTCACTGAGATGTCTGAGTAAACAAAAACACAGAGCTAACAAACAAACTCCACGAGAGGCTGAGAGCAGCCGTCTGAACGAAAAGACTGAAACCAGCAGAGATAGAGCAGCCAGGTGAGTGTGGGTCTGCAGGTGAGGACACCTGAAATACAGACATGGACGAGTTCACACATATACATATATATGTGTGAACTCGTCCATGTCTGTATTTCAGGTGTCCTCACCTGATATATATGTTTATATTTATATATATATAAGTATATATAAGTTCAGCTGGAACTAATACAGTCAGAAAATGGCATAAAAGAGGAGCTGATGTCGAGGAGGGTTACTAAGCAGCTTGCAGTGGGAGCAGCAAAGAGTGGACAGGATAGGGCAGCTGATTTAAGGTGGTCTGACTGCATTAAGGAAGCTCAGAGGGCGTCAGCAGGCTGTCAGCAAAGGCAGGTTAGCTTTGAATCAGCTGGCTAAAGATGTACTGCCCTTGACTCTGTGCCCAGCAGGAACCTACGCTACGCTCCAACATAAGAAGATATCAATACACCAATAATCCCACTGTGTTTGGAACAGTACTGTATTAATATTTGTGTGTAATACTGAGGCATTCTTTTATTCAAGAATTTACAGATAATCAGGACATTTTTTTGTACTTTAGATCAGCCTCACTGTGAACATCCAGTGATTTAACCCTCCACTGTTCTGTGGATAATAAGAATAATACATTTTATTAAAGGTGCCTTTAATGACACTGAAGGTCACCTTACAAAAAGTACAAACTGTTATATCAAAAGCTAATATTATTTTAACTGGGATGCATAACAATGTTTATAAATGTAACATGATTGATGATGTATGAGTAAAACTGACATAAACTGCATTTTTTATGAACACAATATTTTTGGCTCTTAATGCTTAAACATAAATATCATATATCATGTATATGTCATCATATATATTTCTGTTGATGGGATATATCATATTGTCACCGATGTACTGCAGTATGTATTGCTTTGGTACATTTTGCAAAAATACACACACTTTATGTTACAATAGGCTGTGCATCTCAACTACAGACTTATGATTCAGTTCATTTTTAAACATTTCATAAATAGTTTAATGTAGTTAATAATTTCAATGTGTGTAACACATGGTGTAACACAATCGGTAACTTATCTTTCTAATGGCTCCTTTTTATATATGAATGCAGTCAGATAAATACAGGCTCAACTTAGTTATTCAGATATAATTGTATAAGCTTTTCCAATATAAATGTTATCACACAGAAGTAAACAGATGTTATAGGTCCAGCCTCTGCTGTAAAAACCTGAACAAAACCAAACTGCAGTCGAGCAGCAGCTCAGCAGGTGTGTCATAGGTGTGGAAACATCACAGATCGGACTGCAGTCGAGTGTTAGAAAGAAACATACATGCTAACGTCATCAGAGTAAATGAGGCTAAGCTGAGCCTCAGTGTTCCCACATGTGTGAGCACTAGGGATGTAACGGTTACCGGTAAAACGGTAAACTGCAGTAAAATTTCCCACGGTAATCATTACCACGTCCTATAAAAATTACTGTTTTACAGTGTTTGATAACCACAATGCGTCAAAAACGCACGGTGATGCTGCTCTTTGCCTGGAAATGCCCGAACTCTGAGGCTCTTCCTGGATGAGACGGCCTCATGGGGACGCGCATGCGCAGTTTGCATTGTTTGGCCTCAGCAAAAAGTTAGAGACAGAGATTTCCCTCTGGAAACGGACTCTTAAGTCTGGTTAAATTTTGGATTTTACCATGATGCCAAGGGTAAACTGATAGAAGACAGTCACCCTGTCCAAACACGAAGCTGCGGCGAAAGAAAAAGACGTGCACGTGTAACTCCTCGAGTGAACGAGCTGACCGAGCCGTAGAGAGAGAGAGAGAGAGAAAAGATTCAATGAGTCATACCTTAGAGAATTACAGGTGGTTTGTCAGTATTCTCTGTCTAAATAATGTATAAATCTTGTAAATGATAGCATTAGTATCATTCTGGAGTGAGTTCTTGCCGTTCTTTTGCCGTGTATTTGCCACATTTTGAAATTGATCGTCTTTTTTCCGTCAAAGTTTGTGCTTTATGGATTTAATCGATCGTATGATGGAAAGATTAGAGGAGAAAATATCGATGATATCTGCCATGGAGAGGGAAGACTAGAGGAGAGTCACAAAGGGGGCTAACCGCAGTAAAAAAAAAAGGCCATGACTCTAATATGACGAGCTGTAACATGGACACTAATGCTGCAGGCAAACACAAATCTGTGAGTATAAAAAATGTTGTTTGTTGCTCATTTTCAATTGTTTATAAAGAGAATCCTGTTTAAAGTTCAAATCTGTTGTTTTCTTTTCTTGTAGTTACACACTGTTCAAGCTTTTAAAACATTATAATGACAAATACTTGTTAGAATTGTTTACTTTTATTTCTCATGAAAGAAGGGTAAAAAAATACTCAAAGGGCATTTTAGACACGTTTAGTGATAAAAAAAAAAAAGACAAAAAACAACTGTTATTATAATATTAAAGGGGTTAATGATTTCAATTTTGTGTTAAAGTACATTTTGAAAATTTTGAGCACCCTGCAACAAGAACGCTATAATAATGATAACCGTGATAATTATGGTCACAATAACTGTGATATGAAATTTTAATATTGTTACATCCCTAGTGCACACCCACAGATGTTTTCTCCAGCCTTTTTTTATTGAGTTAGAGCGGAGCAGAGGAGCAGTCTGCAGGTCTCCACAGGTCAGTGCTCCTCCTGCAGCATCACAGCCTCTGAACCTCCTGCAGCCGACACACATCTGAGAGAGAGGACTGACAAAGGAAATGGGACCACACATGGATTTTCTTTAAAAAATTATCACCAAGACACACCAGGATCCACTCAACCCCAGGACACATCCACAAAACCACAGTGAGAAAACAGGAAGTGTCCATAACGCCTCTTTAACAGAACCAGAGGGTAATGGAAGCACGTAGGGGCTAGAATAGAGGTTTAACACGGATTTAAGGTCTAAAAAAACAGTGCATATGGTTTGAAACAGAAGTTTTAGTTAATAAACATAAAGAATGACAACAAATATTGCAGGCAAAAAAATGTTCTGTTCCATTTTGTCCTCTAAACTACTGCAAACACCCGAGCACTGAAGTTCATTTAGATTCAGGCCAAAAGAATTGGAGGTAATTTTAGAAAGTTTGGTGTGGATCAGGATTAAGTCAGTGTGTGACCTGAGCCAGGCCTTACCACCATGATAAATCAGTCAGCAGATATTAATATTATTATTATTATATTATTTTATTGATGTTATTTTTATAACATACTGCTGTTGGCTGATGCTCAGTATCACAGACACACAGCACAGAGAGGGAAAATGATATTGGAACATCTCTCATTGAATTAAAGTAAAACTCTGCTCACATCAGCGGGGTCGTGTTACCAGCCCGGCCCTCCTGCTGAACAGACCCAGAGCTGGTGAATGGGCACCCCCCCTCAGCATCATCCTCTCCGCTCATCTATTATTTAAGCTGACATAATTGCAGGAGGGCATCACCCTCCAATATCAGACTCCAAATATAAAGAGCCTTTAAATTATTGAGTACAGAGGTGCCCACAGGCCGAGGGGTGAGGTCATGGTCCCACAGACGCAGCAGGTCATGGAGGGAGGGTGGGTTTAACGAAAACTAATCAAACAAGTTAAAATCAGACGAGTCTCATGATGCACATGTTCATGATAACGTTTGTGTCTTAGCATGGAGAGATGGTACCAAGAAGACACACCTCCATCAGCTTGGTACACTCTGGATAGGCTGATGCTGGCGCTGGATTTCCAGTGAGGGGGTATTTACAGCCTGGAATCTACACAGACAGGCCACTTTATTAGGTACAGCCTGCTTGTACGAGGTTAAAACTCTTCTTGCACCAAGATCCCTTCATTAATTCTTCAAGACACAGAATCAACATGGTGCTCATGTGTGTTGGTCCACAATGTCATGATAGCACTTTAGCCCCTGTTTCCTGCTCTGAGCTGACAGGAGTGGCACCTGGTGTGGTCTTTAGCTACTAGAGCCCACCTGCTCCTAGATGGGATGCATTTAGAAATGATCGTCTCCATACCTTTTTTTGTAAGACATGTTTATTTGAAATACTGCATCCTATCACTCCGGCTTTTCTCCTCTGACCTCGAGCACAGTTTAAATTAGATTAGATTAATTTATTTTCCTCATAGTTTCATCAACAGCCTTTTTCACCTGACAAAAACCAGACAGTAACTAATAAAAACAAGAGCACATGGACAGAAACTCAAACTAGACTAAATCAAATCAGTTTGATGACTTTATTATGACTAAAACTAAAACTAAATTAAAGAGAACTGTCAAAATGAACACTGCTGAGGCTTTTTTACCCAGAGCACTTTTGCTCACGGGGTATTTTCTCTCCTTCTGACCATTCCCCGAGGACCCTGGAGATGGTTGCAAATAAACATCCCAGCAGTTCAGCAGTTTTTGAGGAGCTCTGATCTGACACACTCACAGTCACTAAAATCATCTTCTTCAACATTCTGACGCTCAGTTTGAACTTCAGCACGCTTTGAGTTGCTGCAGTGTGATTGGCTGTATTTCTGTTAATGAGTAGTTGTACCTAATAAAGAAGCCAATGTGTGTTCATGAAGTTGAATTAACTCAGTGCATTATGGGATTTGTTAACTGGGGAAATGACATAGCTATGGCCTCTTAAACCAGTGAATAAATCCACCTGCATTAATCTGGGGGGGGGGGGGGGTGTTAACGAGAGGGGAGGGGGGGTGTTAACGAGAGGGGAGGGGCTGCTCTCATCTGTATTCCAGTAAACTTCAGACATCAGCATATACTGTGATTACGGTTAAGCATGATTGATTGTGTCTGGTTGTTGGAATAATGTGTGATCTGTGACCGATTGATTATGTCTGCCGTGCTGAATGGCTCATTTGAATATTAACGACCTGCTGCTTGTGTTGCTATGAAATGTCATCAAATGGTCCCTAATTCAGAGACACAAATGACACGTGAGGGCCAATCTGAGCCTCATCAGAGCCTCATAATGACGGCTCAGCTTCGATTGTGGGACGACGCTTAAATGTAGAAATGTTGAAGTGTTTTTCATTTGATGTGTCAGACAGAAAAAAGTATTTTACATTTAGATGAGCATTTGTTCTGAAGCAGGAAGTCTGGGACTCTGATAAAAGATTAAATTGATGTCAGGAATAAGTACTTCTGTTGTTTTTGTCCCTACATTCAACATTTCAGGGGGCTGGGCCCCTTTTCAAAATAGGATCCTAAAACATTATTATGATTATATTTTTATCTTAACACGATCATTTTGAAAGGAGAGTTTGAGATTTGGAGTTCGGCTTGTTTATGTCGCATTAGCCTGAGAGACTGAGACCAGAGATCTGTCCTTACACAGAGAGCCTGCACAGAAGCTTTGGCTTCACATTAATGCAGATGCACTAACCCTCGGTTCACATCAGGCTGCAGAGCTGTGTTCACTGTTGGTTAATTATTTTCATCATAGTTTTAATCAACAGCCTTTTCCTCTGGTGAAAACTACACAGTAACTATTAAAAACAAGAGCACATGGACAAAAACTCAAACTAAACTAACTGACATTTTCATCAACAAATAAAAACTAGACTAAAATGTCTGACAGACTTAATCCAATCAGACCTAATATGGTCATGTAGGAAGTAGAGACAAGTGATGAATCTATCCAATCACAGCTACTTTGGTTGTGTTAAAGGTTGGATGAGTTCAGAGGGACATCCAATCACAGCTGCCTTAGCTTGGTGGTGGTGGGATAAGTTGTGGAGCGATCCAATCAGAGCTGCTCTCTTTATGAATTGATATATTCATGTAGAGCAGGTTCACTGTTTGTTGTCAGTTCTGGTATTGTAACTGAGATGCTCTGCCAGGTAGCCTAAATAAAGGTGACTGCATTTCACACAAAGGAACATTTGTTTCTGTTCATTTAGACATTCAGACTTTACTAACATTCAATAAAGGCTTAGTAGATGTTAGGTAGGTAGGTATGTAGGTAGGCAGATAGACATTCAGACTTTACTAACATTCAATAAAGGCTTAGTAGATGTTAGGTAGGTAGGTATGTAGGTAGGCAGATAGACATTCAGACTTTACTAACATTCAATAAAGGCTTAGTAGATGTTTGATTTTATCACAGAGGAAAACAGGACTTCACAAATTCAAGGAAACATAAAAATGTCTTACCCTTTACATTTCAGATTTTAGTTTAGACTAAATTTACAGCAGATTTCATCGACTAAAATTAGACAAGACAAAGAAGAAGACAAAGTTATGACTAAAACTAAAGAGGATTTTAGGTAATAGATTATCTCTGAAGTTAAATTCAATAGGGTGTCAAACTCAACACTGCAGCAGTCATTACTGAACATCTCTAAAAACTCTAAACATGTTCTTGTCTTGTCTCGGCTTCACCAAACTGCAGACTGGTGTGTCCAAACTTCAGCTCCTCCATGAGCATCAGGAGAATCATCCTCCCTGAGCTCATAAACAGTAATGACCTGCTTCCCGACACGACTGGGAGCCTCCCATCGCTTCGTCGTGGTGATGAGGACAAAACGGCAGAGCCAGCAGAAAGAAGCAGCGCCTGGGGTGGCCCCGTAATTACTGTTAATTGGTTTAACATGGGGATGGATGGAGAGAGGGATGGAGAGAAGGATGGAGAGAAGAGAGAAGTTCTTCCTCTAAGCCTTTTCTGTGTAACCGGTCTGATGTGATTGTGTGTTATCGCTGCTCTCTATCAGCTGGGTGAGCTAATGTGGAGGAGTGGGGGGCTAATGAGCAGAACAATGAGTAAACAAGCAAGAACACTCATGGATGAAAGCGTGAATGAAGCAGAAGGATCTCAGGTACATTATGAAGGAGAAATAATTAAAGAAGAGCAAAGTTTGTGAGTCTGTAGACACACACTCCTGCAGCCTGGAGCCTGAGGGCCTGACACTGCTAACAGTCAGACTGAGGATCATTTACAGAGTGTGTGGGCTGTGCACTATTCCCCATTCATCTCCATGTTAATACCCCCCCCACCTCCCCACCATAACCTCATAAACAGCCTCTACATCCACACAGAGCTGCACTGAAATCTGCCCAGGAGACACAAACTGCAGATTTCAGAGAAGATGAAGCACACACTTTGTGCTGAAAGCTTGGCGTGGGCGTGCAGATAAAAACAAAAGAGCAGGGATAAATGAAGGAAATGTGACCCCATAAGTCACCCACAGGGCTCTGCACTTTTATTGTTTTGAATATTACACCACAGAAACTCAAGATTCTGGGATCAGTGTTCAGATGGAGGTACGATGTGAACACTTGGAGACAGTTTACCTGCTGGTGTTTTTTAACACATCACTGCTGCTCTGTGCTTTAGTGTGTAATGTGCTCCCATAGATTATGTTAATGTTGTCAATATCATCCTGGTTTAACTGTTGCTTTATTCTCTTTTCTTTTTTATATTAGTGCTGTAGACAATAATCCTTATTTTCATTTTTTAATCAAGTTTTTATTAGCTTTAGATTAAAGTAATGTTGTAAATATCCTTATTTCAAATCTTATTCCATGTTATTTAAGACTTAAAAAAAAAAAAAAAAACTTTGAACGAAAAAATAAAACATCATCCCCACACAGTTGTTTTACATCTTTAACAGTTGTGGTTGTAATTTAACAGAACATTTACCCATGTGTCAAACAAGCTCCAAGTACGCCACCAACACATGAAAATAATTATTCATTGATACGTTTGGAGTCAAAGCTTAAAAAAAACATTTAATTTAATACCTCATAAAACAGTGTAGACTTTTTAATACTTTCTAAGGGCCTTATCTTTCCCACAGGTCATTTATCTTTTAATGCTTTTTCAGACCCTGCAGACACGCTGATACTATAGCTTAAGTTTTTATATATGGATGATATCAGGACCTCAGTTACTCGTTTCGCTCTTGTCTCATGTTTGAGCTGACTGGGATGGTAAATGTAAATCCTTAGAATCAAAACATCAGCACAGGAGGAAACAGGTGATAGAGCTGCCCGACCCTGTGGGGCTTTTCTAAAGTTAGGGGGGAAAAGATGGAAGCAGTAGAGAGTCCAGTCCAGCAGACAGCAGGTGGTCTTTACTGCCTGATCATGTTCACCAAAAACTAAAGTCTAACCCAGTAATATTCTTACACAACAAGCACCAACAAAGAGCCTAAGGTCCTTCGGTGTGTTTAACATTTCTCTACTGCCTGCCTTAGCCGTTTAGTTTGCCTGCCCACCTCCCAAACTACAGGTGTGACGTTCCACCATCATCAGTTTAATCATCAGTTTATGATGATCAGTTTAAGACCAGCAGCATTTTGGACGGGATGCAGTGGAGGCCTGATGGACTCTGATCTGGCAGATTTATGTTTGATGAAGTAAGTCCACGTGCTTTTTGGTTTATGCAGATGAGGATGCTGTAAAAATCTTATTCTGGATATGAAAATAATAAATAAAAGGCAGAGCTCCTTCCCTCCCTGCAGATGATCCTGTTTCTGAGAACCACAGACTGAAGCAGGGCCACCTCTGACACCACGAAGACAGGTCTCCTCCACTTAGTTTTACGACTACTCCAATACACGCAATCAGCCGTAAAATCCCCCTCGCACAAAAGAGCCCTCCAATAAGCTTCTCGTGGTGGGCAATAAAAGCCGGCCGCCTCTGGGCAGAAAGCAACTGCTTCTGCTCAAGTCGATTTATATCCCTCGCTGGGTGAAGGAGGAAGAAACAGCAGCTATGTTTCTTTTTGGGGGCAGCAGAGTCATCTGGAGGACTGAGGGCCATCGCAGAAGCAACAGCTGTAAAACATGACGGCAGGCTGATCGGTGAATAGGCCTCCTGTCAGAGGGACGCGCCATAAAACAGCAGCAAGTGCAGCAGAGAGGTGGAAGACAACAAGAAACCAGGGCATAAAAATATACATTTACAAACTGTGCTCATGTCTGAGTACATCAAAAGATTCGACTTAGAGCAACAGACACAAACAGGCCATCTAAAACTACTGAGCTGTGAGACCATGGAGATGCACAGGAGACATACTGATGGCCAAAGCAGGGCCGTTACATCTCTGATATCACATCTCTGATATCACATCTCTGATATCACATCTCTGATATCACAACAGACTCCGCTGATTTAAGAGTCACTTCAACAGAAAAACCCTCCTCATAAGAACCACTGTGGTTTGGTTAAAGGACGTGTTTCATCTGCAGTCACAAAACGATCTAACAGTGAAACCTGACCGTCTAAAAAACAAACCAGCGGCCCTGCCACAGTCAGACTTTAGCACAAGATGTCATCATCAACCACAGCAGAATAGACGGACCCTGGAGAAGTAAAACTTCATTAGAGGAGACGTCCAACGCTCAGGAGGACAGGTGTAGGAAAGATCAGCTTGAACTGGGTCTGAATTTTTAGACTAGAAGAGAATAAAAGAGGATGCCCTTCACTGTCATTATAAACATGAACAATAAAATTAGAGAGCGTCACCTTTCTCAGTGCAGTTAAATAAAAACAAAAGTATAAAAGTATTATAAGAAAGTATAAGTACATAAAATATACAAGACAAAGTCCTACAGAATATTCCACATTAAAAGCTCAATATGCAAATACAAGATGAGAAAATAGGGTAGTTATTAAAAAAATAAAAGTGTATAGAGATGTATGCACATGGTACTTTAAAGGTGCTGTGAGGAGAATCTAATACCAGCGACATAAAGACTCTGCTACCCATGAGCACATGCAGCGACTGTCGTAATGCTGTGTTCAAGTAACCTCAGAACTGGGAGTGACATCATCTCCGACTTATCGGCGTTCCAGCTGAAGTCAGAAAAAAACATGCCGATCTACCAGGCTATTGTTAGCTGTTGTTAGCACGCCCTGTGTTGTTGTATGAAGAATGTGATTATCACTATGGCAGCATTTTTGTACATATAAGTCTAACAATACTATGTATACAGCTGATCTAGAGCGACACACCCCAGTCAGAAGTGCAAATAAATGGATTATTACAGGAGCTAAATAACTGTTCACACTGGGGGCATCCATCTTCCATTGACAACTCGGGGGTGGCGAGGTTTCACCGAGTTCCCAGTAGGAAATTCAGACTTTGAGGGACGTTCCAGTTGCAGTTTCCTACTCTGAAATTTCTACTTCTGACTACAACTTGAACGCACCAAAAGACGTGACCCAAGCCAAAGCGTGTGTTTGTTGTGATGCTAATGAATGCAGCTCAGACCTTCCTCAGAACTCTGCATTGCTTTACAACTTCTTTTTTCAACAACTTACAGGATGCAAAGCCACGAGGTAATGTATCTCTTTCTAGTTACGTAGCGGTAGTTTTTGATGTGTGACAACAAGCAATTTTTGGAAAACAGTATTGTAGTTTTGTAGCCGGCTATATATGGCTACTTACAGCCGGGTGCTCTAAGACGTGTCTGAATAATATAAATTTGCTCTAGTTTTAATTGTCTTGTTCCTGAAGTTGAGTATCCAGGCCAGTCCAGCCCTGTCCGACCCGACCGTGAAGCTAAGGAATAGCATTTATAGATAACCTATTTAGATGCTATAAAGCTCATCTTAAAGTGTGTATTTCCATCAGGCATATATCTAAAAGGGAGACTTTCTTGTAATTACTTAGAAACTCCTCACAGTCTCTTTAAGTATCATTGCAGTACTATATGTTTTTTATAGATGGACTCACAGTATTAGATTGATCTGGTAGGATGGTGGTTACAGACCTTAAGTGCATGTAGATTATTTATTTTGGAGAAGTGTCAGGATTCACTGTAGTGTTCAGGACCATGGCTCCACATAAATGTGAGGGCAGACAGTAATAATCAATGTAGATATAAAACAACAAGCACACAGGACTGAAGAGTTTATCTGAGGCTCCACACTGACTGTTTGAGCTAAAGCTAATCAGCGTTGGCAGAGCTTTGTCCATCTCTTCTTTGTTTCTGTGTTTAGAGATCGGAGTCTGTCTGCTCGTCATGAGCTCTGGACAGAGCCAAGACAGGAGAAGAACTAAAAGTTGGCGTGTCCCTTTAAAGCCTGATGCTTGAGTAAAGGTGCAGTGTGACTGCCTGCTGTTGAGCTGCTCTCTGAGTCAGGCTGGATCTGCATGACTGCTTTAATCGGGATAGCTTTAAGAGCACAGACAGCAGATTCTGTTTCCTGTCATCTCTGTCGGAGGTGTTTGTGGTGCTGAGGTGAGGCTCGTCTTAGTGTCAGGAAGGGTTAGCAGGCCACACATAACCCTGACTGACACCACTGAGGTGATTCACACGGTAAAGCCCGCTGTGTGTCTGCTCATTCAGAGTTTTCAGCTTCTTAACAGGTTCCTCTCTCCTGTCTATTGACATTCCCCGCTCTCCTCGTCTCTAAACCTCGTGCACATCTTAGCTGGGATGAGCGAGCTGCTGATGGCGGCTCGGGTTCATCAGCAGAGGGTGTAAGCTCAGAGTTAACCAGCGCTGGGCCGTTAGGCTTTCCAGGCGTCTAAGCTCTCAGAGCGTTGAGTATCTGCCATGAGCGATGCTTCAAAGATGTGAGCGGCCAAAGGCTTAGAGTCTTAAAGAGCTGTGGGGAAGTTTCCCAAACTACAAGCTTTCCTCTCAGAGTTTACAGTAGAGGAGTGATGTCTAAACCTGTGTGACTGATGCCAGTGATGGTCCCACCCATGTCCTTAAAAACAGGACTGGACTGTTGTTAGGTCAGGGTCAAACTTTAGACAGATACTATCTAAAATATAACAAACATCCTGAGGACAAACACTGGGTTTATAACATATTTAAAATGTTCTGATGAGGAGTGTGAAGGGCCACAATGAGCCTGAGAAAAGTGAGAGACTTTTTTATTGAATTAAAATGTGGAGTCACAAGGGAAAAGGGAAAAGTGCTGAGATAAAAACCTCTTATCTCCACGTGAGGAATTCAAATGGTCAAGGAAAAAGCTGAGAAAACTAAAACATCGGACTTAAAGAGAGAAGTCAAAGAAGAAGAAGATGAACGTTGGCAAATAATAAACTGATCTTAAAGTTTAAAGAAGAAATGTCCAGACTCACTTGTTTGTCATTTTACCACTGAACCTTTTCATTTTCAACATTTCCCATCATAAATTATTTAAAAATACTTCTAAATCTCTTTTCTGAAGCTCATGACTGACTTATAAACAAGAAGCACTTACAGTGACACAGCCAACCCAGATAGCAAAATTCTTCTGGGCCATATCAGGGCCACAGTTCACTCTTGTTTGCAAGAAGTGGGCCACAATCGAGCCATCACAATGCCAGATATAAACCAGAAGCACCCAGCAAACCGGACATGGGCCACTTTAGGCTCACATCCGGATGACCTGGTGTAAAGTTTGCCATATTTCAGCCAAAGGTGGGCCGTATTTGTTTTGTGATATTTGGGCCAAATGTAGCATGTAGCACATGGGCCAGCTTAGGTTCATGTCTGTTTCATACGGGCCAGAAGAACGCCTAAAGTGACAGACTGTTGCAGGAAGTGGCCCACATCCGTATGCTATCTGGGAATAAACAGCCTAAATGTAGCACAAAAGAGACTAAATTAATGTTTGGTCGATTATTTCTGTGTTGTATCAATGGGAAAAATCATACCACTGCAAAGCCTCGTTTTTAACCTTTTAAAAGACGCCACATTTGCAGGATGAGCAGCAGAGCTGAACATGTGGAGGCAGTGAATAATCTGCCAAACCTTCTCTGCCAATGCCAAACAGACTGAAGAAACCAGAGTTACTGATTCAACAGGAGCCTCAGTAGCGTGTGGAGGAGCCATACTCAGCCAAAGCAGCAGCTCCTGCTCATGCTGGTCAGTCTGCCCGTCCTAAAACAGACGATTGGCCAACATGGATTTGTTTTTCTCTCTGGGTGAATGTGGCTCACAGGCTGATCTCATGGGTAACCTAACCCTAACCCATCTGTTCAGTGGGCCTGAGGTCGACACTGATGCTGATGTGACAGATCCACATGTGTCATACTTAACATCCCTCCTTATGTCCTAAAGAGGTGCCGTACTGCCTTAGTGTAAACACAAACAGGTGAGCTCTGCTGGTGTGTGTTCTGCCCCCTGCTGGTTGATATTTGAAGTGCGGCCTCATGTAAAGCACAACAGGAGCTCAGCGATAGACAAAAGGATCCATTTGGAGCCATTTCACGCATGATGTAAGCTAACTGTCTGAGGAGGAGGAGGACACTGGATAATAGATGGGACATTCTCCCTCCGTGGTCTGTTTCCTCCTCCCTCTGCACATCAAGGTGTCGACAGGAGCAGCTGAGCTCTCCGCTTCACGCCTGTTACGCTGGCGCTGATGAAAGCCGGTGTAAGAAAGCCCCGGCACTTCAGGAGCTCTCTGAGCAAATTTAGCTTTCCTCATTGTAACAAGTTAGCTCGAGTTTGCAGCTCTGCAGTCGCAACGTTTTTAACTTTGTGATTTAAGCTGTGAGTGGAACAGTGAAGCATGAAGACATGGAGGAGCGTCTCCTGCTGAGATGAGACGGCCTGCTCTACACTCCTGTGTGAACATCTTCAAAGTGTGAGGCTCTCTGGATCCGGCCCGGTCTACAGCCTGATCCTGAACACAGAGGCGTGCCTCAACACCGCTGTAATGGGATACTCCTGATGTTCACCATCCTGCAACCAGGGAGGGGAAAAGTTTGACTTTCAGGATGGAAAACGTCCTCAGAGAGGTTAAACTAACATTAAACTCAGCGTGGTGAGAGCAGACACATGATGGAACAAAAGGTAATCCAGAGTAGGGGTGGAAAATGATACCATTCCAATTATGACAACTCCCTTGAGCACAAATCAGCCAACTTAGATTTTAAGAGGCCGTAATGTCAAACACATAACTGTTTTTAAAACCTGAAAACATGTATCGACAGTCTTTCTTCTCCATTGGAAAGGAGGCATCTCAGACAGAGTGAGCATACAGCTGGATCAGGACCACTAGGTATGTGAAAAAAAATACTTCTTAACTTTAGCCAATGTTACTCTGGCAGACTATAAATCAAACATATCAACTCAAGTTCAGAAAAAAGTTTATTTATTCTTAACAATTCTCTGCAAGAAATTAGACTGCACCTCGGCAAACTGTTTGATGTTTTTAGTAAAGAATTATGAGTGAAATGCTGTTTAATGGCGAGTTACTGCCCATGGCATTGAAATGGTACTTTAAAATGGTTGGAGTTTAAAAGTGTAAATACAGTCCAAAAGTGATGGAAAAATGCTAATAAAGCTTAATTTGTCATCATGCTCATTAACTGGATTATAAATCATAATTAAAAGTATTGTCCATATAAACATTTGTATGTCTTAGTACTCTTTGTAGTTTAAGTTTTTCATCCCCGATTGTAATGAAAAAAAGACACAACAGAAAAAAACTGAAAATGATTTGTTTTTTAATAAATGTTGGTACAACAGAATTTTACTTCTGGAGCTCTAACTTCTCCCCGTCTGTGCTCGGGTGTTTGATTTAAAATCTGTCTGAATCTTCTAAAGCTGGGGTCTCAAACTCGTGGCCCGTGGGCCAGTTAAGGCCCTTGGGATGATATTTTGTGGCCCCTACTTGACTGTAAAGTTATGAGTTAGAGCATCCTGCATGTTTTTCTCAAATGCACTTTTTTTCAGAGTCACTGCGTGGGCCTTTGGTGCACCGGACTTTTGTATTTTCATTTGAAGAACTGTAAATAATAAAGACTGAAGACTGGATGAGATCGGCTTCTTTATACCTGTAACCATGTTTTTGTGGAAACAGCCTCACCCAGACTCTACCTTCAGAGCCCTGCTCGGCCTTCAGAGGTTGCTCCATAAAAAGTTGTGGACGTCTTCATGGCTGTGGTCTCTCCGAGTATGCAGATGAGTTTGAAGATCTGAGTTGGTTTGTTGTCAACCAACACTTTTATGCACTTTTTGTGACACATTAAAAGAATAAAAATAAAGAATGAAGCAGTTTAAGTCCTCATTAAATCCAAAAGCAGCTTTATCCCTTGAAACAGTTCTTGAGAAAGAAAACCAGGACTGTTGGGCTCCAGCTGTACTCCTGAAATAATGATGATAAATCAGTCTGCAGACGTTTCCTGTTTAAATGGATTTGACTCCTTACACAACCCGATTATTTCCTTTGAATACAGGAGGACTTTTTAAAGTTAATACTGGGAGTGGTTTGGCATCATGTAGTACAAGGTTTCCTGCTTTTATCGGAGCCTGACCCGCTCACTCTGCAGGAGCTCCGGCTCCATTAGTGACACCACAGCGCCCCCTGCTGCAGTGGGAGGGGAGCACAGCCTGCCACTGAGGGGGAGTCACCCTCATGGCTGCACCATAACCTCTGAGCCGCTGCATCACAGGGATTAAACTCCATGCCACTCTTGCCCAGACTGCCACGTCCATGTGCTTAACTTAAAAATGAATTATCAGACATTCTCTGATGTTCTTAGAAATTATGAAACACTTATCATAGATGATCATAATCACACCCACAGACTCCAGAGTCACATAACCATCTTCACACCTTAGTTATTTTATATATTTTATATTCTATGTATTAGACATACTCAGGCTATGTGAAAGTTTTAAATCCATTTTCATTCCCTAACGATGTAGAGAGAAGCAGAGGGAGAATATTTCATATTCCAGGAAAATTCAAGCTTTTCCAAGATATTTTGCTTTTTTACTCATTTTCTATGTTTTTACAGGACTAGAAAAATGATCATTCATCTTCCAGGTTTTCCAGGTTTTCCAGGATGCGTGGGAACCCACTTGATGTTCTGCATTTTATATCTGAGATATGTTGAGTATAAACTGATTAAAGACATGTCGCTGCAGTCTGTATACATTATCTGTAAGTATTTATGATGTTTAATCAAATCTACATGTTCAAATAAATGATTTCATTTTTACATTTTTTCATCTCTACCTTGATGTCTGCAGAGACGTTAGTGCCCTCTGTCTCTGCAGGTTACACTGTTTTAAAATATTTTATCAGTTTAACAATGACCAACAAACAAACCAGTAAAACAGGCTGTCAGATGATCTTAATAAAAATAACCGAGCATGGAAAATTCCACAATATTAACGACTCAAGACTAAAAATAAAGTAAAAAACAAAAAACACTGTGCCCTGACTTTTGTTAGACTGAGCCAAACCAAAGACTTCAAACTGAGAAGAATCTCATTCAGGAGTTAAATAACAAACACAGAGCAGAGACTGAAGAGTCGGATCACTGTGCACGCTGACGATGATCTGTGTGTTTTGGAAGATTCTGATACCAATGTCTCTACAACCAGACTTTAACTATGATCTGTGTGTTTCAGACTTTAAGGTTCTGACATGGAGACATCCAAAAGTTTTTTTTTGTTATTGACGCAGACTGAAAAACCCACACAGCAGTTTCTTTTAGTGAACAAATTAAAGAATAAATACATTTAATTCTTTAATTTGTTCATGATAGATCAGTCTCTGGCCTACTGTGGTGAAGTTTGGAGAAGTAAAACATAAACTCATTCAATATTTTTAAATAGCCAATAGAGCAGGGGTGGGCAACTTGCGGCCCGGGGGCCATATGTGGCCCTTCACCTCGCTCAATGTGGCCCACCAGTTATTTCCACAAAAAAACAAAACAAGCTGGAAAAATGAAGAAACAAAACAACAGTTGCTCAATATGATACATCATGAATAACCAGAACCATATAATGCATAAATATGGATTAGTGATAAAATATTTTACGAAACTTAAATCACTGGGACGTGCTTTGTTTTTAACAGTAATTATAAAGTTCTCACTCAGCTATGATTGTGTCTCTAAAAATATCTTATGGTGCATTAAAACATAATTTATAGCATTGGTAAAAAACATATTTGGAAACAGTGGTAATGGTAATATATTTGAGCTTTAAAAACATTCATTATTTTACTGCATTAAAAAAGTTTAAATTAGCTTTAAATATGTGTCATGTTCATTGATCATTTTTTACTTTAAATTGTGTTTAAGTTAGAATATTTAAGCGTATTTAAGCTTTATTTATTTGTCAAAGTTTTATGATAAATTGGATTTTATATTTCAGATATTAACAATTTCATCAAAAAACAGAGAAGGTTTGATATGAAGGCAACAAAAGTCTTTAAAACGATGAGCATAAGAACCAAACTAGAGAAACGTTGAATCACATCAAACAGAAAAATCCTGACAGGAAAAAAAAAATCCAGACTGAGCTTCAAATTTTTAATTAGAATAAAAACCATCATGTTTTATTAAAAGATATGAAAACAGTTTTTTTTCTAAAGATGTGTTTAAATGGGCATGAAAGGATGTGAATGTGTTAGCTGATAGATCTGACATAGAAACTCAGCCATCAGAGAGTGAATGGGTGTGAATGGATGTGAATGGATGTGAATGGGTGTGAATGGGTAAGTGTGGCCTGCAGTGTAAAACAGCTCCAAGTAGTCAATGACTGGAAACAAAAAATATTTAAGCTCATAAATATTTCATCAGTACTCGACTTCAGTCCTGATTTAATTGTTTTTTGTTGCTGCACACACTGAGTTACAGCCTGTTTATGAGTCCTTCTACATGCAAACACACAATCCCCATGTTAGCACGCTAACCCTAACTGTACTTAACGACTGTTTTTGTGGTAATGTCACTGCTAGTGCCAACACACCTGTGCTAATGGCACTGCTAACACACCTGTGGTAATGGCACTGCTAACACACCTGTGCTAATGGCCCTGCTAACACACCTGTGCTAATGGCACTGTTAACACACCTGTGCTAATGGCACTGCTAACACACCTGTGCTAATGGCCCTGCTAACTGTAGCATGGTAATATAAGAGCAGACATAAACTGTGAAGCTGTATTTTCTCTCTTTTTTGTTTTTTTCTGCACAGCAAACACGAACTCAGCCGACACGTGTCATTAAACTTTAATCTGCCTGATTGATGTTTCACACTTTAGAATTTTAAAGAACAGAAACAGGAGAAAAAGACTCTGGACGCTTCTCTATCTGCTCCACATGGATGATTTTTCAGAGTATGTCAGTTTAAAGTTTGTTTCTGTGATGAAACATGCATCATATCTGCACACAAAGACAAAAGAGGAGCTGCAGCAGCTCACAGCAGAGCGGCTGTTTGGATGTCGGACAGCGCTGTGTTCAAAGAGAGCTCAGTCCAGGTACGTGGCACATCTGTCGAGCTGTTTTGTTTTTCTCAGTCATGAATTATTAAGAAGCTGTCAGCTCTTCAGCAGCAGTCGTTGTTATCTCCTGATGAATGGAAAATAATGAAAGACTGAACATCCTATTGTTTGTTGTGTTTTTAGAACATAAAAGAGTTTGTGTGCTAACTTTAGGTGATGTTTTGATCCAGCTGAAAATCACATCAGTCTGATTTAAGAACAGTTATTAAACTGGTCTTCACTCCTTTATGTTCTCTTCTGATCAGACCAGGAGCTGAGGTAAATGTGGACAAACTGTTGCATGTCTACCAAATGACTGCCAACTCCCTTAAATAATCTTCATCAGTCTCTGTTATCAGTTCTCTCATCAACTCCTTCAGGTCAGCACGACACACCCCTATCAGAGCTCTCAGCAGAAATCATCACAAAGACGTCCAAACCACAGCAGGCGGGGGGCAGAAGATCTGCTCTCACAGAATCATTAAAGAATCTGATCAATAAGCAGGATCAGTAAAACTGTGTTACTGCCCATCCCTACAAACGGCCAGCTGACGCTCTCTCTGCAGTCAACCCTTATGCTGCCTTCACACCGGACGTTACTTGTTCTACCTCAGCGATCACTCTCCATACAAAGTCAATGTACAGCCGCGATGGGGCGGGGCTAACACTCCCGCGATGTGACAGCCACTTTTCACACTACCACATAGCTTGTTGCACGATGTCAAAGTAAAAAAAGTTGATCAATCAGCAGGTGTGTGCACGTGTGACAGTGCCCGTGACAGACAGTTATTCATCCGGACTACAAAGGAACAATCCATGTCCGTGTGGAAACATTAGTCAGTGAGGACATTAGTTCCGCCTAGACGGACCGCGGTAAACTCACTGATGATGCTGCTGCATCATCAGCTGCAGTGTTTTGTGGTTGATAAGTGAATGAAAAGGAAACAGCTGGAATAATGTCCACTTATACATCCTATTATATGATATATGATATGATCGCGGTGAAACTCGAGCGGACGTGACGTCACCGAGCGATGGCCAACGGCAACGGTGACCAATATGAGATATTTATGAAACAAGCTGAGCATTCAAGCCTCCACAAAGATGAAGGCTGTTAGCAGAGTATTTCTACACAGCGTTAAATGTGGCACATAACGCACCACCCAGCTGTTCAATGCTGAGCGAATACCTGAACACACGGGCTCACCTGTTTTATTAGAGACAGCCTACCTGTGGGCAGGTCCCTAATCAGGGTCACGAGACGCCTAAATGAGCAACAAGAAAAATCACAACATATTTTTAACAAACAAAATAAACTGAGATCAACAGAGGCCTTTGGCCATGTGTGCTCTTCTCTGAGGGTCACCTGCAGGTCCATCCAGAGCCAGGGACTGATGCTTCAGTAAAAACTGATCCATGAAACCAGACAGGTACACCCACACACGTCTGCAGGACGGAGCATGAACATCACAAACCCCCGTGTCTTCTCTGGTAGGTGCAGGTCTATTGTTTGTGTCTGTAGATGAACTCATGACCATGAGGAGACCATGCAGTGTCGTGCACCCACGTGCACATAACATCTCCACACTGAGGAGGCCTGAGGCTGCAGCACAGCTGTGGTAGAGACAGGACGCTTTCATACGAGGACTCTCAAGATTCTCCAGGAGGGAAGAAACAAAAGGAGAAGGAGGTAAAATGTAGACGAGTTTACCTAAAAAAGAACCTTGAGGATGAAACCACGCCAGTCCAGATTAGCCCACTGAACTTCACATGGCCTCAGTCGAGCATAAAGCTTTTAAAAGAGAGAGCAAATGAATAAAAAGAGGAAAATATGGAGCATAACTGACCCTTTGTAAAGTCTAACCGTCTACAGGAAGTGCCCAAGCAAGCCCCGCCCTCCTTAGCAACTGTTGCTAGGTTAGACACCATCGGGCCTCTTTCCTTTTTTACTCCATTTAATTTGTACTGAGTTCATGAAAATTACTTTTAAAATATTGCCCGAGTTAAAAGATAAAGAAAAACCCACAGCAAAATCTAAATTTAAGGAATCAGTTAAATCATTTAAAAACACCTAAAATATGGACGAATGACCTTCAGGATGTCGTCTACAGTCAGCTACTCACACCAACATGATGTCTTTTTATCTGTGCAAATGTTAGAAAGGGTTAATCGAGTGAACCAAACTTTTCTTTTGTCATTAGCAAGAATCGTGTCTTTCAAATATAACGACATTTCCATGGCCAGAGCAGCTCGACAATTAAAGCAAAGAAAATAATTTGAAGTCTTTTTTAATGACGGATCAGAGAAAAAAAAAAGTTCACACCCCAAACTAACAAGAAGTTACACAGATGTAATATATGAACTTTGGTTTATATGACATGTCAAAATATACTTATTCTTATATTATCTGTTGTTCTGGATTGAGAAATCTGCTCAGAAAGGACTGAGAATGAAATCCATTCATCTTAAAGTCCAAATTCTCATCAGTTCAAGCTCAAATCACAAATCATGACTTTTGAGGTTCTGTTTGTTTGTTTGTTTGTTTGTTTGTTTGTTTCTCTGTTAGCAACATAACTCAAAAAGTTATGAACACATTTCAAAAACATTTCAAATGTCCGGATTGGAAGAGGAAAAAAGGTTTAGATTTTGAGAGTGATCCGGATCACCGTCTGGATCCAGGATGTTTTTAAAGGATTCTTTAACATTACGAGGCTGTTTTCAGCATTTGTGCATATTTGTGTGTTTTCATGGTCAAAGAATGTAAATATTGAGATGAAATAAAGATAGGACTAATATTCATGGTGATTATCACAGTATGGCTGATGACTGTGCTCTCTGCTTTTCTAGTTCATGTACGTTTGACAGAAGTCCCTCTAAGTGCTCTTGAGATCTCAAGGAGTGGGCATTAGAGCTCTTTAACCCTGACCTATGACCTCAGGAAGAAAATTTAGCTTTGCACATGTTAAATAAACCTCTTTCTTTCTTTCTTTCTTAAGGTATCAAGTTTACAAACAGGATGAACAGGAGGTTAAATTATCTTGGTCCAGAAAATAAAGAATCTCAGGAAAAGCTGATTTTATTGGTCCTTTGTTAGAAAAGCTGTTTGATGATGAAGTTTATGAATCCATCCACTCATTATCTCCATCAGAACACACCTGTTTAACAGCTAAACATCACAATGCTAAGGTAGATAAGCTAACCACGGAGCCCCACTCCTCCTCCTGCACAGGCTGTTTCGTTGGCTCCAGTCTGAAAGTCGAGGCTCAAACCTCCCCGAGCATCGTCTGACGGGAGCAGCGTCTCTTCATGTCGCCGTGAGCCTCCACGTTTGAGCGGGACATAATCTGAAGAGGTTCTTCTGGTGTTAGAGGGGATTGGGCTCCCTGTCTCCTGCAGTATGCCCGTCTAAAGCTCTCCAAACTCAGGCTCAGCTCCCGGCTCTGGCATCACCGCCCTGCCTGCACATGCCAGAGTCAACTGCAGCGCCGTGCCAGCCTCCAGCGCCAGGCCGGGTTTAGCTAACAGAGACGCCTGCTTCACTGCAAAGAGCTTCTTCTGCTCCGCTCTGTGACGCTCTTCTTCACCTTCTGCACATTTATGCTCTGTGTCATCTTTGAATCAAATCTTTTCAAGGGGATCAATGAAATGTAACCGTTTCACGCATAAATAATTAAATCACAGGGGAATCTTTTTGTTTAAATATTTAACTTCCAAAAATTCTAACAATTGGAAAACACTTCCACATGTATTTCTTTAATTTTCATTTAAATTTGATGATTTTTTAATTTTTTTTTTTATCTCAATAACTGTGAATATTTCTACTTATTCTATTTTCTTATTGCTATTTATACAGCATTTTAATCTACAACTGTTACATTATGTTTTTTATTTATTGTATTTTAATTTTATTGCATTGTACTGTTTTGCATTTTATGATATTTTATTATTATTATTATTATTTTGTTTATTTATTTATTTTTCTTATTTAGTCATTACTCATTGACAATGTTTCTGTGTTTCATTACAGACGTAATATTGGATCAACAGTGTGAACATGTTCTTCAGGGAGAGGAATGGGTGGGAAAACATACAAATATTTTCTTTACGTTACATTTTGTGCACTGTTAAATTTATGTTTTTGTATATGAAAATTCTAAATATAAAAGAGCTTGAGTATTTTCAAACAAGTTCAAAATCATTGCAAAAAATGTTATTTTGAACCTGTTAGTGGACACTAATAATAATGGTACTTAATAAACATCCACCACCACACATTTGTTACTCAGTTATTAAGAGTAAATGATTTGAATATGGCATAAATGAAAATATCACTGATTCTGTAACTCCCTTCTAGAATTTTCTCAATCACCCTGTAGCTCTTGCTTGCCTTAATTATCTCCAAGAGATGCATTTTAATTTAGAGGAAGAAGTTATGACAGTAAACATAATTAAACTATAATAAGCCAAACTTTAGACAAATTCACAAACATGCACCGTCCACAGCTCCAGACTTTCCCGTCCCTGCATGGGCCTCTGCTGTGATGTGACACAAAAATAGACTTTTAGCTTTGAAGTAAAATGTAGAATCTGAATTGTATGTTGTTTTTTAATTAAAATATTTAATTATGAATAACACCAACATTTTAAATAAAATATACAAAATTATTCACAATATGCTGAATTTACCCTTTAGTGCAAAACATCCACTATCCAACTATTTTATAAGCTGCATGAAAGTGTTCCTAACATCTTATTTAATTAGATCATAAACGCTAACCTGTCTGATCTTTGAGAACACTTGACTGTAGGGCACAGTGCACTTCCCTCTGCTTGAGACATTTTTGGATTTATGACACCGTATCTCAAAATGAGAAGAGGATGCAGCAATGATATTTTAATGAAGTTTGAGGAAATGTTCTGGGAGTTCACCTCCTGGAGACTGAGGCATGGTACTGCAGCCTGAATGGATGAAACACAACATCTGCCCACTGTGGTGGACACCATGCATGAAAGGGTTAACCGTCCAACTTTGTTGTTTCCTTCTGGTCGAGTTTGTCTTCTTCATGATTATGCAGCAGTGCATTAAGAAGTCCTTCAACTGTAAGCCACTGTTCCATGCTCACAGCTCAGCTAATTACAACAATATTTAAACCCACACACAGCCTACAGTCCACCCTGGACTATATATCTCACAGTAATAAATTTAACCGAGCTCTGCCTTCCAAACTCAATTTAAGAGCCAATTTTCAGAGCCAACCTTGGAGTGACTTTGGATGTGTGGGGGTAATTATACAAGGCTGTGAGAGAAGAAGTAGTCAAGTGTTGAGAAGAGCAGCTCATGGTCAGGAGACTCTGGAGACAAAAGTTACAGAAGGATAGTTGTCATGCAGAGGAGACACTCGGCTGCCTTAACAAGGGGCCTGGAGGCAGCGGGGGACACACAAAACAGGTCCAGATATTCAAAAGAAGAAGCAGGCGATGGCAGATTGAAGTTTTCTGTTGGAGATGCAGCTTCTGCTGAACTGACGGGGACTTTGGATGAGCAATATTCTGACAGGCAGACAACCTGAGAGGCAGATGGAGAGAACACTGCTGCCCCCATGAGGAGCGGGGGAAACCTGCAGAATATGATGCTCCAAAGAAGAAACAGCCCCGTACCAGGAGAACAGAGGAGACAAACTTACTCCACTCCAAAGTGAGACCTCTTAGTCAAACACCACAGGGTATCGTCGTCTGATTTATTTGTATGTGACTTTTAAATAAAAAAGACTTTTAGTTTGTGTTGGAATTAAAATCAGCCTTTCAATATATCCTACTGCAAACTAGGAAAGCTCTCAGAAAGTGTGGAAGGACCTCAACCATCAATCTGGATCAAATCCAGGTGACATTCACCTTCATGATAGAGACATGGACCCCATGTTATCCTGTAATTGGAAACAAATGTGTCAGGAAATGGCACGCATGACTTTTTAATTCAGCCCAAAGGCAATTTCTGTTTTTGTTTGTTTGTTTGTTTGTTTGTTTTCTTGTTTTTATTTTTATTTTGGGGGGGGGTAGTTTGCATTCAGACAAATGTATATATCACCACCAACATGTAACGGCTTCTGCCTTGGACCAAACCACACATCTGATAAAATGTTCATGGAAATCCATCCAGTAGTTTTTCCATAATGTTTCCAACAAACAGGGAAACAGGCAAACATGCTGGCAAAAACAAAACGTCCTCAGGGGAGGTAAAGGAGAGAGAAGGCTGCTGAAAGCATCATGGTACACCTGTGAACCCACCGATGGAGGATGGTCCATCTGCTGCAGGAGATCTGGTTCAATCTGAACTTCAGTCTCTGTCGACTTATGACATCTTATAACAGTCAGCAGGAACAGGACTGCCCCCTCTGCTCTAGAACTGACATGATGTCAGTGGTGATATGACAGGCTGTACATTAGGAGCTGTCCATGGTGCTGAAATACAGACCGTTTATTAGGAGCAGTCCGTGGTTCTGAAATACAGACTGTATATGAGGAACTGTCTGTGGTGCTGAAATACAGACCGTTTATTAGGAACTGTCTGTAGTGCTGAAATACAGACTGTATATTACGAGCTGTCTGTGGTGCTGAAATACAGACTGTATATTAGGAACTGTCTGTGGTGCTGAAATACAGACCGTTTATTAGGAGCTGTCTGTGGTGCTGACATACAGACTGTTTATTAGGAACTGTCTGTGGTGCTGAAATACAGACTGTATATTACGAGCTGTCTGTGGTGCTGAAATACAGACCGTTTATTAGGAACTGTCTGTAGTGCTGAAATACAGACTGTATATTACGAGCTGTCTGTGGTGCTGAAATACAGACTGTATATTAGGAACTGTCTGTGGTGCTGAAATACAGACCGTTTATTAGGAACTGTCTGTGGTGCTGACATACAGACTGTTTATTAGGAACTGTCTGTGGTGCTGAAATACAGACTGTATATTACGAGCTGTCTGTGGTGCTGAAATACAGACTGTATATTAGGAGCTGTCTGAGGTGCTGAAATACAGACTGTATGTTAGGAGCTGTCTGTGGTGTTAAAATACAGACTGTATATCAGGAGCTGTCTGTGGTGCTGAAATACAGACTGTTTAGTAGGAACTGTCTGTGGTGCTGAAATACAGACTGTATATTAGAAGCTGTCCATGGTTCTGAAATACAGACTGTTTATTAGGAGCTGTCTGTGGTGCTGAAATACAGACTGTATATCAGGAGCTGTCTGTGGTGCTGAAATACAAACTGTTTAGTCGGAGCTGTTCGTGGTGCTTTAACAGATCAGACAACAGGTCGACGGTAAAGCTTTTAGAGAGAGAAATATCACTGTTGACTTCTATGTTGAATTTTCATCAACCGGTCTGAGTTGATCGTCCTCTCAGGGTACACACAGGTGTTTTCCAAAGTTATTTCTGCCTCTTGTTCTGTGCTTAAGAAGGAGAAAGGGCTGGGAATGGATCCCACAGTCTATCACTGAGGCTATGTCCACACACAGGTGGGGATTTTTGAAAGTGTAACTTTGTTTGTGTGGTTTTAGCCTTCTGTCCAAGCAAACAGCATCTTGAGTCACTGAAAATGTATATTTTAATGTTACTACTTCTACCCTCCTCTTTCCCTCTAAAAGCCAGTTTAGGATATTGTATATATAGATATATTAAATATGAGAAAAAATATTTTGGATTTTGGTCATTAACTTCAGTCCTCACCATGTATGCAAATTCTTTTATTATTTTTTATACTAGGCCTTTAAGTGCCAGCTAGTTTATACGATAAAACTGTTTTTGTAAACAATATTTTCTACTTGATCAAAGCAAAGTGGGTTTTTGGCAGGAAATTATCAATCCAAGATATTGAACTGATTTAACAACAGTGATTCTGATAGGCTACTTTCAGTACCTCAACAAGAAAATAAAAACTCACATGCTTCCCCGTATGGCTTTTTGAATATTGGTATATATCAAATTATTAAAAAAGACAACAAAAAAAAATCTTTATGCATTTTTTAGTTTAACACCAGTCATCTTTGTGGAGAGTAAATGTGAATTCAGTTTCATATTTAACCCTGTAGAGGTCTAATCTCCTAGGATGAGAAAGCAGAGCAGCTCTAAATGAAAAATAAGGTTTAAAAAAAAGAAGTTGGAGGCAAAGGAAAGCTTGTCTGTCATTTTGATGACCAAGGTCATCACTTTTCCCTCGTGCCATATTTTTACCTGTAATTTTAAATTGTCCTTTTCTTATTCAAATGAAACATAATCTAAATGACAGTTACACAGCTTCACCATCAATCATGCGAAGAGCAGTCTCACACAGGCCACTCAGGTACTCTTGTCTTTTACATCTTTTACGCACTGACAGCTCATAAACTCGCTCTCGGTGTGCGGAGAGTGTGATGCAGTCAGCTCTGAGTGACGAACAGAGTGATTCTGGGTGTGAGGGGATCTTCTCTACACGGAATTAAGTGACCTCCTCCACAATGTACAGCCCAAAGCAGAGAGGGCTTAATTTACGTGTGTCTGCATGAGTATGATGTCACACTGGATCATCCCTCTCTTTCCAGTCCATTATAATGACACTCAAAGACAGAAAATGTTCAGTTTTGGGTTTGATAAATGGACTTGAGCTTATAAATGGACTTGAGCTTATATAGCGCTTTTCTAGTCTTTTGACTACTCAAAGCTGCTTTACACCGCAGGTCACACCTACCCATTCATACCCATTCGCACTCACGTTCACTCACTGATGGATTCAGAGTTTCTATGTTAGTTATCCATCAGTATCTCTAACACATTCACGCCCTTTCATGCCCATTTACACTCCACTGACGCAGCAGTGGGAGCAACTTGGGGTTAAGTGTCTTGCCCAAGGACACATCGCCATGTGTCGCCCGGAGCTAGGCTTGAACCTGCAACCTCCCAATCACTGACCAAGCGCACTATCCAACTGAGCCACCGACGCCCCAATATTGTGATATTTTGCTAATTTGACAGATGCAATCCTTTAGTAGATCAGACCCTTAAACTCTATTTTAAACCATATTATAGCACAATAGTGATGTGGAGCTCAAGTAAAAACCTGAGCAGGGTTAGAAGAACTTTGAGGGATGTAACACTCTTCTTGATAAATAAACAAAAAAAATATCAGACCAAATAAACCAGATGAAACCTTCCTCCGGCTCTGTGCTGTGAGTCTGTGTGATTTGCAAATTAAATTAATTCATATAGCAAGTCTAAAAGAAAGAAAGTACAATGATGAAGTGGCCTTTCTATGAGCACAAAAGCAGACAAACAAAAACAGTTTTTACAGTCTACTACAGGCAACATCTGACCAATCAAAATCAAGCATGTAAATCCACAGTCCAGGACCAAATGTGGCTAAAAAAGGATCCCAGTCCAGTCCTTTGTTACCATGAGCTCCCATGCTCAGCCTGTGGGGGTCTTTGGGAGGCTGCAGGATCGGAGTAGGGGGTTTGTAAGTCTGTCACCTCAGTTTAAGGCTTGTCTCATGGTGGCTGACCCAAATCAGCCCCCCGTGGCAAAGCAGCCCCCCCCCCCCCCCCAACCCACACACACATACAGGGACTACATGTCTGTAGATAATAGGCTGGTTTGGCAAAGAGTCCAGGCGCTGTGACCAAAGCAGCCCTGACAGCTGTCAGGCAGGACAAACATCTTCCTTCATCACACACGCACACACGCACACACACACACACACACACATACACACGTTATATTGTTGTGTTTGAGTGTTGCTGTTACAGTTTATCCACACAGGTGTAAAAAGGTGTTTGTTTGGCTCCTGTTGTGTTTCTGTCTTCGTTTGGGTGCTGTCTAAGTAAACACCTCGGTGTTTCCAGACAGCATCCAGACAACAAGACGCCACGTCAGGAGCTGTTTGGTGAATTGGCAGGAATCTGGAGGGGCTGTCGTGGTGGAGGATTCAGATACACCTACATGAGGAGAGGATCAGTGATGTGACCTGAACTGAAGCGTTCAGAAAAGACAGATTTTCTGCTGCTGTGAAATATGGAAGAATATCGCTGTGACCCCGGGCTCAGGATGTGTGTGCCATACTTCATATGCCATAGCAGGATTTTTGTCAACAATAACGCTCTTTGTGGCTCAGCGGGTCCAAATGAGCAGAGTCAGCAGGCTGT